>CM063706.1:3317604-3660139 GCA_032441835.1 Slavum lentiscoides | reverse complement strand
TACAAATATTTTCTTAATTCGTAGATAATAAATAAAATGAATTTTAAAAATTATTGTTTTATTAAATATATTTATCGCACAGAAAAATATTGAAACAATTACATTTTAAGAAGAAGAAAAAAATCTGCGTTGCCCGATCGTGGACATTCAATTTGTACACTTATGATTTGCGAGATCTCCGTCAACCGAGCCGACGTCAGGACGTTTCTATTAGCTGATAATTTTTTCTTTCTCTTTAGAAGCATACGGCTTCTCCCGGCAGTCCAACGACTGCTTTTATTATTTTTATCGCGTGTAAAAAAAATTAGTAAATATATAAATCAGCCGGCATACTAATATATTCATATGTTTTATAAACGTTTTGTTTGGAACGCGGTGCAGCAAGACACCGTATAATAATATGATATGATATCGGTTACGTATTATAGGTGTGTTTTATTTTTGTACGCGCTCATTAACCTATTGCACTTTTCCACTGCAGGTTTTGTACGGTACGTTATTGTAACATCACTGTACGCGTGTTTTTATCACATCGTATCGGTTTATATTTAACGTTTTTTTTTTTCCTCGCTTTTTTTCTATATAATATTATTTTCGCGGAAGAGTTTTTTCTTTATCTGTAAACTTTTAGTTTTGACTTTTAATTTCATCGAAACAGGCGTCGCAATAATTCCGTGAAATACGCATAATACGTGCTGTGTGTGTGTGGTAGGTACACAAATTAAACAAAATTACGGCAAATAATCAAATCACTCTGTACGCACATTACATAGCTGGACTGCAGATAACGCGTTTTACCATGAACAGTTTTATTCGACTAAAAGCGCGTAATATCGATGAAACTTAATTATTTCGTCCGCGACGGAAAATAATATATTTTTACTTGAATTTTTTTGCTCTCTCTCTCTCTCTCTCTCTCTCTCTCTCTCTCTCTCTCTCTACATAATATGTATAATCAGTAGTGTACGGAGCGGAGATAAATTTTTATCAAAAGGTTCGCCGCGCGGACTACGTAGTGACTATACGAATTAATGTTACGGATTTTTTTTTTGTTTTTAATAGTTTTTTATTCAATCTGTTACAAAATATAGAACAATTAGAACAATTGATGGATTATGTGAGAAAAAAAAATCAGACAGATGAGACGTGCTGTAGAAGCCTCCCAGTGGAGGTACTACGACATGATACAATTAACTGATTAGGTTAGCAGGTCACGACACCACTGCCTTTTGAGTCTTTTAGTCGAGTTGCCAGGGACAGTGACAGATGATAATTCGGAGATTAAAGGATTTCTTTGGTGAACTAGACGACTGTTAGTGAAAACGTTTGTAGTGAGTTTTGGCTACTTCAGAAACGTATGGTATTTTAGGATCAGAGTGGAGAGTGTAGTTTCAGCCATAGAACGGGGCTTTGGAAATTGTACGCAGGGTTTTAGATTGGAATCTTTGAATGCGGTCGATGTTTGATATTTTAGCAGCGCCCCAAAGTTGAATTCCATACGTCCATATGGGTCTTAGCAGGAGTTTGTACAGCAAGAGTTTGTTAAGGAGTTCCATGTGCTTAGAAGCTAGAAGTGGTCGAAGGAGTCGGGAACGGTCATTGAGTTTTCGGATTTTGCTAGTTATGTGTGTTTGCCAGGTATAAGTCGACGATCTATAAGAGTACCGAGGTAACGTACGTATTGGGCAGCACGAAGCGGCTGGTTGTTGAGATAGAGTGTTGGGCAAATTCCGCGGCGAAGAGTAAACGTACAGCCAATGGATTTAGTTATACGGACGAAGAAAAAATATTTAGTTGCCGGATATTCTACAAGTACCGCGTATGTATATACGTATTTAATCGTATTATTTCGTTATTTATAAAGTCGACATTCGGACGAGTGCAGCAGCAGCAACAGCGGTGTGATGGCGGTAAATATTTGTGTTGGACGCGTGTATATAATATGTATATATATATATACGACCAAACACGCGTAATGATATTTTAACGGTCAAACACGGAATGGCTCAGGGAAAACGTATTCGTTTAGTCCAGCGGTTCTCAAACTTTTGGAGCCCTTAAGTTGCTGAAAAAAATTCACGGAACGCCAAAAACAAAACAAAAAAATTTTTAAACCACAACTTATAAAAATTATGCGTTAACGATTTGCTTTTTAATTTGGAAATTTATTATGCGTATAAAACAAATTTTTTTACTTAATTAATAAAAAAAAAAAAACAAAATACGATTACTTTTGAGTATTTTCATTAACAAAAAATTATATAATAATAATATTATTTAGTAATTTATAAATTATAATGTGTTAATTTTTAAATATTTTAAAGTTAGGCTCTTTATAGAAGACAGTTGAATGCGCATGTCTGCTTCGGCATCTGATTTGTTGCGGTATTTCGTCTTCGTAGACGCATATAATGAAAATCCAGTTTCACAAAGGCATGTTGTTGGAAATGAAAGAAGTATTCGTACAGCTGTTTTAGCCAAAGATTCAAAGATAAAAGCAATATAACCATCAACCAACTCGTATCTAATCTCATTTTCGACTAGGAGACAAAACATGCAAGTTTATTTGCTAACAAAATAAACACAATAAACTTTATATTATTATCTTTTGATTTAATTTAGATCCAGGTGTGTCCGCGGAGCCTCTAGATTACTCTCGCTGAGCCCCAAGGCTCCGCGGAGCACACTTTGAGAACCGCTGCTTTAGTCATTTGGAAATAATTCCGACCCGTTAAATGCCGCGTTTGTGAAACAGCGTAATCAATTTTGTTTTTTTTTTTCACGAAAAAAATAACCAATGACGAATACGACTTTCACGGTATGCAGTTTACGCGCGTGAACCGTAATAATGGACATATTATATTGATACACAATATCAACGTGTCTACGCAATTGAGTAATATTCACACGAATTGGGTTTATATTTCGGAAAGGAAATAATACGGTATTTTTTTTTATTTTAAATAAACGCGCGACTATAAAATATTAAATATATGTACCTATGGTCAGAAGCGTATTTAGAAATTTTTTTTTTTGGGGGATTGAGTAAATATCATTGTTGAATTATTTCTAAATTCTAATGCAAGACTAAGTCTTAAAAATAGGACAAATTACCAAATTATCAACATTTTAAAAACAACTACATATTAGGAATTTATTAAAAATATTACATCCTATAGCTATTATAGGGCATAGGAATTAGTAAAGAAAGTTCCTGACATTTCAGGGGAAGGGCTGGAACCCCAACAGCCCCTTCCCATAAATACGCTCCTGCCTGTGGCGCACTTTTATTAGAAAATCGAAACGATTTTCGATTATATAGAGAAGAGATATTTTCTGAATTCTTATATATATATATATATATATATATATATATATATATATTAATATTATAAACCGCGCGCGTCAGTGGCGTAACTAAGAGGGATCAGATGGTACGGTCGCACCCGGGCCCGTGCACTCAGGGGGCCCGAAGTAAAACGATGTACACTATTATGAACAAATTAAAAAAACAATTGTACTACTATTCAATAGAATTTAATTTTAATTTGATGAAACTGTTTAAACTACAATTAATCGTATAAATTATGTTGTACGATCTCAAACGAGCAATACCTATACGAGTCAAAAAGCGCAACAAATTAATGGAACAAAAAAGATGGCAAATTTCCACAATTAGACTGGCGGCGATTTCACAAAACCAATTGAATGCACATCAGAAAATTCTAATATAATATATATGTATATATTGTGTACAATCCGCACTTAAAATACCACGTGGCGTGCTCAGGGGGAGGTTAGGGGTTATATCACCCCCCCCCCACAATTGTCTTTTTTGCCGACCTACAGAAAACAACTTATTAGTTATAAGAGCAGTTTTAAAATCATTAATTAATACTTTTTATTAGTTATTAGCGAAAAGTTATTACTTATGACAATAAACATTTACTATACATAACGTATGTTATGTTAATTGAACAACTTGGAATTAGTGTGTTATAATTTTAATTCATTTTAATTATAGAACAATTTACAAATGTACACAATTATAAGCTAGAAACGATTTTAGAGAGCTTGAAACATAAACATTTGAGTTTTTGGTATTACCATGACAATTTATTAAAACGTATTATTACTATTTACTTATAACATCACCCCCCCCCCACCTCATTGAAAATTCCTGGGCAAGCTACTGCACGTGACAAATAATCGGAAAAAAGAAAAAAATTGTTTTTTACTGTTTCGTTGAAAATTTCGCTCCCGGGTCGAAATTTTGAAGTCACGCCACTGGCGCGCGTTATATAAATCGTATAATACCTATTATGTATAAAAACGCGTCTATTTATCGCATGGGGTTTTATACAAAAACCGGTGTAGTTGTTACTACTCGGAAATGTTCGTGCCACCCGCGACGGTGGTCGTATATTTTGGCATCCCCGACCGACGGCCAACACCCGCCGCACACTATCGTAGCCGAGAGCCACCGCAGCTGAAGTGCCAAAACAATAAATAAACCGTATTATACCCCCCCGGACAACCCTTATGCGCGTATCGTTTCGATGCGCGCATGCGGCAGTAGACATTCCTCCGGCCGGCACCCTATTATAAAAGGCCGCATATTGTCTATACAAATAAATATAATATAATAATATATAGATACTCGTAAAACAAGGACGCACCCAGGATTTTTTTTTTTTTGGGGGAGGGGGCTAAATAAAATTATTTTTAGATATTAATAAGATTTATTTAAAATATATATGTACAGAAATCCGATTAAAGCGATACATAATAAAATTACAAAAATATTAAGAGGTCAACCATTTTTTTTTGTGGGGGGGGGGGGGCTAAAGCGTCGTGTAACGTACAATTTTCTCTGTCTCGCGGTCAAGTCCAGTGCCGTCTTAAGAAGACACGGGCCCGGAGGGCTCCAATTTATTTACAAAATACCGTATATTAATTTTGAAAAAAAAAAAAAATAAATCTCGAACGATAGAAAAATATTTAAATTTTAAAATATTAACATTTTTTAAAAGGATCATTAGTAAACAGTAAATAGTAACAGAGATTCTAATGAAAATTGTCATTTTAGTTTTTATTAATAAAGTATAATTTTTAATAGCTCATATACGATATATTACGGTGTTGAAAAAAAATATATACGTGCGTATACCGTAATTTAAGTAGTTAAAAGGCGCCCAAATAATTCAGGCCTTTGGCCCTTACATACAACCTTAAGGCGGCTCTGATCGAGTCTACATTATATTAGTTCTGTAATAATATATTATTATTATTATTAATGTGACGGCAAAGTCGCAGTTATACATTCTGTGCAGAAAATCGACGAAACCGGAAGAAGGCGTTTTGTAAAAACAAAACAAAAATTTTCCCCTTAAAAAATCCTTGACCGTGGTGAATTGTTGGCCGTAGCGTATATTATAATATTATAGTCGATCCGTTGTAACGGCCTTAACAGCCGTCCGTTAACAATATCGTTCCAATTATATAAATATGTCCCAACATCGCGGCGGCCGTGCAAGCGTCGTCGTTGTTGCTTAATCCGTTAAAAAGTACATTTTTTTTATTTTAATCGTTAGAAATATTTCAAAAAAAAAAAGAATTAATGAAATAGAATTCGTAGACTTTTGGCGATCGTTCAAATTCCAGTTTGTCCTATAATAAACGTGCTGGACAAATATTATTTACAAGAGAGAGAGAGAGAGAGAGAGAGAAGAATACGACGCTGCAGAAACGCGTAAAAAAAACGAAAACGAAAACCGAACGAGAGTATACCGCGGTTGTGTAAAAATAACCGTTGCATCGGGACGTACCTAGGTTATGCGCGCGTGCCGTCCTTGCCAACTAATAACAACGCTACAATAATAGCGATAATAATCGCCGTTTAATAATATTTCTGACGACAAATGCCAAGAAAATCGTGATGAGCGAGTCAATAATAATAATAATAATAATAATAATACAAATGTTTTATTTCGCGTCTATATATATATATATATATATATATATATTAATATATATATATACGCGGTCTTGACTCGTGACAACATTTACTTATTAATAACAGTCGACGTTTGAATTACAATTATTGCTTTTTAATTATTATACGGTACTCACCGGAAAAAATAAAGTAAAGAAAAAAACGTTTTTCCAGGTCGGCGGCGTTGGCTTTAAAAATCACTTTTCTTTTCCCCCTCTTTCTCTCTCACACGCGTCGTTCCTCTCGAGACTTTTTTTCGGTCACCACGTTACGCGCGCGCATACAATTTTTTTTTTTTTTTTGTCTTTCAACAATCCCGTTTTTATATTTTACGGAAACACACCGTGCGTGGTGCGCGTGCGACGCGACGTGTACAGTGCGGCAGGACTCGGTCGTGTGACGTACGGACAGACACCGACGACGACGACGCGATTTTATCGTGACCACAGTGGCCGGGCGGCGTCGGACGCGGTCGTGTTTCTGGCGGCGGCGACGGCGGCGGCGGCGGCGGCGGAGCAGCGCGCGTCCGGTACGAAAAACGTTAATCAACTGGTGGCGGTCGCGCGGATCGGCAAAGACCGGCGGGCAGTGGCGCGCGAGCGGGAACCGTTTTCTTTTTCCCTACCAACACTGGCGTAAACTGGGTGAGGGAGGGGGGTGGCGGGCGGGCGGCTGACCCTCGGTATAAATCAAAGGGAGCCATGCCACCCCCCCCAATTGATATTTTGTGAATTAATATTTTTTTTCAATTTCTATTAAATTTATTGCGATTAGATATTATCTAATATTCATAGGCGCAATTTTGGCGGGGGCTCGGGTGTGCTTAGCACCACCGATTTTTTTTCGTATTTATTTAAGTTTCAGTATAGTTATTATTAGGGCTGTGAATTTAATGCACTAAAAAACCTTAAAAAATGCATTAAAAATGTCAAAAAAATACAATAAAATATGCACTTAAAATACAAAAAAAAAAAAAAAAGGAATATAAAATGCCAAAAATTATAGTATAAAATTCATTTAAAATGGTTTTAATTTAATTTTATATTTATATTGATATTAGGTACAGGATATATTATACATTAGTATACATTACATGCATAAAAAGTGTTTATTTAATAAAAATAATAATAAAATGTTGATTGAATTTACATTTGTATTAAGTTAATGCTATTCACCTGAAACATTTTTAAAAATTTTTTTTTTGTATTTATTTTATTAAAATAATAAAACAAACATTTTTTTTTTCAAACACGTCAATTGACGGAATTTGATTAAAAATACCGGAAAATGAACTAAATAAGGAAAATATGACCTAAAAATGCAATAAAATGACGTAAAAAATTAAAAACGTCAAAAAATGCAAAATAAATCTTTCATAAATGTATTCGTAGTTACATAATTCAAATTATGTACTTGCATCATAGCTACGTTTCACAATCACCAAAAAAAAAAATGCACTTTCCCACAAATTCACAGCCCTAGTTATTATGTACACAATACATACATAACAACAGTTGTGTTCTATATGATATTATTTAAATGAATAATCGTGTGATGACTGAAAATATGTTGTCTTACAGACTGGTCAAAAAAAAAAAAAAATCTAAGAAAACAATTTGAATTTAGATGATTTTATAATAATATAATAATATATATACAGGTATGTTATTGATAAAATATATCAATTTGATTAGTGTGGCGACTGGCGATAAAATCGTTCCGACTGTTCGACGTTCGGCGAAAACATCGTAGTGTGACAACGTTCAAAGTACTATTTTTTAGTTTTATCACAGATTATCATCGTTATTGATTATAAATTATTCTGTTCATAACTGACCAGTGTTTTTGATTGTACTCGTTATATTCTGTGATTATATCGGCTGCGTGTGCGTCTGCCACTCAGTTCCATTATTCTTCACTGTTCGCAGTTAAGTTTTTTTGTTTTTAATTTTATAAACATTTAAAGTACACTTACCTTCAAAATTTTTTCAATTTTTGACAAATATAAATCTAAGAAAAACTTTTTAAAACGTTGAAATTGTATTTCATTAACAATTATTATTGTAAAAGTATAATAGCGAATTTCTGTGTATATAATATATATATATATATATATATATATATATATATATATATTATAACACAATATATAATATTATATACAAAGTCCAGAATCTTGAACATTACAATGCTATAATACGAATATGTGAATGTATACGAAATATAAACAATAATTGATGGGAAATATTAATTTTGATTGTAGAAAACGTGACACAATTCTGTACGAGAAAATTCGACAGGTTCTTTCAGGGGCAGATTGGAGAGAGATTTCGGCTAGAGAAAATAAAAATTAGCGGCCCACATATTGAATATTTGCAAAACATACTTTTAATATTTGTTATAGAACATCTTTATGGATACAAACACGCAAAATCCCCGTGATAGGTGAAAATCCCTAAAAACTTCTTACCATGTTAGAAATATCACACGCGATTAAATTATGTACTTCAATAATACACTCTGTTTCATAATCCATAATTTGATAATCACCAGCTTTTTTCTTTTCATCTAATATTTTACGCTTCCGAGATCTTAAAGCGGAAAATTCAATTTGAATCTCATGTAACATTTTGTTAAAATAAAATTGTTATAATTTTTCGAATATAATATATAAACATTTTTAGAAATTATTTTAACTCCATTAAAATCCTATCGAATTTGTTTTAAATCCCAAATTAATCCACTAACCATTTCTTGACACTCAAGTAAGTCAATTGCTTTTTTTTTTTTTTTTTTAAGACATTTCGAATATATTATATAAATGCAGTTAATATTGTTGAATAACATAAACATGTTTTTTTTTAAATATTATTTTAATAATTAAAATTAAAATTTTGCTTCAGATGCACAAATCGATCCAAATTTGTTATAGTATTCAGTGCTGAAATAATCTCAAAGTATATAAATCTTCATCTTTTTACGTTTATTTTAAAATTTTACTCTGATACTGCACAAAAATTACTGCATAGTATCATGATATCACGAGCGTTTATATAATAATATTAATAATATTTTTAAAGAGTACCGCATACATTCTTTATGGAGCCAAAACAGCATCCCAAAAAATGACTTTTTCGTTGTATGTAGCAGACCGGCCTACCGGGAAAACTCCCGAAATACCTGGGTTCTTTAACCGAGTCAATTATTTATTATTTATATTTCTTGAAAAAAAATCTACTCTTTATAAAAACCGTACTCGTATACCTATATATATATATATATATAATGACGATTGTTAAATGCGAAAGAAGTTTCACGTGACGTTTAGTATATATACTGTACAAAAATAAATTGACGAGTTGATTTTGTTTGATAATAATTACGTGCGATCCTTTTTCATTAATAAATACGAATTTAATAAATAACGTATAAAATATGCTTATTTCGAAAATTCCTTTGAACGTCCCACCTTCCCAGAAAAAAAATCGTACCTACGTCACGGCAGGTTCGAACAGTATTCAATATTCGACGAATAACTACTACAACACTATAATTCGGTCAAGTATATTATACAAATTTTTTCTGTTCGACGTTTTGAATTATTTCGTCGCTTAAACAAAAAAAAAAAAAAAGACACACGGTTACGGATAATTAATCGAAATAATGGCAGTACTCCACTGTTTGCTGTTATCAGACTGCTCGTATTAGTCGTGTTCTGTACAACCGTATATGGAACGGGGTTTAGGCAGCGGTGTCATTTCAGTTTTCGAAAGGGGGAGGCAAAAGATTTAACAGGACCATTTAATTATTTTCAATACGATTTCTCTTTTACATCATTTTGATATTTTCGTTATCATGGGCACGAATCGCCTGATATATATATTTTTTTTTTGGGGGGGGGGGAGGAAATTCATTACGTTAATAATATAACGTAATGTTATAACGTTGTAATATTCTTCGAATTAACGTTAATTACGCACTGCCTTCAGGTAACGACAACCACGTTTATCGAAAAAAATCCAAAACCGCGGTAAATTGTAACCACGAATTAATCACCTTTAAATTGTGGTTATAACCTGGATATTTTTTAATTTTATTAAGTAGAAATATTTAATTTTAATCCACTGTTAGTCACGCGATTTATTATTACTCATAACTCGTTAGTCCATTACTACAGATTTGGTTAGAATAACTGTTATATTTCCATCATATCGGCACAGATCATGTCGGCCCACTGTCAACAAGAGGGGTGGGGGGCAAATGCCCACCCTGCCCACCACCAAATGACGCCACTGGGTTTGGGTTTCTTTTATTATTACAATTACTATTACTACTATCATTATCATTATCATTATCGTTATTATCATTATTATCATTATTATCATTATTATCATTATTATCATTATTATCATTATTATCATTATTATCATTATTATCATTATTATCATTATTATCATTATTATCATTATTATCATTATTATCATTATTATCATTACTACTATTATTATTATTACTACTATTATTATTATTAGTATTATTATTATTATTATTATTATTATTATTATTATTAATATTATTATTATTACTAATATTATTATTATTACTATTATTATTATTATTATTATTATTATTATTATTATTATTATTATTATTATTATTATTATTATTATTATTATTATTATTATTATTATTATTATTATTATTATTATTATTATTATTATTATTATTATTATTATTATTATTATTATTATTATTATTATTATTATTATTATTATTATTATTATTATTATTATTATTATTATTATTATTATTATTATTATTATTATTATTATTATTATTATTATTATTATTATTATTATTATTATTATTATTATTATTATTATTATTATTATTATTATTATTATTATTATTATTATTATTATTATTATTATTATTATTATTATTATTATTATTATTATTATTATTATTATTATTATTATTATTATTATTATTATTATTATTATTATTATTATTATTATTATTATTATTATTATTATTATTATTATTATTATTATTATTATTATTATTATTATTATTATTATTATTATTATTATTATTATTATTATTATTATTATTATTATTATTATTATTATTATTATTATTATTATTATTATTATTATTATTATTATTATTATTATTATTATTATTATTATTATTATTATTATTATTATTATTATTATTATTATTATTATTATTATTATTATTATTATTATTATTATTATTATTATTATTATTATTATTATTATTATTATTATTATTATTATTATTATTATTATTATTATTATTATTATTATTATTATTATTATTATTATTATTATTATTATTATTATTATTATTATTATTATTATTATTATTATTATTATTATTATTATTATTATTATTATTATTATTATTATTATTATTATTATTATTATTATTATTATTATTATTATTATTATTATTATTATTATTATTATTATTATTATTATTATTATTATTATTATTATTATTATTATTATTATTATTATTATTATTATTATTATTATTATTATTATTATTATTATTATTATTATTATTATTATTATTATTATTATTATTATTATTATTATTATTATTATTATTATTATTATTATTATTATTATTATTATTATTATTATTATTATTATTATTATTTATTATTATTATTATTATTATTATTATTATTATTATTATTATTATTATTATTATTATTATTATTATTATTATTATTATTATTATTATTATTATTATTATTATTATTATTATTATTATTATTATTATTATTATTATTATTATTATTATTATTATTATTATTATTATTATTATTATTATTATTATTATTATTATTATTATTATTATTATTATTTTAAGCTATACAGTGGGTAGTGCAAATAAATAATAAAACATTTCTACGATAGCTCGTATGAAACATATCGAGAATACTATTTCGTTAATATCAACTGTTCTCCGTTAATGTCAATCACCAGACGGCATACGGTTCGTCTGAGAAGCCGTCGTCGTCAGTGGCGGCGGCAGCGGCGGCGGCGACCACGACCTTCGCTGACCCTCGACCGCAGCAGCGCTGTCACCGTGTGTCATCGCCGACCGACTACGAAACGATTGCGGCCGCCGGCGACGGTTAAAGTTTTGTCACGTGCGCTCGCGCCATGTGTGTGTATACGCCGTCCCGCTGTTACGATTATTACCGACGACGACATGCGTCTGCGTCGCCGACGATTAGACGCGCAGTTATAGGAGATCGTTAATAATCGTTGAAGACTATTTAGCCGGAATAATGTGTATCGAAATTCGTAGGTTTGTAAAAAAGGAAAAATTGTTTTACTATTAAATGGTGTTTTTTGAAAAGTTACTTTTTTTTTTTTCTCTATAAGAGACGATCGTCGCGGTTTTCAGCGCCTCTTTGTACACGATAATTATATGCGTGCGCGAAAAGAAAATTCCGCAAACTCTTATGATTCCTAACATATATATATACGTTTATAAATACGTATATCGGTTTATAGCGCGCTATTTCGACACAAAAAAAAAAATGAAATGGAATTCGAAAAAGTGTTACTGAGTATATTATTTGGACCGAGTGTTCAATACATAATTATTGCGTATATACACGTAGAACAAAATTCGAATACACTATGGTCAGGCACGTATCCAGGGGGAGGGGGGTTCATGGGGTCAGGACCCCCCCCTAGAAATTTTTCCGTACTTCCGTATAACGTGGTTGGGTCTGAATTTTTATTACGGTGTGAAAAATGGTTAAATGTAGAAAAAAAACCCCACTGAAATTATGGATATTTTGGATGCATGTGATGCAGTGGCGCACCCAAGGGGGTGGACTCCGGGTCCGGACCCCCCTTTGGCTAGTGTAATAGTATTAAATTTATCGATGAAAATCCAAATTCTGATACAACTTTCGTATTTTGCTGTCAACATTTCGAATACGATATAGATAACACCGGTTGTCAACAACCATGAACTAAGATAATATGGACTGGCAACGACACTTTTACTTGCGGTCACGTTTTTAAACGGCGTTTTCTGGGTGGGGGGATTTATGAGTAGTAGTATGAGTATGTAGTTTTTTACACCCCCCCCCCTTGAAAAATCCTGGATGCGCCACTGATGTGATGAGAAGTTTTGCCCAAACATACATTTTTTATTGAAAATTTTGGCAACACTACCAGTCTCTACAACAGCAGTCGAACGTTCATTTTCAACACTAAAGCGCTTAAAAACATTGCTTCGTAATAAAACTGGAAATGAGCGTTTAACGGGACTTGCTCTTTTATCAGTACATATTGGGAAGTGTCTATCTCAACAGATGAAATATTGGATATAATGGCTCAAAAAGACAGAAAATTTATATTATAGACATCATCAGTTGAAAATATTTAATAACTATAGATTGTTTAGTATTATAAAGGTTTTTCAATTTATAAAAAAAATAAAAGGTTTTTATTATCAATCGTGTATGAAAATTGTATTAAAATTTATTTCGACCCCCCCCCCCTCTAAAATAAAATTCTGGCTACGTGCCAGACTATGGTGTGTACACACTAGTCACACACTCACACGTTCATTCCACTCTAACCCACCCCCACCACAAAAAAAAAACACTTTAAAATTAATTTTTCTCCTACTACAAAATTGTTCTGACTTTGTGTGGCGAAAAATAACGGCTTTTATTATTATTATTATTATTATTATTATTATTATTATTATTATTATTATTATTATTATTATTATTATTATTATTATTATTATTATTATTATTATTATTATTATTATTATTATTATTATTATTATTATTATTATTATTATTATTATTATTATTATTATTATTATTATTATTATTATCATTATCATTATATTATTATTATCATTATTATTATTATTATTATTATTATTATTATCATTATTATTATTATTATTATTATTATTATTATTATTATCATTATTATTATTATTATCATTATTATTATTATTATCATTATTATTATTATTATTATTATTATTATTATTATTATTATTATTATTATTATTATTATTATTATTATTATTATTATTATTATTATTCCTTGCTCGCTTTAAAATAATGAAAAATATTTCGAGCAGAATAATAAAATCGTTATATGCCTGTATATATATATATTTTTTTTTTATAAAATTTTTATACTCTTGGCTGTCATTTATTGTGTAAATATTTACCATCAAAATGCACGTTTGGTCAAACGGCAGCCCGGCTATTTTATTTTATTTAGTTATATTTATTTTTCATTATTTATCTATTTATTTTATTTATGTCAATAAAAAGTCCTGAATTTTATGCACCGGAGAATTCATTTGTATCATTTAGTCCAAATACTTGATTAATCACATAAATATAGTATTTTTATATTTTTAATTATACTATAGATGTAAGTATTTAAATTTTGATTAAAATTTCAATACTAAAACTTTTATACTTTATAGTGTCCGTAAAAATGATTTCTATTTGAAAATCCCAAGTAAGGTACTAGATAAGTATAATTATTTTGTAAATTACTTATGTCATAGTTCCAATTATCTAATATTAATGATTGAGTCGCAAAATGTGGTTATTATTGTAATTATAATTTTTGTGAACTCTTTTAGCTTTTCAAAACCCCCTCAATTATTAATCTCTTGTTTAAAGTTGCATTTACCAATGAATTTATAGTCTATAGCAGGGTCTCGATAAGTAAGAGTGTGGTCAATTCGGTTTACATAGAGTAGCCATTTTTGATCGAATATTATGGGCGATATTATTCACAATTACTTGTAACTTATTTACGTTTGTTATTAATATTTTTTGTTTTATGTAGGAGAATTTTAATGTTTAATAATATTATAGTGAAATGTCCTTTATTGTTTCTTCAGAAGTAATTTTTTGAAATTATCTTAAAAGTGCCGAAAACACGTACTTTTTATACTATTAAAGAACCAAAAAAATAAGTAAAAATGTGGTAAACCTGTTAAAAAAAAAAAAAAATTATTCAGAAAATAATAAAATAAAAAACGTTTAATTCAAAACCAATTTCGTTATGATTTAACATCAGAACGCACAACATGAAGACATTTTAACAAAAAATAATGGATAGAAATAGATATACATAAATAATAGCATGAAACATTAGTTTCTTTCCGTATAATTGCTGAACAGAATTCTTCTGGTGGAATGCGCAAATAATAGATTATAATTATAATAGGTAGGTAATAAATATGTAAAATGCTTATTAAATGCATGTGTAAATGGATTTTTGGCCGACTAATAACCATAAATGTGCCACTCCAATTAAAAAAAGGGTAACCGCGGCCCGCCGGTGTTGTGGATTTAGTTTAGGTGAATTACTTACAATTTTAGAGTTCTGTCATTACTATGCATTTGAAAGTAATAAATAATGATAAATCATTGTATTCTGTAAAACAATTCTGAGCGGATAGCTTCGGTGTTATATAATTATTGTTTATTATTAATATCATATATGATGTGTATAAAGTATATATATAATTTACGATTGACTTTACATTGCGTTATTTTAATATGATTTCTTAACAATAAACCTAGGTACCTATCTTAAAGTGTTTAATTTCAATACTGTTATTTTTCATCAAAATAATACACTTTTTGAAAAATTAAAAATGGCGTTAAAAATAATTGTTAGTTAGGATTTTCAAGATTTTTCGAATATAGTTCGAGTAACATATAGGAACTATGCTGTATAAAATTGTCAGCCCTTAAAGCCAACAATTACTTCATTTATGACTTAAATAGCTTAAAATAGCAAATAATTGCTATAAACAGTTCACAATTGAAAGATATTTGTTGAATTTTTCGTATATTTAATACAAATTTACATGTTTGCTGTAAATTTCATGACTCTAGGACCATTCTTCGAACATTATTTTCGAAATGCTGGAGAAATACAAAAACGAATTTCGACGAAATCGCGGTTTCAACGTTTTTAACACTATTTCTTTGGTAGTTTTTTTGAGTTGCGTTTTAAACCCATTGCGAAAATTGAAAAATTACCTCTCAAAAGTCAAAATATCACTCTAGCAAAATTTGGTACCGGAAAATGGATAATGCGCTGCAATGATCGGAGCACTCATCCTTTTTGTCGTATACAGAAAAAAATTAATTAAAAAAATAAACATTGTTGAACCAATAGCGTCCTCGCTTCGTTTAGAATCTAAAATGGGGATACTTTATTTTTTCAATTAGTCTAATGATCGTATAGATTACCGACAAACTCGTGAAGACTGAGGAGGGGAGGTTGATCCTCACATCCCCTTTCAAACAATCACGTACATAGAAATTGCTTTGTACCGTATATTTATTATTTAATGACGTATTACACAAGAAATAATTAACCGTAAACTACTCGTTTATTTTTCAAATCTTACACTTTATATTATAACACTTTATTCTTTATATAAACATCAATACCACAACCATCTTTTACTTTTCGTTGCAAAGGAATTATGAAAAATAGCTACATGCAACAAATAACAATAATAATTAAATAATGTAAACTTCCTTATTATAAAAAATAAATTCTATTTTTTTTCTTCTTAAGCCACATTTTTTGTACAAGTAGGTAGTAACAAGTTTTAAAATATTTTCAGTCGTGTTAAGTTGATATGACAGTATTTGTTTCAGAATTTCAATCCCATACGCTTTATAAAATATAAGTATAAAATTCGTCCAAATTTATATTCGTCGTAAAGTTGGCATTTATTTCTGTAACGCATGATTCGTAATTTCGAGACGTATTTTTTGTATTAATTAAAACTACCACTTATGATGGAATACGGACTATGTGGTTTACACTTTCGGTTCGCGTATTGAATACGAAAATATTTACTTTTTACTGTAGAAAAACAACAAAGAACTTCTACTACCATTGCTAAGTACCTATAGTTACTATTTTTAATATATTTAAAAAAGAAAAATATTGCATGTATTTTTTTAATTCATTTGATATGTAATTGTGTACGAAGAACTCTAGAAACTGTGTACATTTTGTATTATTATGTTCATAAATATTAAATAATTTTAACATCAAATTTTATATTTGAAAAATAAGTTTAAAATATTTAAATGTTTTTGTGATTTTTATTTTCACGCCCACACTATTTTATCACTAAAATAATTGTTTATAAAAATATCGTGGAAGCCGTGACATCATTAATGTTCCTTTACGTAATATAAAATATATTTATGCGTTTGATTTTTTTATTTTTATTTTATAATTATTGTGAACAGCTCAATATTGCAATGATGATAAAATAATTGTGTATGCTTTTCTTCGATCGTTTAATACTAAGTAATACAAACGTATATAACAATATTTTTTATATTGATTGGATGTAATTTATTATCTCGAATGTATAGCACGTTGAATCAATTATTATTTTACTTACGATTATTCATCATACGTCAAAATACCAATATAGACAGAAAAAAATTTCTATATATAAATACAATTTTCATACTTTCAATGATTTGTTTAATCATTGAATAATTTATAGAACATAGAGTGAAATAATTAAACTGTGATAAAACAGATCAAATATTATTATGTATAATGTACAATATACATATTATATATTATATAGGTAAGTAACAATTATTGAATTCACAATAATCATTATTAATGTATATTTTGACCTTTATTCGAATACGTATTCGGCAAATGATTAAAATAGTTAATTTATTTTAATTAGATATATACTTAGAAGTTAGACATTTAAATAGAAAATCCGCGCGACCACGTGTATGCTATGTTTTTAATAACAAATTTATCATTTAAAAAGAAATTCCTAGTATATTTTGCATTAAATACTTACTTATTATTCAAATTATTAAATTCTACACATTGAATTATGAACAATTTTTAATCTTTAACTTTCCACGAACCTAGCAATTTTACAGCTCAAATCATGATTTAAAATATTTTAAACCTTGGCCAAAGGTACGACTATTTGTATTTTTTTTTATATAATTGTTTTCTATAATATATATATATATATATATATACAAATACAGTGTACACATTAGTGTATACTAATCGGGAGTTATCGAAAGAATCAATTATTGCAATTCCATCAATTATGGTAATTAATAGTGAATGCAATTCAACATAAGTAATGTTCAATTATATTATTCTAATAACATATTTTTACACGACTAAAATAATTAAAATGAGAATTGCCTATTATTTGAAATGTTTAAAATAAATTATTGTTTATTGCTTAACACAATAGCATTTAAATATTTATGTATAGTTACTGATGAATAATTTAGAACGGTGTTTCACAGAATATGTTTTGCTGTTCGTAAACCAATTACAATGAAAATATCTTAATTATCAAAATAAAATAAATAAATATATAAAAATGATTTTATTAGTGGATTGATTAAAATTCTAAAATTCTAATTTTATTTGATACATCAATTACACTAATTCTAAAATTATCAATATAATTAATTTTATTATTATAATTCGTCAATTTGTATTCATTTGCATATATACAATATATTTAAATAGAGATGTTTTAATCTAAAAAATAATCTTTATACTTACCAGAATTAAGTTACTTAATAATGCATTATGCCATTATATTATAGGACAACATTGTTTATAAAAAAAAATATGATTATTAATATTATTATATTATGATTTATATGTTATGGTGTATTTGTTTTTTATTTTTTATTTTATGTTCGTGGGGGTCGTTTTCCCGACAAATAATAAATTTGTGAGCCGTCATAACGAAAACGTTAGGAAACACTCATTTAAATGATATTGTACAAATGTACAATACATTTAAAAACAATATTTTTGAAGATAACCACAATTGGGATTAAACCTATTATATTTTTAAATAATACTATAGAATAATAAATTTGATTTAATTTTTTTTTTTTAATAACTAAAATACTAGAGGTACCTACGGCGAATTATTTTAACCACGTTTATTTATAGGCTAGGTACTGCAATATAACTTTTACAATTTTTACCATGAGTTTAGAATGAAATTATTAATTAATAAGTACGTTTTAGGAAAGTAATTTACTTACGATAGTTATTATTATTATTATTATTATTAACTTATTACCATTATAATTTAGTAACAGATATATCCATAATTTGTAATAAAATAAAGAATATACAAAATATTCAAAGTTTTCTATGAAAGTTTATATTCAAGTGATCTCATTTGCACATTAGGAAAATATCAAATATTAGGTAGGATCAAGTTTGTAATTTATACATTTACAGTTATTTTATATGTACTGCAGTCCTCAATTCTTACAACGTAATTACGCACAATAAAAGACAAAACAATTAAATTAAAAATAATATTTTTTCAATTATTCATTCTAAACGTTTTTTTTTTTGTTCTTAAAAATGAATTTGTTAAATATTATATGTATAGGTGTACACAATGAGTTCTGCATATTGTATTTAGTTCGCCTCCTACATGCGATATCCAGTTTTTTCTGAATATTAAATTAATAGTAGAAATATAATTTGACAACCCGACTCCCAAACACGCCTATAATATACACGAAAATCGCTATACGTTTAAGACTTTTATGTTATGAACATTGAACATACACAGGACATTGGTACAAGGTACATACATGAGTGTACGATAGAAAATTACAATAATTTTGTTTGGTCTTCCATCTGGTTTCGACAAAAAGTTAAAATCATTAGGCCTATTAAACGTAAAAGATAAATACAACAGAATAAAAAATAAAAAGGTAACGATCCTCGGGGTGTTGTGAATGTCACTTAAGTGAATTACTTGGATAAAGATTTTAGAGTGTATTGTTATCACTATAAATTTGGGGGCAATGATTAATCATTGCATTCGGATTCTATAAAATCATTCTGATCGGAGTTTCGGTGTATTATTTATAGTATAACTAACTATTTTTATGAATTAAATACTTCAAAACCTATAATTTCTATAAACAGTCCAAAATTAAATGAAATTTTTGAAAATTGTTTTCCTTAATATAATGTACAATTACATACTTACTGATTTGATGAATATTTCAAATTTCTATGCATATTAGTTTCAAAATTACGATGAAATAACGATAATCGATTTCGACGAAATCGCGCGTTTTTACCGTTTTTATATAATTTTTCGATAGTTTTTGATTTATATTTTTAGACGCGTTTGAGAAAATCGAAAAATTACTTTCCTAAAGTACCAACTAAATGCAATTTGCTACCAAAAACAAATTGTGACTGCACTCCTTCTGGTAAAAGTTTTTGGTACAGACATAAATTTAAAAAAACAGTTTTGTAAAACCAACAAATTACTCGCTCTGCTCAGAATCTAAAATGAACGTAATCCACTCAGAAAAATTATGAAAATTACAAGAATAAGAGTGTTAAAAAAATAAAGAACTTCGAAAAAGTTATGTATAGTTACATAGTGAAATAAATATTTAAAAAAACAACTCGGACAAATTTTTAATCTTTCGTCTTTAAACAATGAAAATATCTTATTTTTGTATAATATTTTAGCCACGTATAAAATCATATCTTCAATAAACCATATATTGTAATGAGTATAATAATCGTTAAGAAGAAATAATTAAATACTATGATATTGTAACAGATGCTTTATTATTTATACATTTTGTTTACATTAAATATTTTTAATTCATTTTATTACTTATATAATATTTATAATCTATATGCTAATAGATTGTATATTTTAATATTTCTTAAATATACCAAAGACTAATTAATCATTTTAAAATTTGTAGTTTTACGTATATTGAATTTTTTAAATTTTCACCAACTTTTATATTTAAAAAAACCATTTTCTTTTTAAAACTGTACTGTCAATATAACCGGTTATGTAAACATGTATTAATATTGCGTGGAAAAAAACAATATTTTAGTTAAAACTGAGCGAATTCCAATGATAATAGTAGGGATAGATATATTAATTTTTATTCGTGATGATTACTAATTAATAATTAATTGAATATTTTACATATAATAATATATATGTTGAATTTTTATACATGTTTTCGCGTTAAATTAAAATTTATTTATTATTTTTCTACGAAATATATCAAATTGAATGTTAAATAAACTTCTGTCAGACAAGACAACAACGATAACAAAAGAATTTTAATTAACTATACTATTTTTAATTTCTAATTTTCATTTAATATTAATATTTCGTTAATTCTAAGAATCGTGTCGACTATGAATCCACAGGCTGAAATATCAATGAAATGTTTTTACTAATTCATAGATAGTGCACAAAAGTATTTATGCTTACTAATTTTTGGCTGTAAAAATAAAATTCCACTTCGTCACTGTAGGTAAGTACGTTTTTGATAAGTGATAAAGAACCCATTCACGTGTTAACAATAAATAGACTTAATTCTCTGTTACTGTACTGATTATTATGTAGAAACGTGGAACGCGCTTATTTTTTATCCAAAATACGTGTTTAGGTAAATCAAGCACATCTAAATATAATTATTAAACAAGTCATGCAAAAAATGTCTTTTATATAAATTTAAAAAAAAATCACTAGTGTTACAAAAAAAAAGACTGTTCCAAACAAATATCGTTGTTACGTTATACGGCGCCTAAGTAATTGAGTAAATATCGATGAGCAATTCGTGCTGCAAGAGGACATGTCTGTCATATTGTAAATTATTGTAATATTATACAAAAATGGAAAATTTGATGCTTATAGCCGTTAGGAAGTACTACATATTTTATATCTATTATAAACACGTTTTAGTACTATTCTGTAGTGCAGTTATTTTCAATTGTTATAACAATTTTCGCTTGACGTAACTAATTACCGTAAATGATAATTGTAAAAATAATTAAAATTTACTGTGAATGTATCTACCTATATACAAGCCTCGTTTGTGGCAATTAAATATTTTTAATTTTTAATCTTTTCATCTATGAAACATAATATTATTCAAATTACATTACGTTCAACTTTTTAAACTCTGTATTTTTTTTACGTGAATAATTTTAATTTATTAATATTCAATAATATACGTATAAAATTAGCACCTTAATTTCTACATTATATTTATTAGCTGTATTTATTTAAATTCAATTCATGTGCAGTGATTTTGTCGAACATTTTATAGCACTATATATATATATATATATATATATATATATATTATATCAATAAAAAATTAATTGCATTTATCATATTTTATAGATACGAACATATTATAGAATATTATATTAAATTTATATTTATATATAATAGAAGTTCATTGCCGTTACAATATTACTGGTTATATTATATTTTAAGTTAGTATTTTATTTAAAATTAAAATTAAAAAAAATTGTGTAATCACGCGCAGTTCTAACATAAGTAATCTATATAATTATTATTATTTCAATTAAAGAATTTTTGGAATGTCATTGTAATTTATTTATCGTTTTTGTAAAAAAAATTCAGTAATATAGTCTGTTGCATTAAAAAACAAAATAGTACATTTTTATGGGTTTCTAGCCATGTTGGTATTGCCAAAAACAAACGGGCTGACCTTCTTGGACCTTATTTTAAAAACATTTTTCTTCCTTTAAAGTACCAGCTTCAGATCTCTTTTCAATCCACCGTAAACTCCTATATAAAGTATGGGAATCCTAATTGTCCTCTCTGCCTTCCAATTGCGCCTCCTGGCATAGAAGAATTAGTCTCACTATCTCTCTCAATTCGTGGTTCACAGGCCTCGATATTATTAGACTTATACAAATCCTTTTCCCGTCTTCGAATCGGGCACAGCCTTCTTCCCCTCCATTCATTTTATACCTTTCTTTACAATGATTTCCACTATGTCCCCTACACCATCAGTAGGCAATCTATAACTTTGATCAATTACCTTTAAATGTTTTTCTTTTTTCTCTGACTGCAGAGTGCAGACGCATTTTTTTTTCACTTTTATCCTCTCTAGGTTATTAACTTTCTTCGAAGTCATACTTCTTCGCAAGCCCCGTTCTCCATTGTAATCCATTTTATTATTGATTTGATTTATAACGCTGGTTTTCTTATTTGATATTGTTTTAATCGCTTATCTGTAATGTTTTTTTAACAAGCGCAGAAAAAAAACAAAAAATAAAATAAAATCAAGTGAAAATAAAATAGTTGTTGTTCTAGAAGATTTTTTATAAATTTAATTTCATAAGTACAAACCGTTTAACACACACACACATATTTATGGGTACTATGGTCATTCGTGCGTTATAATATGATGTGCATATTTTTTGTAGTAGATAATAATTAAGCGAATTCGTCGGAATTATATATTTTTTAATTCTTAGTTTTAAATGCATTTATGATGAATAGTTAAAAAACAACAGAAAATAAAATGTGACTGAAAACATATTTCCGGTATAGGTACCGCCTATAAACCTATGTAAAGGTACGATGTGCTTCAGTTGATGTAGAGGAAATCCTCGGCATTAATTATACGGCGTAATAAGGATTTTGATTTCAACGACACAGCTAAACCATTCGATATATTATGTGTGTTGTATACGTGCTTGTCCTTGAAATAAATATATAAATAATGTGTATAGAAAAGAAAAAAAAATTGACCAAAAATATTCTGTCGTCATTACAGTGAACAATGAACCGTAACGTATTACATATTATATTACTACAATCGGGTAGTTCGACAGGTCCCGAAAATAGTTTCCAGTAATTATACTTACCGCATAACAATTTTCAGTCAAATAGCTGTGTATCACGTGGGAACTGTACGTGGTAATTTTTGTTTGTTTTATTTATCGCGAGAAAAATATGCGAATTTTTCGAAAATCTTTTAAAATATGGGACGGTATACATATTATACTCGTTTTGTTCTGTTTTGCTCGAAATGTAATTTCTCATTTTCAACGCTCGAATTATTCGTTAATGTTCGAATCAGTATTATTTTTTAGGTAGCAACGCATTAAATAATATTAATTTATTCCCTTATAACAACTCAAAACCCACTGACTGTACTTAACAAGTATTGTTAGTTTTCAAATGTAAACGATTTTCAAAATAAGATCTTTATATCCTTATTTTATTTTATTTTTCTATTCGCAGTTATAATGATCGAATCACGTGCTGCTTTATATACTACATGCATAACATATAGTCTGTGAAGTTGGAATTTAATTTTTGATGATCTATAATCATTAAGCGAAATTTCTACAATTGTACTACGTTAATGTGATATCGCTAATATTTTTCGATTTATCATAAAACCAACAGACCAAGTACTATTAAGTTTATTAATTCATACAACATATGTTTAAAATCAAAATTTTTGAATTATATTGAAAAACACTAAAATTATTGCGCACGTCGTGTTTAGATAGGCATCTATAATTATTATAATACGGCTGTATATAATTTCTACATCCTCTTCCGTATAATGAATGGATTTAGAGCAATTTGTTTTAGTGTTTCGAATAGCATCGACAAATTTCAATATCCGTGACTATATACACACACAATGGATATACTTCACAAACAAATTTACTTCGGTTAGATAATTTTAATTATTTATAACTGCGAATTAATTTCAAATTAATTGTACATTTTAATACATCGCGTGTGTCGTATTTTTAGGATCAGACGTTTTTATCAGATTATATAATACGTGTGCAGTTTGGCGAAAACGTCAAATAATATAATTCTGTGCGTATTTCTTTATGATAACACATCAATTATTATAATAGCTGACAACAGTACATAACATAAATAAAACAATTAGACAGATTTGTTTATTCTCATGGCCCTCGGAGGACAACCACGATCACTTATACTTGAATTTGGCTCGTGAAATAGGTTTAATGATATAGAATATCGTAATGTTTTGAAAAATGGCTCGGTAGTTTATAAGTAAACATTTGCGCGCTGTACATACGGCACCTAGTTGGTTTAATATTAATATATATATATATAATAAATATATATTAATATATATATAGAACTAATACTTATCGTTTATATGAGTTCTATAAGGCCATTTCTACAGATAAACCGTTCTCAAATTGTTTTCTGTTGTACCACTGAGGTATAACGGTGTACGTATGCGTCGCCGTTTTTATTACACACCGTTAATCTCTGAAATGAATATGCATAATCACCGTTGGTCACGGTTAATTTAAGGTATAATATAATATGATAATTACAATTATTTTTCGTATTATTGCGATAATAATATTGAATCTACGGATTCGAAATGTATTTAAAAATTTTTTTTTACTTTTTTAATAATATTATATATACACAACATAATCCCAATACAAATATATTAATACTAATCAGAAAAACAAAATCATATATAATATTATTATAAAATTGTTAATATAAATCTCATATTTTATCTGTAACAATTTTTTTTTAAGTGTATTTGTTAACAAAAGGAAATCTAATATTTTTAGTTATTTAAAGGATTTTTCTTAGACAGAAGTTTTAGAGTTGTATTATTATTATAGTCATGATTCATGAAAGCAATTACATAAATCATTCCAAAACCTTTTCTGAACGACAGTTTATTACGTATATGATTACCTAACGCAGGGCCGTATTTATGGGGAGGGGACTGATGGGACTCCAGTCCCCCCCCCCGAAATTTCAGGAACATTCTTTACTAATTCCTATGCCCTATGGCTATAGGATGTAATATTTTTAATAAATTCCTAATATATAGTTGTTTTTAAAATGTTGAGAATTTAGTAATTTGTCCTATTTGTAAGATTTAGTCTTGGATTAGAATTTAGAAATAATTCAACAATGATATTTACTAAATTCCTCAGCCCCTCACACCCAAAAAAATTTCTAAATACGACCCTGACCTAACGAATATAATAAATATCGTTAAAAAATACGTATTTAATTTTAACCACATGAAAAATTTAAAAATTTTCAAAATCTAAAACGAATATATCGTGCGACAACTATAAATTTTACGCTTTTGGATTACTTTCAATTACGCTCTAGGGCACTATACCGGCAAAATCGGAAAAAGTGTAGAATAAAATACATATACTAGTTACGATTTGCTACAGTAAAGTAACGCCAATTCAAGGTCATCGAAGCACACGAAAAGACAAAATAAAAAATAAATACTTGGTTGTTAAACTAATATATTCTTTGCTTCACTCAGAATCCGAAAAATTATAATTTTAATAATAATTTCATAAATATTACTGATACGTGCAGGGCAATGCGATCATCAACAAAATAATTACACTTCCGAGTTCGAGATATTGACAAAATTTATTAAATTTTTAGTAGTCGCTAATGACTCATTTCAACTGACTATTGAATGTTTTATTATTAACAACATTTATATTATAAATATTTATTTAATCAAATCTTTTGCTTATTTAAAAAATTATATATATATACGAATATGGACGTTTAATTAAAATATAACGTGTAAAAATCAATTTTAATTGGTTTTTTTTTCTGTAACTATTCGTTTATTTATCTGTCTTTCATTAATTCTAGGAAATGTTTGTTCAGAGCCTAATTTAATCATTTTTGTTATTATCACACTTATACGTTACTCTCTTAATATATGAAACGAATGTATTCAAAATATTTTATATTATTACAATATTACAATTAAATTTGATTATAAAATAACTGTTACTTTTCGATGTGAGTATACAAACGTTAGAAGTCAATCATTTTTTTAAATTTTAATTATCTATATGTACTCGAATAGGTATCTAGATAAAAATTTTTAACCAATTTACTTATTTTTTTAGTATTTTTGTAATAAATAAGAAAAAATTACTTAGGAATGTTTCCAGGGAGACTTGGACACACACACATATATATGTATATAAATATATGGGTATGTAACAACGTATACCTGTATATTATAAACCCCTTGCAAATAACTAATAACACGATTATTCAAATGATTTATAATTTTTATCTCATATTTTATCTAGATAAATTTCACTCATTTATTATCTTATCTAAGATGATTTTTAGCAAACAATCTTTTATCTTTATCTAGATAAATTTTCACTTATCTTGTCTCAACACTGATTATATGACGTGAAATACGGCCACTGCACTTAAATTCAGCCGTGTCATATAGGTATTCCATACGTGCCTGTCTATAGTGCGTGTAAAAAACGCATATATTCGTTTGCGCCAGAATGTCTGGGAGGTGGCTTTCTTGTTAAACTGGTTACTGGCAGTGACTTGTCTAAAATAATTATACCTGTCATTAAAACTCAATGATTTGTACAATTATCATTACACGTGGAAGTCTCTCACGTCGGTGTAGGCGCATTACTTAAATCCTTGGGGTCGTATACGTATTATATAAGTGCAAGTATATATTTCGTGTAACCTTCAAACATTTTCTGTTAATTGATTTCTCTATACATCCGTGTTCGTAAACACCCGTCAAGACGTATGTTTTTTTTATTATTCTATGGATGATTATAATTGCTGTACATACGAGTATATCATTTTTTTTTTTAATACTCTCCATTTAAAAATGTCCAAAAAGTCTAACTGTAAAAGCTGTTGTTCCTTTATAACACTCGCGCCTAGGGTCGGATTTAAGGGGAGGCCGAGCGGTCCGCAGCCCAGGGATCCCCACGATTTGAGGGTCCTCATATTGTACTGTAATTATTTAAAGGTATACCAAACAAAATTCAATTAAAATCACGTAATAAATACATATAAATAAAATATTTAGATACGAGTTCATTAAAAGATTAGCAATGTGATAGATTGTGCTCTAATTTAAAACACACAAAAAATAAATTACGTACTTCAATTTTAGAAGATCGACTTAAGCGACTTGCTAGAATGAACTCCGAGTATGATATTTTTAAGAAAACTTCAAGGTGTAATCGATTATTTTGAACAAGAAAAATTCCATATTTATAATTTTAATTATAGTTTATTTTTATTTTTATTTCAAGTTTATTTTAAGTTACTTTGAACTTCGTTGTATACATTTGCTAATTGAATTAAATAAGTACTAAACGCGAAATAATAATACATTTTTGTGTATGAGTATAAAAATATATCCCTTACTTATTTTTTTGGGACCCCGCTAAATTTTTGGCCCTGAGACCCCACTTATCTAAATCCGGCCATCCCTGCGCCTTAACAAAAATGTATGTAATTTAATGTGTGTTGTAATTCGGCTATTTTATATACGCCATAATAATTCAACACCATACTAAATAATATTATCAGTACCCGTGTCAACCACTTGTTGGATTTATTGCGTTATTATGCTCGTGCGTTTGTAAGTAAATACAGTGCTTACAATAAATATTCGAAATGTCAAAAATATTCTTTTTTTTTTTTTTTGTTCTACTTTAAATTAATATACATCTATAATATCCTGAAAAAAATAACTGCATTGTAAGTTAAATACTACAGTTTGTGTGAATTACTCATATGTTTTGTGTAATAGTTGAATACGAATAATAATTATAGTCTGAATTTATTTTCGTAAGTTTTTCGACTTTCCCGATAGTTTTCAAACGTTATTATATTATATTTATTATATATATTATATTTTATTTTATATTATTTATATTATATTAAAAATAACACGAAAATTGCAGAAAAAAACACCTTCCGGTGAATACGTCGACATATTCTTTTTGGACTTTGTGGATTTTTGTATATTTTATAAATATAATACAACCTTACACATATTATATAAGTAGGTATATATAATAGTTTTTTTATAATATTTATCGTATTTGTCAATAATAACTTGTAATAGAATGCACTTACTGAAGAAACGCTCAGAATCGTTTTTTTTAATACAGAGAGAAACAACTTTATTCAAATAATAGTATTGCTTTCAAATTCAAAATAATAATGAAACTCTAAAACCTTTGTGTAAGTAATTCACCTGAGCCTATATCTACAGTATCCTCGACTCGTTACTTTTTTTTTATTAAAATTATTATTTAGATGCTTTTTCACGCCTAAAAATGTTTATTTTAATTTTGATTAATTCAATATTTTTCCTTAGAAAAATATTATAAATGTTCTTTGAAAAAGTAGTGTGGTTAAAATTGTTGCTAGATCTTTTTTGGAAGAGTACCGCAATTAATACAACATGATGCAAATCTAGGAATGAATTTAAATTATAAAAAGTATAAACAAATATTAAAAAAAAATATGTTAACAACTATTTTGAAATATATGTATATACATATTGAAACCTTGAATTATAATATTTATTTAAACGTGTTTTTAAATTCTGGGCTTATAACATTTGACATGAATTGTATGAAAAGTTTATTATGAAATATGAGGACTTAATAAATTTCATTTATGATGGAGTCATACGTACAGTGCTATTACTCAAGATCCAAGGACACATGAATTAGAGTAATATTTGCAAAAAAAAAAAAAGTTTAAAATAGGTACTGAATACTTGTTTATAAATAGAGAAGAGATTTTAAACAAGTAAATTGATCTACTAAAAACATTTTAATTGAAGCATCGATGTGCATTTTATGAATCTTCATAGATTATTTAAGTAAGTTGGTAATTTAAAAATAAATGTAAAAGACATGAAAACTTCTTGAGTAATTAAATCTGCCGTTTGGTTAACTATTTTTCTAATTACCGTGACTTGTTGCGTATTTAAAATAATAGGAAATTTTATCTGAAAATTATGCTAAAGAAGGCGTTAAACATCCATTATTTTCATTACAAATCGTATTTTACAATGTATTTTTTACGAAGGTAGAAGCCTAAACGTCACAATAACTTACGTATTGACATTGTAGTATATGAACAAACTTACTGTTTACATACGTACACATAGTGCGGACAGATTATAAATTTAAAAATACAGGACAAATATAATTATTTTATCAATTATCATAAATAATGCACTTTGTACGAGTCGGGTGTCAGTAGGGATGAAAGCACTTCGCTAACTGGGAAGGATACTCTTAATGGACGTATTGAATTTGAACGCAATGATAAATCATTGCTATAAATAAAACGATTCGAGCGTAGCTTCGGTGTAACATAATTATTATGTTATACAATATTTATACAGGTATAATTGTGCCTCCTACATGCCATTTAACTTTTAAATAAATCGGTTATCATGACAATTTTTTTTCTGTCATTTCCTCAATTACACAATGTTTAATCTGTAGTTTTCTTTACGCTTCGGGAAACTACTGAGAAAATCGAAAAATGACCTATCGGAAACCGGGTATGATTGTAAAGATCGGAGCACTTCTTCTGGTAGAGTATTTATTAACAGAAAAGAAAACTAATAAACATAATTGTAAAACCACCACTACGTAGCTCCCTCGCTGCGCTTTAAATCTAAAACCAAAATGTAATAATTATTATTTATCATATACATTCTCTATTTTAATAAATAAAATTTTTTCATTAAAAACGCATTTTCTTTTAGGCAGGATTATTACTAAATGCCTATTATTAATTGAATAAAAACTACAAAAGCCACTTTTTTTACATTAAAAAATTGTATTCTATGATAAAATTTAAAATACTTGATAACATTTATTAAGTGTGGTAATATGTAAAAATTAGGATTTATCATCAGTTATTACAATAGTATCAGATACGATTATATTTTACAGTGCAGACTCAATCGCAGAGAAATTGAAGAAATTATAATAATATTGATAATGTCAATAACAATTTCATATATTATTATTATTTATTATAATAAAAAAAAGGGACATATTAAAATATGGGAAAATTAAGCGCCCCGAGAGCATTTGTCGAGACGACGGGACAGACTTTTGAAATACTGTACTTTCCCGAATAATATGGGACGTCTGGCCATCCTATATACATATATGTATTATGGATAATGAATAAAAAAGAGTTTGAAATTTTAAAATTTCCAAGAACTGTATAAAAATGTTGAATGTTATAAATAAATAATTTATTTGATACTTAAGTACCAAAATAAATACATTTCATAGTAGAATCGTGTAGTATTCCATTTCCATACCACCTATTGGAGATTATGAAATTACATGTAATATACAGGGTGATTCTGAAATCAGTACGGTAAATTCGTACACACATCCAGTGGGGTAACCCAATGACGAAAGTTTTGAAATTTTTCTTCGTAGAATTTTGATATAAATGTCAAAAATAAAAACACCATGATATTTCCTGCGAAATTCTCATACGAATCGATATGTCACATCACTTTTGCTCATTTCTGCCCGATTTTGACATCGTGACGACCTAAGGCATCACGAGCATCTCCGGAGCGTCAAAATCGAGTAGAAATGAGCAAAAATGATGTGACATAACGATTCGTATGAGAATTTTGCAGGGAATATCATTGTGTATTTATTTTTACATTTATATCAAAATTCTATGAAGAAAAATTTCAAAACTTTCGTCATTGGGTCACCCCACTGAGTGTGTGTACAAATTTACGGTACCGAGTTCAGAAACACCCTGTATAGTTCTGGAGAAAAACTTTATATTATTTAAAATCATTAATGTATTACACACAGCGCATTTTTTTTTCTATTGTCGTATCCCCAATAGGCCAGCTTATCAATATTTCTTTATTTACGCATAAAAAATCAAACATACAATTTATTATAGTACTTAAAACTATATTTTCTAGATACTAATTACAATATGAGACAAATATTTTATACGAGTAACACGAACATATGAAACTATTTTAACTAATTAATAACTATACTAAGTGACAATATTTTATGAACATAAACAAAATAAACGTATAATTTTTGTTTTATGATTGAACGCGTTAAATTAAATTTTTTTTGTCAGATTTTTTAGCGGCAGACTAATTGCTCTTGTCTTCCAGGATTTATTTCCCTATTATTTTTTCCAAGAAATGCTCGCGCCGCACGCACCACCCGCCTACACATTTTGTTACAAAAAATGATGTAGTAAGAAATCAAATTATTTATATATCAATATTGTATAAAGATATGGTGACTAGGGTGGCATGACTCATATGTCTCATTTTATTTTTCTAATTTAAATTAATAATATGTATAGGTATATTATGTTTTTTTCCCCGGGCCCCCAGAGAGCCCGGGCCCCGGGACCATAGTACTCACTGACCCACCCCCCCCCCTTTGTGGGGACCCTGTTGGTTGGAGGGGGGAGGGAGGTCTAAAATAATTTTTATATATATATATGTATATACCATAGGGCCCAGACTTGGAGACTCCTTTTGGTTGGTACATTAGTAGGATTAAAAGGCGCAGGGCTGGTTTTAGGGGGCAACACCATTTTAGTTTTTTTGCTTATTTGTACATAATTTTTCCCCGGGTAGGTGGGTGGGTAAAAAAAAATGTCTGGCTCCACGTAGTAAAATAGTTCACCGCGCCATTGTGACCGGGTGTAGTCTGACAATGATTTCCATCAGCCGAATTCTCTCGCCGAGATAACGAAAAATATTCGGCAAAACGTTGTCCGAAAAGCATATAAGCATACCATACATTGTTAAGGAAACCGTGTAGCAAAACACGAGTTCTGATTGGCTCTCTGACACGTGTGATAACAAATTCAAATTACAAAGGGTAGTAATATTTTATTACTTTATTACTTTATTACTAACAAACACTGGAACACTATGGTTAATATTATATGAATTAATAATGCAATTTTTTCAACATTTCCTAGTATGTCGAAAAACAATAATTACAATTTACAAGTCTTACTTAATAATTACTTTATTAGGCATTAAAAAAAAAAGTGGTACATATTCTTTTTAGCTATACCATGAATATGTCGTTAATATTACACTTTGTAATTTGAATTTGTTATCACACGTGTCAGAGAGCCAATCAGAACTCGTGATTTGCTACAGGTTCCCTAACAATGTATGGTATGCTCATATGCGTCCGGAAAACTATTATTCGGCCGACGTCGGTACTAGCCTGGCCGTTTACTTAACGCGCACACGCGTGTAGAAATTTCCCGGAGACGCGACCGGCGTAGGTACCGTACGTGACGATCGCTCGACCGCACTACTCGTGGGGACGTAGTGTTTTTTTTCTTCCTATTTTTTCAGTGTCTAAAAGAAAATTAAATCGGGGACGACTGTGTAACGCCGCGTACAACGCCGCACAAAACGTTATTGTGTAAAATTGTTGGCGCCTCGGCACTCGGTGGTGGTAACAAAAGCGTACGACGGTACACACACGAGAGGTGCCAACACTGGATCGGTTCGTACCACGCTGCAGACGGGGAAACCGAACAATGTGTTCGTCGTACAACACGTGCACGAGCGCGCGTACCGGCGGACCCTCTCGCGAGCGGACGGTCTTCGACGGCGTGTCCGGCATACCGCAGACGCGGCGATTCCCACCCGCTGCGTTTTTATGCGCCCAAAACGAAATTCCGCGATACGCGCTCGCCACCAGCCGGCAATAATTATTTCACGAGAAACGGGTAGATACCCGAAAATGTGTGATATTTTATTAAACTTGATGATTATGGGGAACGGACTTTATTGCAATAAAAAAAAAAAAAAAAAAAAAATTAAAATTTATGTATAATAAATATGTAAAAAAAAAAAAATTAAAAACGTGTAAATATCGAAAAATGTACGAGTATTGAAAATTACATAAAAAAAAAAAAAATATTTTATAAATAAAAGAAATACAAACGATGTAGGTATAGAAAACTATGAGTATTATTCCGGAACAAAGCAATGAGGAACAATAACATATTATTGTTGAAGATTTTCAAATGAAAAATTGCGCCGGTTTGGTCGGAGAACACTCTTGTATTGACTGAAAGACCGTCGTACGTCAACAGATGTGATAAGGGCGTAATTCGTGTTTACCGTGTCAGAAGGAGTGAATTCAATGTCCAGAGATCCTTGTTGATTTTTACCAGTTAAAATATCACTGATGATTTTAATTATACATAGTTTGAAATCCAGACATTTTTTTTCAATCATATTGGCAAATTTGTTTTTGACTATTTCTCCCGTGTGCCCTTGAGTTTTTTCTAATTCAGACGAAGCAGATAATGTTTATAATATAGTCGTGGGCGACTTTATAGGTATGTACTTACTTTACCAAATATGTAAAAATATGTATTTATACCAAAATATGTAAAATAAATGTGTGTTTATTTCAATTAGAATGGTCTAAATCGTACACATTTTTTATCAGATTTAAAATATCTCATTCCAATAAAAATATGTATTTACAATAAAATCCGTTCCCTAGTGATGTGATGCAAAATCGAAATCGTTGTCTTATAAATATTAATAACATTTTAACAGTGGTTTATTGGAGGGTATACGCCGCGCCGTATACACGGATCACTATTTTCGGTTTTCTGCGTGTGACCCATCATGAAACGAACACAAATAATATGGGCACAGAATAGATGAATTCATCTAATCTGCGTTACAGGTATACGCTATGGTTAAATAATTATCTCGTCGTCACTAATTTGTAGGTTTTCTCATATTCATATAGTTTGTCGGTTACCCGAAGTAACCTGTTTTTTTTTTTTTTTTATATATAATTTTAACGATTTTGAACAAGAGCGCACCATTGCGCGGTTCTGTACGTGGCAGGGAGCAACGTATAGTATACGGGAATGCCTACACCGCCGATGGCTTGTTCGTGTAAATGAATCAAATTGTAATCGACTATAAATAATGCGTACGACTGTCCATACGGGTTACGGGTAGGTAAAATGAATGGCGACGGTTTTGTTTTCACAGTGTACACACGTATTCCTTCCGAATCTTTCGGCATTTATTATCGATAAAATAATCCGCGACTAAACTGTATACCGTTCGATTGTTTTTGCCTTTCCAAACGCGAATTATTATTTATTCGATTCCGATTCACGAGTGGCACGTTATTTTCCTACTTTCCTAGTGTTTCTAGTAATAATATTTCTTTTTACTATATTTTTATTAGCGTTTACAAATTTACAATCGTATTATGGCAAATAAAGGTGAAAAAAAAAACGTAAAAATACGGAAAACACACAAAAAAAAATTACAAACTTTTTTTCAAACAATTTTTTTCGGTAAATAAGTGTTTAGAAACGTGCGTATACACTCAAATTTATTTACCAATACACCACCGAATATTATTACAATATATTGTGGTAGATCGATACTATTGTTGTTCGTACGCACGTCGATCGGCCGGTACCCGCGCGTATGACCAAAACGTAGGTATACGGTCTCGGCTCCGGTGATATTGAATCGAGTCCAAGCTACTTTTATGTGTTTGAATTGAGTCCAGCTTATTATCTTAATATCTTTGAATTGAGTCCGTATAAATAAAATGTCATAACTACCCAGTGGCGGCTCGTATCTATGTGCGACGGTGCGATCGCACCCCCTACAAAAATATCAGAGAAAAATTATAATATATTCATTTAATTTATTATTTGTATTAATATTATTAAAAAAGTATTGGTATCAATAGATTAAAGCACTACTCTATTAAGTTTTTTCATATTTTGTTTTATTTTTCGAATATAAGACCGCCCGTCGGCCGTCGCGTAAAGACAAGCCGCACAGGCATCGTTCGCGCTGTACGTAACGCTAATAGGCTGAAGGGACTCAACTCCGATAACCCAAAAGTATTTGCGGGACTCAATTCAATATTTGCGACTAAATTCAATGTTATCCCTCGGCTCCAACGACTTCCCAGGGATGCGTTCGAAAACTCGACTCGAGCTATAGTCAACTGCGTATCGTTCGAGAAATCAGAGTTAACCCTACGACCGCCGTTCGAAAACGTCATGTTATTCACTCCGAGTTAACTCTTGTTACCCGAATGAAATATAGGTATAGGTTATTCGTTACTCTACTGATTATATAATAATTCTTATGATATATAGATAACAAGTAATTTTCATTTATGAAATAAATGGCCGGTCGAATGGTCTTTACATTGTATCACAACGTTTCGTTTAGCCGTCATGCAAGTTATATAGTTAAAGTTAAAAATCAACAACTAATTACGTTAGTGAAGTTAGCCCCACCAAATTATCCGATTCGCTTCAAACCAACGTTGAAATTTTGCAAATTAATTGCAAATAATTGCAAATTGATTTTTAGAATTTGCAAATCAAAATTCTATTTTTGGCGAATTTTTTCGTGAATTTTCGTCAGCCCCACCAAATCATCCGATTCGCTTCAAACCAACGTTGAAATTTTGCAAATTAATTGCAAATAATTGCAAATTGATTTTTAGAATTTGCAAATCAAAATTCTATTTTTGGCGAATTTTTTCGTGAATTTTCGTCAGCCCCACCAATTCATACGATTCGCTTCAAACCAACGTTGAAATTTTGCAAATTAATTGCAAATTGGTTTATAGAATTTGCAAATATAATATTGATATTTTAATTAATTTTTTTCCAACCTTACTCTTTACAAAATACCCTAATAAAGCGTTTGAAAAATAAATTAATAATCAATTTTATAAGTCTCTTTTATACAGATTGTAGGTAAGGGTTTCATAATTATAGAAATTAATATACATATATATATATATAACTTCCAACGTACCGATGGATCTAGTGGTGCGATAAGAAATTTGAAAACAAATTTTAATTCGTCGTGAATTTTACTATAGTGACTTTCCCACTTTTTTAATTTTTTTATCATATGATCTTCAAAATGTAGTTTTCTTTATTTTAAATACGTTTAATTAATTTTTAAAAATTTATGAAAAAATTTAGAAAAGTGATCAAAATCTTTGGTCAAATTCACGATGAATTCAAATCTGTTTTCAAATTTATTATCGCACCACTAGATACTGAATACTAGATACCTGATACTGAAGTTTCGTCAGATTAACCTTCCGTTATCAACGACCAACCGACAACCTATTGGGAACGGTTAGGTTAGGTTAGGTTAGGTTCTAGAAAATAAATTATTGTACAAAATATTTTTCTATATTGTGATATGGTGATATATATGACTCGTAAGTACATAAAACACTATCACATTAAAACAGAAGCTCATAATCGCTCTATGTAATCGACACGGCTAGTGAAATCGCTTGGGCGCTAGCGATTAGTGGCTAGTAATGGGTGATCTGAATCGATCTTACGTGTAAAAACGGCAATGAATGAGTGTAGTGTGTGAGCGAATTAAGTGAGCTCAATGTAATAGGACAAGTCGCTACTCGCTCACTCGTGCTAAAGTCGCTGACACGCGGCGTGTAAATTCGTCCTGTGTAATCGAGGCTTTAAATACTGACAAATGGTATTTACCCAATTCATATTTGTATGAACATGATCTTTATCATTTTATCTGATTTTCGGGGTATATATATATCTAAAGGGAAAATCGTTTCCGATTTATCTCACATTTTTAAAATTGTAAAATTGTTATTTTCGTCATTGTGACTAGACCCACGGTGCAGTTACGTCGTTTAAATTTCAATAAAATTATATATAATTATATATATTATATAGCGTTGAGTGTTGTGTTCGTTTTTGTGAAAAATTTTGTTTTCACATTGAGTGTTTTCATTAATTTAGTAAGTATATTATTTAAATAATTTGAATTTTATTTTATTAATAATTATTGAATATTATATAAGTTAATACAAAAGCCTGCCATTTAAAAAATAATTTAGAAACGTTTTATATTACCTACATATATATATATATATATATTTAAATTATTTATAAATTTTTTATATAGTAAAAATATTTCATTATATAGTATTAACCTTCATTTTTCTTCCATAGCAGTTATAAATATATATTGGGTGCAGTTATAAACTTCATTTTTCTTCATTACACCAAACATAATGGAAAACAAAGTAAGTGTTTAAATCATTTCATTAAAATTAATATGTATTATTTTATATTGTGAGCGAAGCGATAAACAATGATGTTTTTTAATTTTTGGGTACAGACATAAAATTAAAAATAAAAAAGGTAGCGAGCTGCGAGTTGTGGATATCGCTTAAGTGAATTACTTGGATACAGATTTTAGAGTTTTGGTTTTATTTTAAATTTGAAGCAATGATAAATCATTGCATTCGATTTTTAGAATTTTCATATTTTCATAGAAATTTATATATATATATATATATATTATACATATTATTATATTATATATATATATCTAACCCAATTCTCTATATTTCAATGAAATATTTAATTTTGATAAATACTATTATTTAAAATTTAAATTTTAAAAAAATATATATAAAAATGTATAATAATGTACAAAATAGCCAAAAGTATTATTATAAATGAAAAATATTATACTCTTTGGCTATTTTATATTTAATTATACATTTATTATATATATTTGTTTATATATATATATATATATATATATATATATATACAAATTTTATTATTTACAGTATTAATTTATAATTTTATTTTTATCTCTATTCAATTTTTAATTGCATATCCTTTTAAGTATTTATCTGTAAACTTTATTTTTGTAGTATATACTTTATTAACTATTCTTTGATTACATTAGTTATAATTGTTTATTCCGAAATTTAGCTATGTATTGTATGGAGCTGTAGCATACATCCCAGGTCATTATATAGCATATATAAGACGTATCGGTGGATCATGGGAAGTTCACAACGATTTACAAAAAAATATACAAGATGTCCCAACGCAAGTAATACAAAAATACTTCCACATGTTTTGATGTATGCATTGAAATAAAATTAAATCTAAAAAATCAATTGTAATTTTTATAAAACTAAGTATTATAGAATTTTCAATTAATATTTTAATTAATTAACATTTTATATTATATTAAAAAAAACTGTTATATGATTAAGTATTTAAATACAAAAAATATTAAACATATTATGTCTACAAATTTGTTTGTCTCAATATTGTATTGAATAAGATTTATTAATATAGGTGCCTCACAAACTACAATTCATTAGAAAAGTATAAGAGAAAACAAATACATATATATATATATATATATATATATATATATTCACGAAAAAATTCGCCAAAAATAGAATTTTGATTTGCAAATTCTAAAAATCAATTTGCAATTATTTGCAATTAATTTGCAAAATTTCAACGTTGGTTTGAAGCGAATCGGATGATTTGGTGGGGCTGACCAAAAATTTTCAAAAATTCGTCAAAATAGAATTTTGATTTGCAAATTCTAAAAATCAATTTGCAATTATTTGCAATTAATTTGCAAAATTTCAACGTTGGTTTGAAGCGAATCGGATGATTTGGTGGGGCTGACCAAAAATTTTCAAAAATTCGTCAAAAATAGAATTTTGATTTGCAAATTCTAAAAATCAATTTGCAATTATTTGCAATTAATTTGCAAAATTTCAACGTTGGTTTGAAGCGAATCGGATAATTTGGTGGGGCTAACTTCACTAACGTCAACTAATTTGTATATTATTATATATAATTTAAAGAAAATATTGTGGAATATATTTTCAATCACTTATCAAAAAATGTTATAATATTAACCATCGTTCGAGGTTTTGGAGTGATCTCGATTAAACTCTACTCTACTCTTATCAAGTTTACTCCAACTATGAATATTCGAACGCACCCCAGTGGGGGGGGGAGGGGCCTATTCAAAACCATTCATTTTGTCGCCGCGCTCGTCGATATTCACAGTGATATCAAGACCCGGTGTTCGATAGTGGAGTGGACTGTATTTTTTAATTAGAAAATAATAATATTAGTTATACTTATTACGACTTTTATTTCATCACACATATTATTTATATCGTTCACGAGCGGTATACGATAGACGACTGCACTAGGAAAATATACGAATGTAATAATCTTAAAGGTACTGCGAGCCACTCGCTTATCGTGCTATAATATAAATCGCGATATCTAAATCGTAGATTACGTATAGTATACACTTAAAATCTAAACACCCGGTGACCAACGCGAGGTAGTGGTTTTTCATAAAAAAAATCGGAGGGTGAGGAGGAATAATTTGATTTCCGACATAGCGAGCTCGCGAAACTCGAGAGGACTTTTGTTATAAGTAGAGACCGGATTTTTAGATTTTTACATATTTTTTACTGAGAGTATATTAAGCAGCTCCAATTGGACGAGCATTCGCGACGATTCCTTTTCTTATGAACCAATATACAAACACTTTTAGCGCATAAAAAAGCATATTTCGAGGTTACAGAATATTTTGTGCAAAATAATATGTTTTAGAAATACATTGAGGTATAATTTGGTATTTCACAAAAACATGTAATGGTTTATAAAAAAACAATGTTAAAAGAATTGTGACCTCCGTCAGTTCCTAACCCCCACCCTCCCTCCCGGACGCCATGATTACATCGGGTGAAGTTTACCATTCTACTTGAACGCAATATATCAATATTATTTAGTGCATGTATCAAGTAAATTAATGTTTTTTTAATTCTATTTTTGAACATGTCATTATTATTTTATAATAATAATACCGAATATTACTTTTATCGCAAAAAATATATTATATGCGTTTAATTTATTATTATTATTTTCTTTTTTTTGAGTACACTTAATGAAGTAAAATATAACTAAACAATATACATCACCAAGTACAGGTTTAGTACGGCTGTTTGAATATTTTTTTAAAGATAAGGATAAATTTAACTTTTTAAAAAATTATAACTTTTATTCGTTTTTTTCAGTATTTAATACATACTTTTTATGAAACATCATATATTTCCAAAAAAAAAAAAACAATATTTACGCGTATAAAAGATTATTTTGATGAAACTATAGAGCATAAAAACATCTTATTTTTAGAATTATAAACGTATAAAAATCCGGTCTCTAGTGATAAGCTAGTTGCGAAAAACACTAATAATAGTGATAACGCATGTGCACAGAAAACAACAAATACGGCGGGACAAGGAGGAGGGTTTCAGGGTTCAAACCACACGAAATTTTTTCTTCAAATAAAATTTAATGATTTATACTCTATTATTAGCTTATTATTTTTATTTCATTTTATATTTATACCCTCAGCCCCCCCCCTAAATTTCTTTGCTGGCTACCATCTTGCGATGGGAAACAAATAATATTTTAAATCTATCGACCAATCGGAACGTGCGATTTGTGATTATAAATTATAAATTGTGATTATAATAAATTGATTACAAAATACGTTTCAATTTTGTATACGCGCGCCAAATGAATTCGGCGATTTCAGATTACGTTATTCGTGTAAGATTCTGAGCTAAGCGAGGAACCTGTTGGTTTTAAAACGATTTTTATTTTTCTGTGTACAAATTTTCGACTAGAAAGAACCTAGGGCGTCTTCAGATCAGTTTTATGGGCGCGGGATGGGGCCGATTTTCCTGGTGGAAGTTAATACGTTGGAATTCGAGACTTTTCGTGTATTTCCGGATACAATTAATATAAAATGATTTTTTATTTGGTGTAACAAAATAAAAAAATTAATACATATATATTATCAAAAAACAAAATATAAAAAGAAAGATATGCCGAGAGTATTTTAAACAAAATTTGCGCTGTTGAATTCGTGATTAAACATTTATGATCATCATATTAAAGTTGTGGTCCATATGCATTGGCGTAACTAGGTTCTAGGGGGCACTAGGGGAGTTTAAGCCCCCTTGAAACGTTCAATTTATATTGCCTATTTATTAATTTAATTTATACCCCGTTGAAATTTATAGTAAATTCTTTCAAAATCCAAGACAATTTTTCATCATAGGATTCATTATTTGTGATAAAAAAAATTTTATATAAAGAATTATAAATATTATATGATTTTTTTGGATTATTCATAAAACCACGAACCATTTTAATATATATTTGTGTTTGAAATTAAAATATGAATTTCATTGTACTATAAAATATAAACATATCATAAATTGTGGTTTCAATTTTATATAAGATCACGGAGTATTCTTAGATATTCTCGATTCAAAATGTTTGTAGAATATTAACAATCGTAACATTTTCGGACGAATGAGTTGTACTTTGTACTTATGCATTTAGTTATAACTCATAACATAATAAAAAGGGTTCGTCAATATTATAGCATTTGCATATCAATACTGGATGTAGTAAAACAGCAGAACAGTATTTAAACACGTTTCAGAGTGTAGCGAGTTCAAATATTAAATTGTATGTTGTACATTTTGGATATTTTGCGTCATTAAGGTATAATATTTCGATATTTTAAAATATTTTCGTCGTTTTCAATTTATATCGGTCGACAGTTCAGTTTTTAGCTAATATATATCAATATATGTTTAATAAGAATCTCACACTGTTTTATTTTTCAACAAAATGATGGTCTGCGACAATGTGGAACAATTAAAATAGAAATGTATTTAAAATATAATTTTATTTTTCGAAATAATAATTTTGACCTAACCTTATTTTTATATTTTTAATATAGGCAGTATAGTTTATAAAAATTTAATATACTTAAAATTGTAAAAATATATAAATTTTTTTAGTGCATATTTTTACATTTCAATAGTATATGTAAGCACACATTTAAAAATTTTTTTTAGTGCTATAAGTCCCGAACCCTGAATAATAATATTATTAAATACAATAAAATACCTAATATTATTATGTTATATACAACGAAATGTTACGGAGAACATGGCTAGCTAAAAGAGAAAGTATAGGGTCAGTATTAACAATACGCTCATGAAACGCTTTATTTTAGGATAGTTGATGTTAATAATAATTGTAAGAGAAATATGAAATATGAAATTGGGGAGGAAAATGAATAGCACGCGTGAAGGAAAACAATATCAGGGCAGTAAATCTTATCGCCGAAAAGATTGACTGAAAACTTATAACGCTTATCATGTGCCTATCATGTCCGATATACTCTCAACAGAGAAGACTTTTTAGACAAGAGAATAAGTTGTGAGGAAGTCTTGAAACTTGTAAACGGCACGACGGTGGAAATATTTTATCTGAATCTTTTCAATCATGTTACAAGCAGCTACAGAGGGAGAACGCCAAAGAATAGAGCCATACACTAAATTCTAAAACTGGTCGAACCAAAGCACAATACAGAGATTTAAGGGGAGAAAAGAGATTGAATTTACCCGTCACAACAATGCCCGGGTCAATGTCAAGCCTAAGTCTCACATCGAGTCACTCTCTTGTTTTTAGTTCTTTACAGTAGAATCATTTAAAGAGAATGGGGTGTCGAAGGTGACTGCAAAGGACGTGACCGAATATTAGGATAGAGACCCATGAATTCAGGATCCTAATAGTTATGATGGTCATTTGGAAGAAGTTTACAGTCAGTATAATGGAAGTTATACGAAGGAAAATGTTATGTCATGTGTAAAAATTAGAAGCTTATTGACTTGCTGAAAAAAAGACGGAGCCGAATTTACGAATAGGGCGAATTTATTATAAATAATAAATAAGATTATTGTTGTAAACGCCTGCACGTTGATATAATATTAATATATTGATCAGTGCCCAGGTCAACGAATATTTCACGTATGAAAAAGGAGGCGGACAAAATATTATTATACATTCTATATTATATTTATACGGTGGTTCTTAAAAATAATGTTAAATAATAAAATGCGTATACCGTTATTTATAATACATTTGCTGCGCAATAATATACTAATTTGTAATGAACGTCGGTGTCGTGCACGTTTTCATCCTGCGATTTCCGGTTATTGTTAAATATATTTTGACAATGTATTATATTATAATAACGCCGTGCTGTTTAATATTATACAAGTAAATAATATGAACGAAAAATACACGTTGTCGGAGAGCGCGATTAAGATATTCCGGGAGTGCGACTTGAAGGAAATCCATTATAACCTATACCCGGTTTTTTTTATATTCAGGCACATACATTACGTAAACATTGCCTAAATAGTATAATAACGTATATACATGACAGTGGACGTGCATGGTATAGTTCGATGAAGTATCTATTATTCAGTTGCGGATTAGTCTGTGTTATACAGGATGCGCGGAAAATCGTTAAATATAAATGACCTCTTGAAAACAATCGTAAAATGCAAGGTTGGGCATTAACTATTTTATAAGTATCGAAGTCAAGAGAATTTGAACTTTTTAACTTGACGGACTACCTTGAAATTTTATGTCGACGAAATTTAATTTAATTTTTACATTTCGTCATCCTGTTAAATTGATTTTCACGTTTGCCCAAAACAGATGGACTGCAGGAACACGTATATTTACTGAGTTTATATGATAGCGTTTAGACGGTTTATAATTAAATGGGTTTGAAATTATTTAAAACGTTCTAGCTTAAACCGTTTTCAGGTGTTTATATACGTACATTTATTAAATCGGTTTAACAAATATTTTACAAACCGTTTTGAAATGAATATTTTTTATTTTTATTCCATGACTTTAGTCGTTTGTTCCAAGAGAATAAATGATAACGGATTTGATTCACTACCCATATGATTTTTTGTTTTCTCGGAGATGGCATTTTATCATATACTTTATTGGCGTATTTACGGGGGGTCGGATTAAACTCCCCCAGGACCAAAGAAAAAAGATTAAAAATTATATAGTTGTAACAATGATGTGTTTCTTTCTTTTTATGTCTGTACCCAGAAATTCTACCAGAAGGAGTGCTCCGACCTTTACGTGTAGCACTATTTTCCCGTAATAAATTGCATGTAGTAGGTACTTTTTCAAAAAGTTATTTTTCGATTTTCTCAATACTTTTTATATAGCGCCAGAAAAAAACTACCGGAAAGTTACATAAAAACGATGAAAACGCGATTTCGTCAAAATCGATTATCGTTTTTTCTTCGTAATTGTAGAACTAACGGTCATATAGAAACTCGAAATTTTCACCAAATATGTAACTCTGAACTGTATTAACGTGACAAATTTTTCAAAAAATCTTGAAAATCGTTAATTCACAATTTCTTTTTATAACCAATTCAAATTTTTCGACAAATATATAAGTATATTTGATATATTTTATTTGATTTATTTCAATAATATGGTTGAATTCGAAATATTATAGGGACGACATTTCAGTGCGCTTTATATAAAAAGAAAGAAATTGAATGTACTGATATACTTTGTACATTTTATTCATTTAAATTTTTAATTAATTTAATAATATCGCAGACTACTATATATCATTCAACTTAATATTAATAAAAAAACTAATTAAATATTAAAAACAAAAACTAATAAGTGATAACTGATAACACGAGTCACAAATGCAAAACAATCCATGCGTTTATATGTATATTTGATAAACCGTTTTAAGCATATAAAACGGTTTTAAATTCTTAAATTAAATAGCGTGAGCGATTTAAATATTAAAACGGTTTAACTTTATTAAACCGTTTTAAAGTGTTTACATGACATGAATGCGTTTTAATTTCAAAACGGTTTAGCCTTAAACCGTTTTAACGCCGCTATATAAACGTAGTAACTGGTACAATTGAACAAAATATAATAATTAATTATTTTTTATTCTCTAGTCATGCTTATAGTTATCAAAATATAGTCCTGTTTTATAATACAATTTAAACCGTAGAAAAACATTTAATTGTTGTTAATAGGCAATTTAAAATGCAAATTATTTGAATGGCACATATTGCATTCATCCGAATTACAATTAAAAATAACAAATAATTAAATTTATAAAGTCAATTTCGATACAAATGGTATCGCGAAAAAAAAATTTTTTTTACGGATAAATTGAAAAGTCTACAAATTATTATTGTTTTATTTGAAAAAACAAGGCAAGTTTGGGCTTACCAGATATCAGGGCCGGGTCAAGTGTGGTACGTGCCAGGGACGCGAACCACTAAGTGAGTGGAGGAGCGTAAAATTATGTATAAACATTCTTTATAATGTGTGTATCCGAATATGGAATGGCATTAAGAATTTTTTTAACTATAGGTACCTGTTACAACAGCCACTGGCGAAATAAGTTCTAGGAAATTAAAGACCATTAAAAACTATCTCCGATTCAGCATGTATCAAGGATTTTTATGAAATTTAGCTATACTTTCGATTCAATATGTAATTGCATCAAATACTACACTTTTGTTATTGAAGAGTTTGCCAAGAAAAAAGCCAGACAATTTAATATTATGTACCCATTAAGTAACTAATTTTAGTAATTCATTCTAAAAAATATAAATATGAATAAATACGTTTTAATTATAATTAAGTTTAGTAATTTTTCTTTAAAAATATGTCGTTTTACTTTTTAAAATGATTATATAACCGTACAAATTTTGTTATCAAGAATAAACATTTTTTGGGAAAGTGGTATAAAAACAATAAAATTATTCAATTTAATTTTTACTTTATATAAGTTAATTTTTGGTTTTATTATGGAATGCTTAGATATTGTGTAAAAATTCAATATATAAAAAATAACTACCTATTTATAATAATGCTTTGTTTAAAGTATTATTATAAAAGTGTCTAGACATTTTTATAAATACTAGTTAATGTGTACATTAAACGAGAACCAATTATTATTATTCTGCGTCTTAAAATTGTAGGTTATTTTGTAAAATGACTAGACATTCTACTGAATTTTACACTCTAGCATTAACAAATATATATATATATATATATATATATATATGTATGATATAATTATAAAGATATTGACGGCGTGTACATTATTAAAATATACGATGAGTGATATGTGTTCCGCTAAAATAGATAATGTTTAGATTGAAATAGGTAAATATTTATTATACTCGTATAGTCGTATATTAATTTAAATGTTATGTAAATATGCAAACAGCAAGGTTTAGGCAGTTAAATAATGTCGTTACGTATTATAATTTGTAAATAATAGGTCGAATTTGAAGAAAAAAAACATATCAACAGATAAAGTTGTTCTTGGAACGCAGATAACTAGTACTAGGTATTCATTAAAAAATTGACTTTATATAATTATTTATTACTTATAATACGTAATATTTATTTCAACCGAAAAATATTGTACATTGTTGTTAATTATAGTGTAGTTAAAATTCGATGGGGTGTTTTTTTTTAGGTGTTTTAAAATAATATTATTAAGATTCGACATAATCATAGATAGAGATATGTGTACTTAAACAGAATAGTGTGATAGACGATGAAGACGCACATTGCAATAACTCTTAACCTTTATTTATGTCGTTTAAATTGTTTAAAACTAGTCTCGAATTTTCGCTCGTCAACAATGTCATAAATTTAAAGGCGGATAATTTTAATTAGTATTTATGGGCAGTGTAATCAAAAATTAAATAAAAATGTACTCAAAAGGCCGTCTGTAAATGAGAGAGATACGAAAATTACGGTGCTGAATAAGACGTAGAAATGTTTTTATTGTCCTTGGCTATATATAGTTTATTATAATCGAACTAGGAAAAAAGCAGAGGTATGTATGCGCATAATGTCGTAATGGAAGTGAAATATGCCTTCGTCGTGGACGGACGCGTGGTTAAAACTTAAATTGAAATAATCCGTCAGCGTAATAGAGACAAACATTTTATATGTATAAAAAATGCTTCATTGTTTTTATAGTCGAGTATTTTGTAATAATCTAATTAGTTCAAATCAGTGTAAAAACGAGCGTAAATCTGAACAAGAGCAAGAGTAAGAATAAACGTCACAATAATATAAATGTATTTTAAGAAACCTTCATTGTTCGCATGTACGTATTATGTACAGAGTGTTAAAAAAGTATGAACATGTTGAATTCTGGTTTGTACTCATTGCTCACAACTTTATTTATAATTTTATAATTGTATATTCTTAGTTCTTACCTACATTCAAATGTGCAAGTGACAAAATGTGAATACGCGCAAATAATTTTTAAAAAAAATTTTAATAGGTAAATCAAAATGTTAAAAATGATACGGAAAATATTCGAAACAATTACAAAAATTACAAATTACAATATATCTTATGATGTTAATAATAATTGTGGTATGTCTCTTTTCCCGTTTAATATTCTACAGATGATTTTTATAGATTATGAGCGAAGTGAGGAATCTATTAATTTTTTTTTTCTGCGCGCAAATTTTCGACTATTTTCGCGGTGACAAATTGTACCTATCTATTTGGTGCATTATTTGAATCGTTTTTCCATTTTCGTAATAGTTTCTTTATGCGTAACTCAATACAATTTAAAAATTAAAAGAAAAACTATTTTCTCAATAGTTCTTGAAGTCCAGAGCCGTATTTAAGTGGGGTTAGGGGGGGCTTAACATCCATAGGCCTATCTAAGCCCCCCCCCCAAATCGACTATTTCTCTATTTGTAATATATTGCGTATTATATTATGTTTGTATATTAAATTATTTGTATTAGGTATAATATTAAGGCGCATATACACGATTCCTTTCCGTACCTATTCGGCGAACGTTGGACTAATGGTCATTTTTGTTCGCTCGGTACGTACGCGCCTAATAATACATTATTATTTGGAAATTGTTTTATTTTATAAATTATTTGTTTGGTTAAATTATTATTAGTATTGAATGCGATTTTAATGTTATTTACATTATTATTTAATATTTTAGCGAATTTTTCTGATAATATATTTTGATATTTCATACTACAATAGTTAGTTACATTATTTATTTGTTTAGGATTTTTTTTATATTTTCATTAATTTTTTTATGCAAATAAATATTGTTTTATACTATCACTCTATTTAGTAATTTATATTATGAAATAGTTTTTGAGGATTTAGGCTTTAGTTCCCCTGTATATTACTCCTTGAAATACGCCCCGTCTCGAAAAAGTTACAAAAAAATATATAGCGAAATAATGATGCGTAAAGTCTTGAAATTTTCACAAAACACGATGTAACAATTTTACTATATAATATAAAATAAGCAAAAAAAAAAAAATTTCAAAAAATATTTTCCAAATTTGGGCTGTTTAAAACAGTTATTACATGCTGAGCTATTTAACTCATAAAAGAGCTAATTTTTACTTTTAAGAGCCGCATTTAAAAAATATTGACAATAATAAGACACAATTTTTTTTATTACCACTTTAAATTTCCCGACAATGTGTATTATACCGAATCTCCGTTCAGAATAGTTTTATCGAGTGCAACGGTTTATTAAAACTAACAACATTCTAAAACATTATATCCGAGTAATTCTCTCAAGTGACGTCCACAACACTCGCGGCTCGCTACTGCAGCTTTTTATAGTTTATTCTGCAAATTTGCATATATATATATATATATATTTTATTTTTGTAGCATCCCTGATGATTTGCGTTATATTTGTCTTATCACTTGTCGGTTATCAGTGGCCATATTGCAGGACGGCAATGTTCAACCAAGTTGAGAATTGATGATTCCCCCCGCTCCTCAGTTTGATCACCGTCAATTAATTTAATATTATGTACGTTCAATAAATGAGGCAGAAAAAATAATGGTGAATATTAATACATTTAGTATATTATTAGGTACATATACATATGGAAGTTCTTATTTCAAATTTAAGTGTTATAGTGTAGGTTATCAATTTTTTCATATCTATAATATTATAATGTTATCTCTATCATCCAAAGTCGTAAATTAAGTCATATTTATATTGATTTATCCAATACCTCTCCAATGGATACAATAGTATAATACGTAAATATAATATGATATCGATATATTCATATATATCATTCTAATAAGAAGTAATTAGATAAATCTAAAAAATAATTCTATCAATATAAATGTTTTCATTTTTTACCTATATAGATTCGTGTGTGAATATATATAAATTTTTTTTTTTGAAAAAAAACGAAGGGGAAATGTTTGAATCTTCTATACTTTTTGAACGCCCTGTGTTGTGTCCTGTATAACTTCAAATACGGCGACTATACTTTCACTATACGTATTAATTTAAAAAATATTTACGTAAGATTATAATATATATATAATATGAAATTATAATAATATATAAATGAAATTATAATATATAATATGAAAATTGATAATTCGTTATATTATTTTATTATATACCGCGGCACGAGATTTATATGCGTTCGTGATTTTCACGGTCGATATAATGATTGGTAATAATATGAAAACATACGATTTAAGAATATTTATAATATATATTATAATAATAATCTGTGTCGTACGTGCTAGTTTTCAATTATTATTATCGTAATGTGTCAAATAAATCGAGCACAACTCGTTTTTTTTTTCTCTCTCGGTTGTGGTGTAATCTTTTATCCCGACTCGTGCGTATGCCGTCCGTCCCTTATAATGATTCTCCGGATTTTACCCACGTGGAACTAATCGGTGCGATATTTGACGTTTGAGTTTTGACCCAGTGCTTGGTAAAATAATCATAATTTTCTAAGTGTAAATATCGTACCTATAAATGTAAGCTTTGTGATAAACAAGGGCATTTAGCTGCAGTTTGCCATAAAAAAAATAATATTGGAAACATTGCTTTGTGTGATAATAATAATGCTAGTAATTTTAATGAATTTGAACTTTTTAATATTAATTTTTCAAATGCTGTACCCCCAGAGTTTATTTATGTTAAAATTAATAATATTGATGTGAAAATGGAGATAGATTCTGGTGCAGCTAGATCAGTTTTGACTGACAAGCTATTTTTTGATAATTGGCCGAATAGTAAATTAAAAACAGTTGGTACTAAATTAAGATTTTTTGATGGCTCAGTTTTGGAACCTTTAGGTGAGTTCATGGCAAAAGTTGAGTTAAAGGGAGAAATATTTGATGTCAATTTTATTGTTGTAAAAAGTGTAGTTAATTCTCATCCTTTGTTTGGTAGAGACCTCATGAGTTTGTTTAAGGTATCATTCCTGTTAGAGGGTAACAGATTGAGTAAAGTAAATAGTTTATGTGCCGAGGATAGAATGCAGAACGTTATAAATGAATTTAGTGATGTATTTGAGGACAAATTAGGCTGTTATAAAAATTTTGAAATTCATTTGAAATGGAAAAGAAGCTAATCCAATATTTTGCAAGCACAGAGCAATACCTTTCGCTTACAAAGTGGCTGTCGAAAAGGAGTTATGTAAATTAGAAGGAGCAGGTGTAATCAGGAAGAGTGAAAATTGTGCATGGGGCACACCTTTAGTACCTGTCTTAAAACTAATGGCAGTATTAGACTTTGTGCTGATTACAAAACTACTGTAAACAAATACATCAAAGATGTTCATTACCCGTTTCCAAAATTGAAGAACTTTTCGCTAGTATGCAGGAGGAGAACAATTTACGAAGCTGGATTTTCGTAATGCATACAATCAGTTAAAATTAGATACGGAAACTAGCAAACTATTAGCATGGAGTACGCATAAAGGGTCCTATGAAGTACTAAGGTTACCATATGGCATTAAGCCTGCCACAGCTATTTTCCAGCGAGAAGTGGAAAAGGTTTTTCAAGGTTGTCCGTACACTGCCAATTTATTAGATGATTTAATAGTTACTGGGAGGAATACCGAAGAACACATTGAAAATGTCAAAGAAGTGTTGAAGCGTTGTAGGGAAGCAGGTTTCCAGTTAAATAAAGATAAATGTGAGTTTTTCAAATCAAGCGTCAAATATCTTGGTCACATTATTGATAAAGAAGGTTTGAAAACAGATCCTAATAAAGTTGAAGCTATTTTAAAAGTTCCTATACCATCAAATATTACTGAACTAAAATCTTTTTAGGGATGATTAACTATTATGGGAGATTTGTACATAATGTAGCTGATGTTTTAGCACCTTTGCATAATCTTTTAAAAAAATCATAAATTTGTTTGGACCAAAGCTTGTTTTAATTCTTTTAATAAAATTAAGGAAAGTCTAGTGTCTGATAAGATTTTAGTACATTATAATCATAATTTATCTGTTATTTTGTCTTGTGACGCGTCGGAATTCGGTCTTGGTGTGGTGTTAACCCACAGGTTTCAGATGGGACAGAAAACCTATAAGTTATGCGTCGCGCACCCTTACAAAAGCTGAAAAAATTATTCTACAATACACAAGGAAGCTTTAGCTGTAGTTTGGGAGTCACTAAATTCTACCAATACTTAAAGGGAAGACAGTTCATCATTAGAACTGACCATAAACCGTTGTTGCTACTTTTTGGTGAAGATAAGCAGATTCCAAAATGGCATCTGGCCGTGTACAGCGGTGGGCATTTTTTGTCAGGTTTCAAATACAAGATTGAGTATATTAGAGGTGCTGATAATACTATTGCTGACAGTCTTTCTCGTTTGCCTACTAAAGTTAATGAGAATGAGGCTGTGTCAAATTATTGTGAAAACGTAGATGTAATTAATTGGGTAGACAATTTTTGCCAGTTAGCTTTTTGCAAATTAGATCTGAGACCAGGGTGACTCAGTACTACAAGCAGTTATCAGATGTTTAAAAGTAATTGGCCAAAGCAAATACCAGAGCGGTTAAAACCATTTCATAGGCGTAAAGATGAGCTAGCTTTTGATAATAATGTATTATTTTGGGGTCATAGAACTATAATACCAAATAGTTTAACAGAAATTCTATTAAAAGAGCTTCATGGTACTCATTTAGGTATTGTAAAATGAAATCGATTGCCCGGTCATATTTTTGGTGGCCAACCTTAGATTTTGATGTAGAGAAGTTAGCTAAAAGTTGTAGTAAGTGTTTAGAGAGCAGACCTGAACCAAATAAATGTGTTCTAACTAAGTGGCCACAAACCAACCAAGTTTTTGAGAGAGTCCATATCGATTATGCGGGGCCTATTCACAACAAAATGTATTTAATTATCATAGATGCCTTTAGCAAGTGGCCAGAAATATTTTGTGTACAGCAAGCAGATACTTTTAATACATTGGAAAAACTAAAAGAGACATTTGCGAGGTATGGACTTCCGGATACCATTGTGTCAGATAATGGAACTCCATTTACAGCACTTGAATTCAGTAAGTTTTGTGAAGTAAATGGAATTAAACATTTAACTATACCACCATTTCACCCAGCTAGCAATGGAGCTGCAGAAAATGCTGTCAAGACATTTAAATCTGGTCTTTACAAAATTGTCAAGGATAATACCATGTCTGTGCATTCAGCATTAAACAAGTATCTCTTATATTACAGGAATAGTGTTCATTGTACTACAGGAAAAACTCCTTCTGAAGTAATGTTTAAACGATCAATCAAAACTAGATTTGACAGAATCAAAAATCATTCAGAAAATATTTTATCAATTTCAAGGCAAGTTAGCAATTTCAAAGGGAAAGTGAGTAACAAAAAGTTTGAGGTAGGGGATAGTGTGTATGTTAGAGACTATTCAAAACCAAACAAAAAGTCTTGGAAAGCATGTGTAGTTGATGAAAAACTAGGAATTTTTATAAACGTTTTATCTGCCGCAGTGAGAGAGAAAATTTATTTTCCATTCCGACAACATATGAGGGACACGGCGATATTCCGTCTGTGTTCTTCGCTGACGGTCCCTCTGTATTTTTTTGGATTTTTCTCGTCAACAGGATTTACATTATCGTTTAACAGACACGTGTATTTCGTAATTACTATACGTTCGTTTGTCCGTTTCGTATAATTTCTACAATATATACATTTTTATTAAAATACCATTCTACATGTGTAACCGTCAAAATATAATGTAATAATGAGGTACATTAAAAAATAAATTCACGTCCATGTTCGGATACACCTAACGAGCTACGAAAAATTTAAGACCGATATAAAAATACGTTTTATATATTCTATGAATACTAATCTAAATACTTTTTTAAAATGTACTCGTATATTCGCTAAGAACACTTTTTGTAAAAAAATTAGTGAAAAAAATCCAAAAAAAAAAGTCATTCTTCTGTTCATAATAAATTAGAAACTGCTTGAAAATCTAATATTATATCGATAGACGTTATTCGTATAGGCGTCCTCGTAATCGCCTTTGTATATTGGATTTTATATAGCTTATGTGTGAAGGACGATTTTGGATTTACAATCAATTACATTTTATTTTTTTTTTTTTTTTTTGTGTTCATATATAAATAAAATATGCTGTTTTATCATTCCCTTATATTCGGAAATCGACAGTCAAAGAAAATTTAGAAAATACATTTTTTGACATAATTTTTATAAAAAAAAAGATGGCAATTTTTTTTTTTTTAGGGGATGGGGGAAGGGCATTGAAAATTATAAAATTCGAAACGGTTTGTACCTCCCTTTTTTGGTGACTGATGCGTCGTTCTTATATTATAGGTCACACTGATAGATTTGACACTTCGGACCAGAGCCGGATTAAGGAGGGGCTAAGAGGGCTATAGCCCGGGGCTCCCTAAGGAATAGGGGGCCCCAAAATAATTTTGGGACTATTATTTGTGTTTCCAAATTTATAGGCAGGGCCAGACTAGTTAAAAAAGGCCTACCATGCAAATTAGTTTTAAAGGCACACCAAACCAAAAAAAAAATTTGCTCGCTACGCTTGTTCATTATATACCATACTATAATTTATAATAAATGTATTATAAATAAAAAAACTTCTTCAACTAAAAGTACAGCTTGAACAAACAAGCTACACCCATTTATAAAATAAAGTGTTAACGCTTCAAGAAGATCTTGGCCCATAAGTGATCTTAAACGCTTTAATAGAATAATATTTAATCAATTAAATTAATATTTAGAGGGCCCACCGTGCGATTACACGCTAATACCATGGGCCAGTCCGACCCTGTGTATAGGTATATATTGCATTGAGATTATATCTGACAATACCTTTAACTAATTGTGAAGTAGAGCGCTCATTTTCAAAGTTGGCTCTTATTAAAAATCAACTAAGGTCAGTGCATATATTGAAGATAGGTTATATTATGTGTTAACAAATAAATATATCTACTGAAAATTACATATGCAAAAAACTCTCATTCAACGATGTTTTGGACACTTTTGCATCAAGCAAAGCCAGAAAAAAATGTTTTACATAAACCATTATTTGTACATTCGCTTTGTTATTAGTTATTACTATTATTATTATTATTATTATTATTATTATTATTATTATTATTATTATTATTATTATTATTATTATTATTATTATTATTATTATTACTATTACTATTATTATTACTATTACTATTACTATTACTATTACTATTACTATTATTATTACTATTACTATTACTATTACTATTACTATTATTATTACTATTATTATTACTATTACTATTACTATTACTATTACTATTACTATTACTATTACTATTACTATTACTATTACTATTATTACTATTACTATTACTATTACTATTACTATTATTACTATTACTATTATTATACTATTACTATTACTATTACTATTACTATTACTATTACTATTACTATTACTATTATTATTACTATTACTATTACTATTACTATTACTATTACTATTATTATTTATTTATTTATTTATTATTATTACTATTACTATTACTATTATTACTATTATTACTATTACTATTATTATACTATTATTTATTACTATTTATTATTATTATTACTATTACTATTATTATTATTATTATTATTATTACTATTACTATTACTATTACTATTATTATTATTATTATTATTACTATTATTATTATTACTATTACTATTACTATTACTATTATTATTACTATACTATTACTATTATTATTATTATTATACTATTATTACTATTATTACTATTACTATTACTATTACTATTATTATTATTACTATTACTATTACTATTACTATTATTATTACTATTATTATTATTATTATTATTATTATTACTATTACTATTATTATTACTATTACTATTACTATTACTATTACTATTACTATTACTATTACTATTACTATTACTATTATTACTATTACTATTACTATTACTATTACTATTACTATTACTATTACTATTACTATTACTATTACTATTATTATTACTATTTATTATTACTATTATTATTACTATTACTATTTATTACTATTACTATTTATTATACTATTACTATTATTATTACTATTACTATTACTATTATTACTATTACTATTATTATTATTATTATTACTATTATTATTACTATTATTATTACTATTATTATTACTATTATTATTACTATTATTATTACTATTATTATTATTATTATTATTATTATTATTATTATTATTATTATTATTATTATTATTATTATTATTATTATTATTATTATTATTATTATTATTATTATTATTATTATTATTATTATTATTATTATTATTATTATTATTATTATTATTATTATTATTATTATTATTATTATTATTATTATTATTATTATTATTATTATTATTATTATTATTATTATTATTATTATTATTATTATTATTATTATTATTATTATTATTATTATTATTATTATTATTATTATTATTATTATTATTATTATTATTATTATTATTATTATTATTATTATTATTATTATTATTATTATTATTATTATTATTATTATTATTATTATTATTATTATTATTATTATTATTATTATTATTATTATTATTATTATTATTATTATTATTATTATTATTATTATTATTATTATTATTATTATTATTATTATTATTATTATTATTATTATTATTATTATTATTATTATTATTATTATTATTATTATTATTATTATTATTATTATTATTATTATTATTATTATTATTATTATTATTATTATTATTATTATTATTATTATTATTATTATTATTATTATTATTATTATTATTATTATTATTATTATTATTATTATTATTATTATTATTATTATTATTATTATTATTATTATTATTATTATTATTATTATTATTATTATTATTATTATTATTATTATTATTATTATTATTATTATTATTATTATTATTATTATTATTATTATTATTATTATTATTATTATTATTATTATTATTATTATTATTATTATTATTATTATTATTATTATTATTATTATTATTATTATTATTATTATTATTATTATTATTATTATTATTATTATTATTATTATTATTATTATTATTATTATTATTATTATTATTATTATTATTATTATTATTATTATTATTATTATTATTATTATTATTATTATTATTATTATTATTATTATTATTATTATTATTATTATTAAATATCATTGTTTTTTGTAACGTACCTACTTAATTTCTGACGTGAAAATATTTATCAAAAAAATAATAACATCAAGTACAAATTTCAATGTGTTTTTAATTGATTTATAACACCTCTTCCTAAACTTTTTTTTCGTTGCATCACTAAATACACATATTAACGTGCATACACGTAAGAAATTTTTTGTTGTTGTAAAATTAGGGCCCCCAGATTGAGTTAGCTTAGGGCCATTTTTCCATTAATCCGGCTCTGCTTCGGACGTATATAGATAAGACGTTAACCGTGAAAATTCGTATTTTTTCCGGAAACATATAAGCATTGACTGCATAGGTACGCGGGAAATTCATATATTAATTTCGTGGTTTTAATATTTAGTTGCAATTCCACTATAACACGAACTCTTGCAACTCCTAATCCGACATCGCGGAACGATATTTGTATTATATATAAATTAAGTCCTATAATATAATAGATTCACCGGTCTCGGTAATGATACGTTTTAACGGCTGTATTCGAATTGCGTGCCAAAAAAAGGAGCGATCTTGGTCGACAACCGAATTGCGTGCGCGTATTTTTCGTAAATTTTAAATAAAACAAGCGTGTTTGAGGCGTAAACCGGTATTATAATTTTGTTGTATAAATAAGTATAATAATAGTGTTTTGTTGGAGAGCATTCTGACAGAGTTTTAATAAGAATTATGAATTATTAGTAGGGAACGGATTTATATTATGCTTAATAAAATTTAATTTAAAACAAAATTATATCCGCAATACGACATAGACTGTTCGATTTCAGTCGAAGTACATTCATATAAATTGAAAATGTGTTTTATCCGACCAATAACGACCGATCGTAATGCAGTAGTTAAAGGCTGTTTTAAAGTTTTGAAACTCATAATTTTAAAATAGTCTTTATTCAAAAACGTAATTTGACAAATTTTTATAGCTGGAAATAAGAACATAAGCTGAAAACAAAAATATGCACTTAAAATGAGAACACGCACTAAAAAGTTACAAATATGCAAAACACGATAAAAAAAAAGTTAAAAATATGTAAAATTAAAAATTAAAATTTTTAAAAATAATGACGCACGCAATTCGGCTCTGTCGCGATGGAACCGCGCACGCAATTCAATCTACATATGAATAATGATTTGCGCACGCAATTCGGAAGCACCGGTTTTAACGTATCATCGATTACTATGGCACATACGTTTTATATTTTAATAATACATTATTTTATTATTACCAAGAGACTGTGAGTTTTGCCCGATTTATTTTTAAGACAGTGAAAAAATATGTCAAAACCATTTTAATCGCATATTCGTTTCAACCATGGCCTATAAATGATAACCAGACTGTATAGGACACAATTAATACATTTGAACACACATTTCTATATACGGTTTAATTTATAGATCATATTGTTTTGGTTCAGTTGTAATCGTAATTATTTTAATTTGTATTTTCGAATAGATCACTTCATAACAAAAGTATAGGTATAAATTACACTTTAAAACATTGCCACGTTGAATTTATATTGCATACACTAAATATAACTTTTAAAAAAATCACTACTAAAGTCATAATTATTACAAACTTTGGAAAAGGAAATTGCGTCGAAATCTTAACCTCCCTTCCCCAATGTATAAATTGTAGCGCCATATTTGCGCCGCGTCTCTAAGTATTAGTTAATAAAAATATTATATAAATTCGTCGTTTTAAAAGTACAAATTATTATATAAATAATAATATATATTTTTTAATTCGATTTTTCGTCAAGTGATACGTTACGATTGCAAAATCGTATTTTTTATTTATTTATTTTTTTTTTTACTCGTTTACTATACTCGTATTTTCATTATAGTTATACGAGTAATCGAAAATTCGCGATGCCGTTGTAACATAAAATACAGGTAACGTATTAATTTTAATCATAAAAACATAATAATATTAGAGTCGTCATTAATACAACGTCATTAAGAATTTAACAAAAAAAAACAAGTGTCTGGAAAACGTCAACCAATTATTACTTTATAATCATTTTAAACTCCGAGTTGTGCGAGGAATGCGCGTATATAAATTTAGCAATCGTGCGTGTTGTAGTTCGAATCGTTTGTCTGCGAACACTTCTTTTTTTTTTTCTGGGGTTGAAGGATTTCTTCGATTTATAATAATTCACATTAATTTACCAATGAAAAATCGTGCACCGTAAATACACTTTAAACGTGTAATTTTTTTCGACTTTACTAGCAATTAAAAAAAAAAATGTATATAACAATAATAATTCCGATTTATTTAACGTTTCTCGATTTATTCGTTGAAAATTTGGTCTGCCAGTAGAAGGTTTCACAATACCTCACAGGTTGTTACTGCGTCTACCGGGTTCTATGACAATATAAAAAAAAATTCAACACATATACGCGTATATTTTGTCAGTTAGCTAACTTGTAGCAGCTGCAACAATAATAATGATCAGTGACGAGAATTATCCGGATAAGTTTATCTAGACGGATTATTTTTTTTCTTTTATCTTATCTAAATACAATTGTCGTATAGTTCATCAACTGTAGTATACCATTTAAGATAATTTTTTAAAATTTAGATAACTTTTTTTTTCAATCGTTCACTGAAATATTTGTTGGGATTTCGATTCAAAATAAATAATAATTTTATCATTTATCGAATAACGCAATTATAATTTTTGTATAATAATATAGGGGTTATTTCTAATTAAAATTATTGTGCATATAATTGCAATATATACATTATACATATAATAAAGTAGATAATAATTATATGCACCTCCAGTGGCGTAGCCAGGGGGGTTTTAAGGGTACAAACCCCCCTTCTTTACATTTCTTTGTATAGAAATAATAATCGCTAGTAATATTTTAATGATTACAGTTTTGTGTTATTGGATGTCAGACTTGAAATTTTTTTTCATTTACACGGGACACCTCAAATGCCACAAAAAAGTTCCGTTTGACTATGGTTCGATTCTCAAGTTAAGGTAGAAATTTCAGTTTGTTTGTTTTGTTTTTTTTTTTAAATGTTATTTTTCTCATTTAACTAGCCATATTTCTTGAACTATTGGTCCTACACCAAATTTGAAAGCCCCATTAAAAAGCTCATTACATTTTCTTGAAGAAAACATACCAAGCAATGTTCCAATATCATTTTTGCAAACACAGGCACAATCTCAAAATTCAAAAACTTCTAAATTTGAAAAAAATTGATTCCTGTTTAACAATTTTTTTTTGTTACTCAGAGATGTGCAAATTGCATAAAACTTCTTTTTTTAATGAGTTTTCCAACGGTATACTCATTTTTAGAAAACGTCCGTATTGGGGAGAAGAAATCGCACTTTAAATGTAAAAATATGGTATGGTAAATGGTACATACTACTTCCATAAAAATGAATGCTGGTAATTACACCTGTGTGAAGTTGGCCCCCCCCCCACTTTGTTCAATCGACCCCAAACCAATGCCAATATTTTGCAAATTGGTTTTCAGAATTTGCAAATCGTTTTTAAGCCCACAATATGAAAAATACGTTTGGGGGGGCCAACTTCACGCAGCCCCCCCACATTGTCCGATCGACCTCAAACCGGTGCCAATATTTTGCAAATAATTTGCAAATATTTGCAAATTAGTTTTCGATGTTTGCAAATCACTCCTAACCCCGAAAACGCTACTAAAATGCCTGGGGGGTCATCTTCACGTTTTCGAAATTTTCAAATCAAAATTCTATTTTTAGTGAATTTTTTTAATATTTCTTGTCAGATCCTCCATTTTGTCTGATTTACTCCAATCTAATACCAATATTTTGCAAACATTTGCAAATAATTTTTTTACCAACAAAATAAAAAATAAATTTTAGGTGACAATCTTACATTTACTAGTGTGTGCTTTTTTTAAGTTTCTGGAATGTGTAATATTATAAACAAATTAATCTAAGTACTAAGTTTTATATTAATACTAAAACGTAAATCTTTGCTGAATGTAAAATTTAGAAAGGTTAGGGAATCTGAGTATTTAATTATTATAAAAATTAACATAAAATTCTTTCTTGTATACCTTATACTTTATTTCTTTTTATGTACTTTAAATAACAAAAAAAAGTTCTGACTATTTACATATTTACACATTTTTAGACTTTGACATATAAAACAATATGTGGTCTTATTTTTATTAAATGTTTTGTCTTTTTTATTTTTTTTTCCATATCGTTGTGGAGCTCCCATCTATTTGCACGATGTACATAAGCAACGTAATGTTCGTGCCCATATGAAATTGTTCCGCACAATATAAATCTAAAACAAATTAAAACAATTAGTTATTTAAATATTATATTGCATAATAAAAATAATAATAATAATAATAATAATAATAATAATAATAATAATAATAATAATAATAATTAATAATAATATGCACGCGTGGGGAACCGCTTACACTGCAGTGCTGATATCGCGTGCTAGATATATCGGGTGTCTCGTCGGTCGTCGGCGCTGGTGGAGGTGGTGGTGGTGGTGGTCACCGCGATATCCGGTCGAATGACCTGCCGCAACGAGTCGAAAAACTCGGCCCGTCGCCTTCGGTCGGCCGGGAACATAATATTATGTGATTGTATTGTGACTTGCCACTGCTCTGTCATTTCTCCCCCCCGGGGCAACTGTGTGTGTCCGCGACCGACAACCCGAGATGACGGAGTAGGAGACGTTATCGGGTTACGAGACCGCCGTTCTCCCGGAATGAGCGTTTCTACGCGTCCCTATTATTAAGAGACTCGGAAATTTTTCATTTTTTTTTTTTTTTTTTTAATCATATCGGTCTCGACCACAGACATATTAACTTATCCATTTATTTAATCCGTGTATTATTTATATTTGTTTATCAATAAATATCGATTATAGATATAAATTGTCATAGCAGTCAATATATTATAGTCAGTAAACAAAAAAAGAAAGTGATAGTAGACAGTCGTCGTCAATACTCTTATAGCTCTGTCTCTTTTGCTCTGTGTCGATCCCCCCTGACCTCTCTCTCTCTCTCTCTCTCTCTCTCTCTCTCTCTCTATGCGCGGTCCAAGAGTTGATATGTCTATGGTCTCGACATAACGACACAGCGATATAGTAGTTATTGTCAGCGTTGATTGGATTCTGAGCGGAGCGAGGAATGTATTGGATTTACAATGATGTGTCATTTTTTTTTTTTTTTTTTTTATACCTAGAAATTCTACCGAAAGGAGTGCTTCGATCTTTACAGATCTGTTTCCGCGGTAACAAATCGCATCTAGTTGGTGCTATAGATAGGTCATTTATCGATTTTCACAAAAGCGTATACAAAAAAAAAATTCGAGAACTACCGAAAAATTACGTAAAAACGATAATAAACGCGATTTCGTTGAAATCGATCGTTTTAATTTCGCTTCGTAATTTTGAAATATTAACGGTTATAGAAATTTGAACCGAATATGTAACTTAATATCATATTAGGGGGACAAAATATTCAAAGAATTTCTTCCAATTTCGTGCTATTTATAGCAATTATAGATTTTGAGATATTTAATTATAGTCATAAAAGAGGTAATTTTTGGTTTTAACGCTTAACAATTTAATACAGTGTCAGATGTACATTACTTCAACTATATATTTTTAAAAAAATCTTGAAAATCGTTTTTCACAATTTTACTCAATAAACATTTCAAATTTTTCGGCAAAGTGTATTTTATTTATTCATTTATTTTTGAGGAAAATTACGTTTGTTCAAAACTAATGGTCCTAGAGACTTGACATTTTTAACAAATATGTAACTTTATACTATATTAATATTTTCCAAGGCAATAATTGCGAATAATAATAATAATAATATGTAATATCATTGACTAAAATAATGGTTAATTACTGAGTATAAAATTTTGTATTTATTATTATTGATCAACAACATATACGATACTGGTATACACAATACACGCGTATGTTATAAGTGTTTAATATTATACACATTACATCTATAGATATATTAGCTGAATTATTACCCGGCTTGGCCCGTGAACAGTAGATTTTCACGGTATGAGAGGTTTTAAGGTGCGAAACGTAATATAATCAAATATATCTGTATTGCCCGGCGTTGCCCGAGTTAGATTGTCCTGTTTTTAATATATTTTTATTCTTTAGAAACTTTATCTATCATCCAGCGTCAGGTTTCCCTAACAGGCAAAACAAGCAGGTGATTGGAGCGACGAAATTTTAGGGGCGGCAATGAAAACTTTTTTAATAACATATTCATATTTATGTTTTGATGTCTAACTGTTTTATATATTTTTAAATAATAAATAATAATTTAATTAATAATAATTTTTGCTAAATAATGCATTTTTCTGGTTAGAAAAACACTTATGAAAATGAAGTGGTGGCAAATTTCCTTCTGCTTGTAGGCGGCAAATTGCTCAATCCGCCGCTGCTATCATCTATATAATGTGTAGCTATATATATAATTTGTGGTTCACGGTATTTTTCGCGCACAATCAGGTTTCTTACAAATTTCAAACCCCTACTTAACAACCCTTTATGGGTAGAATTTTCAAAAATCCTTCCTTAGCCGATGCCTACGTCAAAACAGCTATTTGTATGCCAAATTTCAGCCCGATCCGTTCAATGGTTTGAGTTGTGCGTCGATGAATCAGTCATTCACGTTTTCCTTTTATGTATATATATATATAGATCAGTGTTATATAGTAAGTGGCGTAAAAAGACGGCGTGGAGAAGAGCAGATCTGGCCACGGCCGATTTCTTGGGCTATGAAAATTTAAAGTGTGTATATATTGAAATCGCGGAAATAGTTTACGCCTCCTGTACATAGCTTTCTTATTATAACTTTTTTTCTCTTTTTTTTTTTTGTCGACAGTCAGAAAACTTTAACTTTAAACTAAGTCAAGTGGCCTATTTTCAGAGTTAACTTTTAACTTATAAAGTTAACAATATAAAAAAAAAAAAATATTGATCAACTCGATTGTTTCGAATTGACTTAACGAGTTAAAAAAAAAAAACTCTTCAACTCGCACAGCCTTGGTAAAGTGTTATTTATGTACTCGTTTATCGCGGTTTTTTTTTTATTTTTTTTATTATTCTTTTTATTTTTTTGCGTATAATATTACGACGTCCCGAGTGAACTCATTTTTATATTTTAAATAAAATAATTTATACGGTCGGCCGGCGTTTACGCTGTATTTTTTATTTTTTTTTATGAATCCAGATTGACGTGATTCGGAAACGAGAAATCGCGCGACATCCAAGTACACCCGGATGGGGGGAGGGGGCGGTCGGCACCTGACATTGACAAGTAGACCGCGCGCTATCAAAGTCGCCCGGTCCCCGGGATGGGGGTCGTGAAATAAGATTATCATCATCAGTAGACTACACGACTACGGTCCACGGACGCATTACAAAAAGTATAGTGCGCAGGAATTGTCTGCAAAGTGCTGCGCGTTTATGTCCAACCCATTCATGCATACGTGCACGTCTCGATAGACCAGAAAAAAAAAAACGAGTCTGCTAGTACTCGAGACCAATGGCGTCATTTCAGTTTTCCAAAAAAAAAAAAGGGAAGGAAAAAGATTTAATCGGCCCATCTGACTATTTCCCACTCACATTTAGCTCAATAAGTTTTACACAATTCCGATATTTTCGTTACCACGGGTACGAATCGCCCGATATTTTATTTTTTATATTTTGAAAAGGTGGGTGGGGAGGAAATTCATTACTTTGTCAGCTATAATAAATGTACTATATATAGTGTAAACAAAATACGAGATTCGAGTTTTGAAGTTTCCCTTGTCGTGACGTCTTAGAAATGACGTTTTGTGACCAGTTCTGAGCAGCTTGTTCAGTTGTTTTCCTCTCATCTTTCTCACCGTCTTGGGTCACACACAACCTTTAGCTTTTTTCATATTTATTTTTTTTTACACTTGTCACTAATAAATTATAATATACACATAAAACATACGTTCAAAAGAACGGCTAAACAAATTCGTTTATGCCGTACGCGATACAGGTATACGTCAACCGTCAAACGTACAAACGCACTGCCTTTAGGTAACGATAACCGTGTTTATCGAAAAAAAAAAAAATCCAGAACCGCGGTCAGTTGTAACCACAAATTGATCACCTCCTTTAATATTGTGGTTATGACCTGCGTATAATTTTTAATTTTATTAATCCACTGCTTGTCACGCGATTTGTTATAGTGGTTGTTTGATTTATTTGATGTGCGTTTTACTGCAAAAGGTACACAGCAGTTCTTTAGAATTTCGATGAAAAATGCTTATGTATAAAAAAATAATTATTATTATCTTCGAAATTCCATCATTTTCTGGTAAGTATGTATATAGTTAATAAGTAAAATATTATTTTATCGATTATTTTTTATGGTTTAAGTTAGACAATTACAATGTCGTTTAAATTTGTATTGTATAAAAAAAAAAAATTATATTTAAATTATTATCTGTACAGATAGAAAACAGCTATATAAAATCGACTTTTGGTGAAAACCTAACAATAATAGAGTAGTTTTAGTTTTTTTTTTTTTTTTACACTATCATTTAATAGAATCCTGTATAATATAACATAAATAATTTCGTTAAAAAAATTCAAGTTCAAATAACGTATAAATACATAAAAAAATGTATATATTATTATACTAATTAATAACCTATAATATACATGCATGTCGTGTGAATTGTTAATATATCTTTTTTTTTCACTTCGTATAATAATAATTGGACATTTGCGCATAATTGTGGTTTAAAGACAAGTTTCTGAACCTGCAACATTTCCGGACGGTGTTTATTGAACTCGTCTTTTTCACTTGTAATCGCTATTATTTTGGAAGCAAATCGATCATTTTAAACTAAACATGTACATTGTACATTGTACAGACGTGTACAATCTGAAAACGATACAGAGATCGCCGCCACAATCTTCTCTATCACGTTCTCCCCTTTTATTATTGTGTACACCACAATAATATAATACCGCCCACGAACCAGTGGCGTCATTTCAGTTTTCGAAAGGGGGAGGCAAAATATTTAACCGGCCCATTTAACTATTTTCCACTTACATATAGCTCAATACGATTTCTGTTTTACATAATTTTAATATTTTCTTTATCATAGGCACGCGCGAATCACCCGATATTTTTTATTTTATTTTTTTTTTTTGGGGGAGAAAATTCATTATTTTGTCAACTATAATAAATGTATTATAAATGACTATATACTATATAGTACTTATGAGATTCAAGTTTTGAAGTTTCCCTTGTCGTATAACATTAAACATGTTAGAAATTACGTTTTGTGACATGTTCTGAACATCTTGTTCAGTTCCCACTGTGCAATGAAAGTTACAATACATCCCAGCAATGTACTTTTTATGTCAAACGTATAACATCACACTGTAATGTGTATAGAACGTACTAGTTCAGTCTAAATAAAACATATTTTTAAGATTTATCCTGAAATGTTTCGGGGCTGTAATAATTTATCTTCGATTATAACAATAAGCTGTTTCACTTGAAACAGTTAGTCAACATAGACTGGACGTTCCTATAAATTATTTATTGCTATATTTTATTTTTATACTATAGTCTATACTCTACGCCACGAAAACTGGCGGCTGACCGCTACGCTCCAAACGGTTTAATTGCTGTAGGGGTTAGCAAACAATGATACAATTTGCCGCGCTTTTTGAAACGTGTACGCCTGTATATTATCTTATAAACATATAATAGTCGATGGGCGATAATAACTCGTATTTCAAAGAAGTAAAATGTTCAGGAAAGACTATATATTTTTTTTTTATACGCGCCGCCGTTCCGGACAGTAACAGATATATATAGTCGGGTAGTCGCATAGAATGAGAACCATTGACTACACCAGTTTTCGTGGCATGTATATTATAGACCATGTGCAGATTGTGGAATTCAGCGCGCTCTGTTAGTTAAACCTCGAAGTTCTTACGTGATACTAGTATGGAATGTAACATTGGGTGCTGTACGAAAACTGCTAAAACTAAATAATTATAACTTATATCAAAAATTTAACACCACCATCGTATTTATCTTTAAAAAACGTATGAACAAAGGTTAATAAATTATTTATTTTCAATCGAATACATTATTAAATCACTTATTTATTTTTTACAACAGTCAACAGTTACAACTAAGTCTTTAACCAACTAAATATTAATACAATTTTAAATTAAAAATAGATTTAAATTTTGATAGTGTATGATTATTTATATTATTATCACAATTTATTTTACTTTACTCTAATGTATTTGATTGAAAAGAAATTGTGATTATAATATTAGTAATTATCATGACATAATATATGTGTATCAAAATTTAAATTCAATTTTAATTTTATATTTAATTAGTTAAATTGACAGTTATAAAAATAAACAATGAGTGATTTAATTTTATATCATGGCTTTCAAACCATATCCTCCAAGAATCTTTATAATAAAGAAAAGGCTGTGAACTTAGTAAAAAGTGGACATGTTACTCATGTACATGAGATTAAAACCATTGAAGGTCCATGTTATATAAGTGGCCAAGTAATTAGGCAAACATCTGTTACATCTACACCATACAAAGTAAAATTTGAAGTGCGTTTAATAAGTTGTTACATAAATTAATAATAAAGCGTTCATAAATTTTGTTAATTATAATTCATAATTATTTATATTATATATCTTATTAGTTAGATGACTCAAGATCAATCAAAGTGGCAAGTTGTGAATGTGCTGATGGTGCAGGTGAAAATTGTAAACACATTGGTGCTCTGTACTATTACATTAATAATGAACAGTATTCATCAAAAACTGATTTACCACAAACATGGGGTAAACCATCTAATGTAGGTGAGGAAAAATATAAAAAGCCAAAAGATTTCTGATTTATTTCCTCCAAAAAACCACGTTTTGATATAGATATAGTAGATAAAAACTATTTTATTGAAAATACCAATATTTTATCTCTTCATTGTCCATTAAGTTATAATTTAAAATTGAGACTCAAACTCAAGAAGAAAGTGTATGTGAGGATACAATAAAGTTCATTATTAACAATTTGGAAGAATCAATTAATTTTGATTTTTATGATTCATACCTAAATAACATAATATTTAAACAAAACTATTTAAAATAATTGTTATTTAAAATATGATACATGTAACTTTCCTCTTGATTTTGAATTAAACGAGTTTTTCTTTCAGCATATTCATGTCTCCGAAGACAATATAAAATTATTTTAATAAAACTTTGGATCAGTGTGGTAAATTTTGGCTAGATAATAGAAAAGTTAGAATATCAGCAAGTAGTAAAGCACATAAAATTAAAACCTTAAAACCTTGACTGATGAGAAACAACAAGCTCTTGCAAAAGTTTATTCAGTAGTAAACCATTAATAGGAAAAGCAGCAATAAATGTAACATATGGCACACAGACGGAAAATCAAGCTTTTGAAGTTTATTGTAAAATGGTAAATTTAACTGTAATTAAATGTGGATTAGTTATTAATGTAAATAAACCTTGGTTATGTGCTACGCCAGATGGTATAATAATTGTTGATGGTAAACCAGAAAAGTGTTAGAAATTAAATGCCCCATTTCTTGTAAAGACAAAGAAATTATAGATCCACTTACTAATATATCTAATGTAAATTATTTAAAGATTATTAATGGAGAAGTTTACCTTAAAAGAGTCATATGTATTATACACAATGCCAAATATTAATGTACACTACAGGACTAGATACATGTGACTTTTTATTTACAGCAGCATTAAATCTATATTATTGACAATAACAAAAGATGAAGTATTTTTATTCAATACTATAAACAAATTAGAATATTTTATTATACATTTTATTTGCCAGTTTCTGTCTGTTGGTTAAAGAACCAATAATTATTATACCTAGTTTAGAAAATCAATACTGATTGGTATTCAATAATATTCATATTTTTATGAATATCTATCTTAGAAATTACTATTTACATTATATAAATTAACGATAAAATAATTACTAGGTACAATTACAAGATATTAATATTAAATAAAATTACAATTTGATAACTTTTTGTACCTACATGAAAAATTAATAAATACTATATAATAAGAATGTCTATAAATAATTTATACAAAAATAATATATTGTATTATGTAACAATTTATAATTTTGCCTTTTATTATGCCTTACCCTTAGATATGAATCAATGCTAAATTAATATTGAAAATATTTATTGTTTTATAATAGGAGATTGCATGTTGGTAAGAACACAGCACATATGAACAATGTTGTCAATAAATGGCAAAAGATCTATAGTTATTTTATTAAGTATACCAAACATCTTTAACCTAGCAAATAACCTCTCAATATGAATTCTCACACTAGCTACATTATAAGTTTCTAAAACTTCATCTTCTGTAAATCTTCCATTATGTAAATATGGTGGCATTACTATAATAGCATTTTGATTTTCACAAGTGGTTTTTATTCCTGGGAATCCTTTGTCTGCAAGTACTTCGTCTCCGTGTTCTAACAAAGTTAGGAAGCCACTATCATTTGTGATAAAAGAATCGCTAGATCTACCACCATAACACTTTGATAGAAAACTTATCATGCCATTAGGTGTTATAGCAACTAAAAATTTAACTGTATAACAACCTTTATACCTAGAATATAAATAAACTCTTTGCTCGATAGTATCAGGTTGTTGTACTTTTATTTCAGTACAATCAATAATACATCTACAAGACGGATAGTTTTTTTTAAATGATTCAGGAAGAAGAGAAGAAATTGTTCTCTTGTTAGGCCAAAATATTAAACTTTTTGTTTTTGAACTTAAAACAGTTAGAGTGTCAGTAAATATTCTAGATATTGTTGTACGGTGTACTCCAAAAAGTACAGCTAAAGCTTTATAAGTTAAACCTAATTTTAATTTCATTAAAAATATTAACAACGCGTTTTCATTTGTAATAAGAGAACGATTAGGATTTGGCATTAATCCGATTAATATATTAAATATTGAATAAGTGATTCCAGTTATATCTTTTAGACAACCTTCGTTTTTAATTGACTCAAAACCATGAAATGCCTCACACGATAAACAAGATAAATTTTTCCCTAAGTCTACACCACAAGCTTTATCAAAAGATATTGGTTTATTTAAGATATTCAAATGGTTTGAAGAAGAGAAGGGAAGAGTATTTGCATATGTATTATTGCAATTTACGACACAACAATTCTGGTTTGATATTCTTTTTTCATTCATTTTGGAAATGAAAAATATTAATAACGGATTTTTAAAATTTTACGTTATAATCAGCACGTAACACGAATCAGTATCCTGTAATTACTTCCAGATTAATCTACCCAGAGCGCTAGTTGTTCTCCCGCTCATAGTCTATACACGTGGCGTCTATATTATTATAGGATGTTTTGAATTTTCCCAGTAATTTTATCAAATGTACACATAATATTATATTATACCAGCGTTGTTAGTGTTTAACGACCCAACCCCACTCTTAGCATTTATTATTTGCTCATAATAACTTTTCTTTCGTTTCTTACTTTCTTCGAGTTTTCTGTAATATTCATTTGTGTTAACTGTGGTAGCATTGCTTTTATAATAGAAATTAGAGAATTATATTATTATTATATATATAAATTATATAATTATATTATAAAATCAATGGTAGTAGTGTAGTCTGTGTAGTAAAATGGAACATATTGGCAATGTTAAGGAATGTTTTTCCAACGTTTCAAATTGACGTTTAATATGCGTTTCAAAACATGAAATAACGATTACGGGTTAGTTTGAGTAACATGTAAGGTATATTGTTACAATGTTGCTTAAATGTTACAAGATACATACCATTTGAGTTGTTACAACATATTTAGAGAGTTGCTAATTTTGGACATTAGCAGTCCTACTGATGTTAAATTAACGTTCAAGTAACATAAAATTCGATGTTTCAAGTTTATTTGAAATGTCCCATGTATGTTTATGAAACACAATTTTGCACAGTGGGTTATTTTCCTCTCTTTCTCGCCGTCTTGGTCACGCAACCTTTAGCTTTTTTCATTTCTATTTTTTTACGCTTGCCACTCACAAATTATGTATACATAAAACATACGTTCGAAACGTTAAAGAACGGCTAAACAAATTCGTTTATGCCGTACGCGATACAGCCATACAGATTACAGGTACGTCGTCAACCGTCAAACGTACATCGTATATTCTTTATAATTTACGCATTGCCTTTAGGTAACGATAACCGTGTTTATCGAAAAAAATCCAGAACTGTGGTAAGTTGTAACCACGAATTAATCGCCTTTAATCGTGGTTATATGACCTGCATACTTTTAAATTTTATTGGTAATTTAATTTTAAATTTTAATCCACTGTTTGCAACGCGGTTTGTTATTACTACTCATAACTCGATAGTCATTACTTCAGATTTGGTTAGAATAACTATTGTTCAACATCAACTCGGCACAAATCATGTCGGCCCACAATTAACAAGGAGGGGGGGGGGCAAATGCCCACCCTGCCTCCCACCAAATGACGCCACTGCCACGAACGAAAAAACTTTACTTAACGATAATATTTTGATATTTGTTCGGTTTATTATTCTTAAGATATTTTTTTTCTTTTTAAGCAGAATGGAAACGACGGTTGTTTTAAATTTGTTCACATAAGTTCCAATAATTTAATTTGTAATCATTCGATACGAAAACAAACGCTAATTCGTCGTAAGTCTACACGAAATCGACTTTTTGCATTTTCTTCTTTCAGCTTGCAGAGTAGCACACACACACAAATAAAGATCGAGTATCTGCAGCATTGACTATTTAATTAATATGTTAAATTGATTTTTGTGAATCTGAGAACAATTATATTTCCCAGCCATTTTTTTACAGTATACCGGTGTACCGCAAATTTATACCCTTTGTTAGTATGGCGAAAAAGTAATTTTTTTCTTATCAATTTAACGTTTTATACAATATTGAATACTGAATGAAAATTAAAATCCAGGTTTAATTTTTTTTTTTTTTTGATCACAATATTTGTGCTTAAAATTAAAAAAAAAATACATATGTATACTAAAATAAGTTTTATTGCCAATTTTAGACCTAATGTGATAGTCGATTATAGATGTATTTATTACATAATATTGTGGTATAATTTCAGATATAGGCTTATATGCGCATGTTCTGTGTAATACCAATATCTATTTCTTGGCATTGATATCGCACGTAGGTATATACATGTTTTTACGGCATTTAATGCACTCACAAAGTATACTATAAATAAAAACATAAATTTACATCATTTTTAATCACCAATCAATATCAAATGATTACAATTTGTAATAAAATTGTTCTTATGACGTGTTTTCGGCCAAATAAAAATAAATTCGTGACCTATTTGGCTACGGGAAACACTGGTTTAGAAGGATAGAATCGAAAATACCGAATACTCCAACTCAGTAAGACGAAAAATTCAGGATCTGTTTCCAGAACCTTTATTATCGGCCGACGACGATCGAAACGGTAGGAATGGATCACGATAAGTAAATCACCGCTGCGTTCAATCGCCGTATTGTTGTTATAAAATAATCTCTTTTTTTTTTCGCGTTTCATTACTGAAACTGATTCATTCGTTAGGAGTATCCTTTTTGACAGTTCCTGATAAAGGAGTATGTAGTCGATGCAGAGGGTTGTGAGTATATAATACGGTTTGGTTCCTTTGAAGAAATATTTTTTCGCCGCGTTTGCACGTGTGTACACACATGCACGTTTACTTGGATAACGTTACTACGAATACGGCATGATTTACATCGTACAAAATATGTACAATAATATATACGTATTACGTATAATACATTATAATTTATTAAGAAATATCATTTCGTTACAAGTAATATTCAACGCGTTCGATATCGAATATTATTATTTCGATTATTTCGTTTGTTATTCGATTAGTTCTGTACGCTATACCAGTGGCGTCGAACTATTTTTAAGTATGTGGTGCAAAAACGAATTTTTACCGCCACCCACGCCTTTCTAAGCACCTTCGAAAATTTTTATTGCCATTTAGGTTCAAGTTCAATGTCCAAAATTTCCAAAAAAAAAAAAAAAATAAAATAAAATATTGTTTTATACATAGATACATCCATTCAAGGCTGGGTGTAAGTTAATGATTTTTTTTTTAACTTCAGATATTTTTAAAATGTAATCGACAGTTAAATGTAATTTAAAAAAAAAATGTATCTGATCTGTTAAGTAAACATAAAAAAAAAAAAATCAACCTAAGTTTATTATTATTATTTAACTTTTTTTTTTTCAAAACAATACGCATCTTTTAAATGAATTACATACTATATAAACTTAGAAATCTAGCCCAGAACATAAGCCATCATATAATAATTTATTAATTGAAATATTTTTAATAAATTACTTATATATTAAATAATAAATTTATTATTCCGATTTCCGGCTATAAGGACCTAAATTTGATTTAAATGAAATGTCAAAAAAACGTTATTAAATCATACCAATAATAATGAACACTTTTAAGCGTTAACTGTATACAATTGTATTTGTTTATTGTTTTATGCATTTGCGTGTTTGGAGCATTAATATGAGACCCGCATAACGAATTAATCAACTGTCTTGTAGCTAGTGCTCTAAGTTCACGCTTAAGGCTTAAACCGTTGGTTTTTAATAATTTATTATATACTACCGAAACAATTTTTTATGTACAAACGATACACCTACCAACTTAAATCCGATATAAATCAGAAACAATACAACCTCAAAATATGTTGAGCCAATACCCACTTATCAATTTTAGGTGGCACAAATGCATCGCCTTGAGCATGTATCCGGCGCCACTGCTTATACAAATTATATCATTATTTTTATCCTATATCTCTTTTAGAAAATTAATGACATTTCAAAATTCATTAGACAATTAATTTTAAATAAAAAAAATTAACTGATTTTTCTTTAATAAAAATTGTTACTGTTAAAGTGTTGTGGAATATTTCCATAACACCTGTTAATAAAGTAAATTGTAAAAAAAAAAAAAAATAATAATAATGATAATTTAAAACAAAACGAAATAGTATAGGTACCTATAATAAGAGGACGCATCGTAGTTCGTTTGAACTAAACAACGCGAGCAAAATCATTTTTACCAACCAATAAAATCCGTACGAATAATAATTTGGCAGTAGGAGGACATAATTTTGACAGAATGTATTGATTAAACATGTGTATATATATATATATATAAAATTGGTATACGTTAATATCTTATTTGTTATCTATAGATTATATTTATTATGTCTTATAATAATGTACAATTATACTGTATAAAAGTATTAACAGAAAAAAAATGTTGAGGAAAATTAAAATTTTCCAACGAGCTAATTTTAATGGTTTAAAAAGAACTTACTTAATACAATTGTTTTAGTAAAATTGCATTGCTTTTTATGATATCTACGAAAGGCCACAATTCAAATGAACGTTTCGAAAAATAAATAAATAATAAAATGTTTAAAGTTCTATTCTTTCTATAAAACCTTAAAAACTCTGTGCAGATTAATTTAAATATTAATAATACATACATAGGTATTTATTATTCAAATCTGGTTATTTGTTTAAGGTTACGTAATGTAAATAATAATTGTGTTATATCCAGTGGCGTATTTTCAACTTTTTTCTGGGGAGGGTACAAATTTTTTTTTTTTAAAATTCTAACAGGATATATTGATATAAGGTATTTAATAAAAAATACCTTTGGATAATTTTAACAAATAAGTACATTTTATTTAAAAAAAATTTTTTTTGGTTCTGGGGAGGTACAGTACCCCTGGACCCCCCCGTAAATACGCCACTGATTATATCAGTATATACCTATCTCACAAATAAAGGAAAAATAAAGCGATAAATATAAGTATCGGCCGACCGGTGTAATCCAGTCGATCACATTTGAAATTTTAAGAGTGGTTTTCGATATAAAGCCCATAATAGTAAAACATCTTATACGTATTACAAAAAAAAACTTGGACATGACATTGTTGTACACTATGGTTTCTTGTAAGTGTTTGATAAATTTAATTTTAATCTTCCAAATAGTGTTTTTAGAAGTGTTACATTTAAGTTTGCACCTTCATTTATCCGTTTATATCATACAATAGCAACTACATGACTATAATTACATAGTTTAAACCTTTGGTTTATATTTTATTAGGTGTAAAACAACAATATTAGAAACATGAAATGATTATAATACGTTTTCAATAATTAAAAAGATCAACTATTTGTTTGAAAAACCAAATAAATTTTGTGTGACTTTGAATAATACTGCGATAAAATATGCTTTTCAGTAGCGAATTTTCTCCACGATTTTTAATTTTTCGGTTTTTTAAAAAAAAAAATTTAGTATGAAAAAAAACGAGTGTTTTGCTATATTCTTAAAATTTTAACGAATTAAATTTACATGACTGTATCCAGTGGTCGAAGTGGGGGATGCTATCCCTCCACTTTTTTCTAGTTAAAATCTTCCCACTTATTTTCTTTAAAATAATTATTTATCCCTCTTGGATTTTTAAAAATTTATTTTTTTTTATAATTTGTAGTCGTTACGTTGTCCAATTTTCTTTTAGAAAAATATATTTGAATCATTTTTTCTGTGTAAGAACTTGAAATGACGACACTGCTTCCGCCCCTTCCCCACGTCATTTATTTTGATTCGATTCGACCACTGACTATATATCTACCGTATGTAGCAGTCGTAACGTGGTTATTATTTATCGCTTTTGAACATATAAAAAAACCCATATACGAAAGAGAACCATCCGTATTGAATCACTCTGTGCAGTAGTACAGTCTGTATACGAAGAATTTAAAGGGTTAACAATAGCCACCCTACATATGACTAAATCATAAGATTTACGTTCGATACACGTTTGGTTAGTTGCTCAACCCAGCTTATTTTTTAAAGTTATGTCTATATGAATATGAATATAATATGTATGATGGACGATGTTGATCATTTAAGAACGATTAAGAATACGGACGAGGGATTTACGACGGATTGTTATTGTCGATACCACAATAAATATTCTTTTTTTTTGATTTGTTATTTATTAGCAGTCCAGCCAGACCGTATATATATATATATATATACACACATACACATGACGTAATGGCTTAGTGATTATAATTTTAAATCCGTTCGGCGGCAGTCTTTTTTTTTCTCTAGACTGATCTAGAATACACCGCATAATATAATAATATACGTGAGAAGTAATTTCTGTCAGAAAATCAAAACTGTTTTTGTTAAAGATGACGATCATCGTACAGTACTTTATAGTAATAAAAAATACAACGCAATAATAAATTCGTTATTAAATTTAGAATTATTTGTTTGACAACGAAAACATATTTCTTTAACGAGAAGTCATGCAGTTTAATTATGACGTCTTCGATTGTACCTTAAAAGGACATAAAACGTGAATATTCGTTTCGTTACGAATTTATACTTTAATATAATAACAAAAAAAAAACCTTAAAGACTATAAAAACAATACAATATATTATAGATGTTATAATAGTGTCATAATTTAAACCGCGATTAATGATTATATGTGTGTTATCAATATGTTTTCTACGAGTGTATCTATGATTTACAAACAGAAAATATTAAAATTGTGTAGTTCTTTTTTGAAAAAATATGGTCAAGTTTGTATACGTTTATATATAAGTATATTTTACGGAGAAAGTTGTAACAGGACGACAGCTCTCTGGTGTCGACCCGTGACGTAAAGAGTTAACTCGTATATGTATTTGGTAATCAGGATCGTTTATTTCTATGGTATGTGTTAATGGTTTGTACATGAATGTGGACAGCAGGCTCGGCGTTGGGCAGCGGACTTAGATAAGCGGCGTGACCCAAGCCGGTGGTCCTGAGGCGGTCGGCGTGACCGTTCCCTACCGACACAAAGTATAGGGGAGTCCTTAGTACTGCTATTGGGTAACAATAATAGTGGGCGGCGGGTGCTCCGTCCGGGCGGCCCGCTTAAATAAGTGGCGTACTCGGACGATGCGCGGTCCCGGGGCGGTGAGGCTTAAATAAGCGACCGGGGGGGGACGAGGGTGTGGTGGCCCTGAAAAGGGCCGTTTTATAGTCGAGTCCAGCCGGGTTCGCCCCGGTGTGCTGGTCCGGGAATGTGTCGGTCACGTGCTGGGCGGCGAGTTTACTCGTCGGTATAGTCGCCGTGAAGACCGGTCTTGATCCGGTTGCCGGTACTCGAGAGCGGCGGGTAGCTGTCTTGCCGTCTGCTCGTCGGGACTTATACCGCGAGTGGTTGCCTTCGCTCGCCGGGACTTAGACCGCGAGCAGTTGCCGCTGGTCGTCGGGGTTTATGCCGCGAGTGGTCGTATCTGCTCGTCGGGTCTTAGACCGCGAGTGGTGGCCCGCTCGTTAGGCTTCGCCGCGATCACGGTAATGTCAGTGCTTACTCCCGTATAGAACTGCCCGTTTATCGTACTCACGGGGTTTCACCCACAGTGTTGTACGGTCACGGGTGAAGTCCGGGAGCGTCACTGACTACGGTGTCGCGTTGGTCGATGAGCTGTTCGCCTAGGAACGGCTCGGCGCTGGAGGTTCGTATTGGCGGGCCGGCGATCGTGTATCGCCGCGTCGAATGCCGGTCGCTGGTGACGGCGTCGTCGTAGTCGTCGTAGGCGCTGTAGTCGCCGCAATCGCCGTAGTCGCTGTATCGGCTGTATCCGCCGTGGTCGTCGTCGAGTTGTCTCCGGTGTTTTCTTCAATCAATTGGAAGTCTTGAGAGTACTTGTTGATTGAAGAGTTTGAGATGGAGTGACTTCTGGGGCCGAGATGCACCGGTATATAAGCTTGTCTCATTTCCTGTCTTGGCCCCATTCGTCGTATAGTTGTGTTTTGGTACTCATAAGTGACCTTTTCGTCATTGAGTTCCCCGGGACGAAGATGTCACTTTTCGTTACTCAACGTAGTTTTGAGTTTGAAGAGTGACACATTTCTCCCTCGTCGGACATTATAGTCGTGTCAGTTTGTGGCCCTGAAAAGGGCCGTTTTATCGAATCATGAGCCCGACTCGTGGTTGTTCCGTTACAAAGTATGTTATTCGACCATTATTATATAAAATGCCCAAAAGTATATCGGTCATTGTAGATTGTAAAGTGTAATATATTTGTCAAATCACTTAAAATAGTATTTTTATCGTAAATTATTATTGTAAAGAAAAATTTGGTTTTTTTACTATGAAAAAAAATGTTTATATTTATACATTTATAAAAAAAAAGGGAATTATAATTAGCAGTTAAATACATAAGTTTTAGATTATTTATTATTAAGTGCCCATCTTCTATAGCATTGTCAGGTGTTTGGCCTTTTTGCAACTTTGCATTTCAATTCGCGTGTTTTAAATGTTTGCATAAAAGTACACCGATTCATTTGGCCGAAAACGTATAATACATATACATAATAAAAAAGTTACACAGAAAAAAGATTTAAACAAAAAAAAAAAAATATGGCATAACTTAATAAAATGAATAATGTATCGTACATAGATCATACAGAAGATATCTTCCATATATGATCCAAGTCCTAAGGTAATATATTATGTAATAAAACACCATTACATTTCGGGCAACTGCAGATATGTAATCTACATTATATGTAATATAATAATATCATAATACGTAATATCTGCATAAATATATCCTCCATATGACCAAATATGAAATCATGGACGTAGGTTTAAGAAAGTACGTGATTGAATAAAAAAAAAATTTTACTCCAAATTACAATTCTTTTAAACTAAAAAAACGATTTTTTCGTAATTTTTTATTTAATAAAAAGAAGCAAAAATTATGAAATACGATTTTTTTTTTGCATAGAATTTACAAAATATTCTCAAATACGAGATTTAAAAATATGAATTGACTATTTTATGAAATTCGCTTGATTATGAAAATAAAATGTTTAACCTTTTCTGTACAACTCTGTGTGAAACTACGGATCTTTTATTTCCATCGAGCTACTACGCGTATGCACTCAACAGTAATGTATAGAACATTTTTAACACCGCGGACCATAATAATTACAACGAATAGAAATGAGATTATAGGATTTCCGAATATCTTTAAGAGACCAAAAACACAAAATTGTTCGAGCTCTTTTATTCTTCCATATTATGCGTAAGTACAAACCGCCAGCCGGCGTCATGTATATTATGACCGGCGTTTATGGATTTATAGTCTTTTACATGGTTTTTTTTTATTATGTATACTCGTATTATGTAAACATGGGCAGTAATAATTGTATTATATAATAATAATGCATAGTTTAGAGTTCATAGCAGTGCAGCATATTGTACGAAAACCGCAAAACTATAAACGTATAGTGTTGACGATTCGTTATACTGTAATGCTTACACTATATTTTGTACAATTATGATCGTTTAGGTAAATGGTCGTAAACCAGTAAAAGCATTCGAGATGAGAGCCAAAACGAAAAATACAAAACTACTAAAACATTTTCATAAGAAAAAGACCTCTTTATTATCCGCACACAACGACTGGAGCATTATGTATGTGACAAGCGTATGTCCGTATTGTATTATTTGATAGCAATGACTGTGGTAGTTGCAGAGTGTTTACGTATCACTCTGTACTGCATATCCATACCCCTGTCGAAATAGTGTGTTTACAGTACGATTTTTTTTAGATCATCCACACTATAGCTGTATCTCGAGAAATATTAATAATTTTTTATTTTTTTTTAATTATTAGAAAGTTTTTCGCACATTCCGTCGAAACCCCTTACTTTATTCATTATAACGCACACTTTTCGATTTTTTTTTTTTTAATGACAATTACGTATTATGATTTTAATAATAAATTCATTAGGAATATATTTTAATCGGAATTTACGCGTGTTGATTATCGATATCCGATGTGTATATTTCTCGAGCAATAAGCGTTTAAATTCGAGACACGGTGGAGACAATTTAGACTCTAATAATAATATGTCCAAATATTCAATTAATAATTATTATTCATTAACGGAATGTAAAAAACCCGTTTTGAATGAATTTATTTTAGTTCTATACGTATATATACACAATAGTTCAGAAAAAAAAAATTGTTCGATGCCGTTTGAAAATGAAAAGTTTATATTTGTTCAATATGGTATAAAATAGTGGAGATATGATTTAAAAAATTGTCTTTAAATAATCCACGAAAGTGATTTGAAAAACACCGAAATACAATTATTTCTATAAAAGAAAAAGCAGATAGTCGCTGGTTCGTGAACAAAACAAAAAAAAAAATAAAATCACCCTGTATACACGTGTGCAGTGGGACTGATGCGGAGCGTGACAAAATGCCGTTTTGTTACAGACAACGTAGGCGAGCAAGAGGGCGCGGAGCAGTACGGTTTGTCTTCTTCGACGACGACGCGGTATTATGATTAATATCCTTTAATATTCACAGTCCCTAATCCGTCCGCCTGTTTGGGGTCGCCACTTAAGGAATGTCTTTCGTCTGCGTTGTTTATAATCCACGAAAAATTGTACTACAACGCGTATAATACGTATGTAGTTTTCACGTCGTTCTCAGTATTATATTTCTGGGAGCTGGGGAAAGAATTATAATATTATATTCGAATATTGTTGCCTATTTGGTTTTTACTTTTACTACGTACATAAGTTATGATTTCAAAACTTCAAATCATATACATTTAAGTAGGTACATAATATTTGTACAAAGACCCCAACACACTGTTTACGGTAATCGGTAACAAACGAAAACATTTATAATTTTGTAATTGTGTCTAGTCTTGTCTGTGTTCGAATGTGTAAATGACAAAATGCATAGTATATTATGTGCAGTGGCGTAGCCAGGATTATGTAATAGGGGGGGGGTATTTAAGTATAAATGAAATTATAAGCTTTTACATTTTTTGTTAAGTTTGTTGCACAATGCACAAATTACTTGTAAAATGACAAAACATATCATATTTTTTTGCAGTAGGTACTAGAATTAATGAAATATACAATTGTATAAATTATATACATTTATTAAATTAAAAAGTATAAAAAAAAGGCAATGGGGGGGGGGGTTTAAACACCCAAACTTCCCCCCCTGGCTACGCCACTGATTATGTGTAAATAATTGAAATAATTTTATTAAATAAAATAATTACGAAATTTGTACGAGTCACAAATATTTTATATGCTAAAGTCTATATGTATTATTTGCCATAGCTGTTAAAAAAATTGTTTCGTCTCTTTTTCCATTTAAATATTCTACGAATTTTCCCACAAATTTTTTATCTCGTCACTTACCACCTTCGATCGGATTTTGATTATTAATATCCATATAGAGGGATAGAAATGGCCCATTAATTTTGAGAATTCATGATTCTACTCTTCATTTTGATTGCCGTCAATTAGTGTAATATCATTTACATTCAATACGCGAGGCGGAAACAATGAGCTTCAACACGTTATATGTATTGAGAATTATTTTGTTCGTTTAATATACGTTTGTGACCGAAGATTGGGACTTTGCAAACATTGAACGAATTTTGAATGCTGTGGCAGCACCGGGCTGAAATTTGTTGTTCAGTATCATCAATAAAATAAAGCTGTAGAAATTTTTTACCGTTGGGAACAGCAGATAAAGCGCTACGGAAAAAACGATAAAATTGCCCCTGAACTTTGAAAGATGGCGCGAAACCATTTTTAAACATTTGTGTTTCCATAAAAGACGTCATTTGGAATGTATTGTTATAAGAACGGATATCTCTAAAAATAACTCTTTTGACAGTATATACTGACGCGACAGCAAAAATAACAAATGCTCCGGTGGTGACAAAATATTTTCTAAGTTGACTTTTCCTTGGACAAAGTCACTTGGACACTTCCTTTATTTTAAAGACGAGTAAAATAATTCACGTTCGTTAAATATCAAACTTACCGGATTATCATTCCTGTAATCAATATCTGGGTTGTAATGAAAAGCAGAATTTTCTTTATCAAACCATTTTAGTGAAGTTTGAACATAATGATCCCTAAGTTAAACGTCTCCTTTTAGCCTCGTTGGAAGAGTGTCTTAGATTAGACCTCCTTTTTGACATTGTGAGACTGAGCACTAAAAAAAAAAAATAATGGGTACAAAAAAGTTTAAATAATCTAATATCGTTATTAACTGCAACGGGTATAATAATATGATAATATTTATGGAATTTATTGGCCAAAATGTTGTATACACATGCGCGCAGCGACGACCTGTTCAACTAATATTGCTATAATGTTATTACAAACATGAACAGGCCTATGTTCGTACTCTGAAAATTATTTACAAAATGATAAAAAAAAAAACCGCGTGTTAATCGAGTCAGTAATTTCAGAGACTACTCCCCGGACGCATATGACCATTCTGTATATGAGCTTGGCACCTATAAAGTTTATTTTGCGTGCTGATCGATGGATTTGAATTGCCGAATCAGTGTATATATCTCGTGCCGGAACTTAAATTAAAGATATCCCTTGATTTATTAGGAAAAACCACTTCAGGCAAGTAACAAGTCCTAATTGTTAAAAAAAAATAAATATTTATAGCAAATACAATTCAAATTGTTTGCATTTTATATTCTGAACGGAGCGAGGAATACATTGGTTTTACAATGGTGTGGTTTTATTTTTATTCCGTCTGTACCCAGTATTAATAACAAATAATATTACACCGACCAGAATTCGTTTTATCGAATGCGGTGGTTGCTATCAAATTTATAATAATAACAAAACTCTAAAATCTTTATCCAAGTAATTCACTTAAACGGCATCCACGTCTCCGCCGGCTTGCTACCTTTTTATGACGCGATTTAAATCAGCTTTCAAACCCGTTCTATAGGCACTTTCTACCAGCGCCGAATTGAAAAGCGTTACGTCGAACTGGAAATTTAAACTGTGTAACGGTGTTAAATCCAAAGATCAGCGCGCAAAATAGACTTTATGCATACACAATGCTCACCCCGGACATAGAAAATTCGCTTATTTCGTATTTAAATTTTTTTTTTTACTCGAACGTGTGTGAGCTTTGCGATTTATAGTCCGTGTATGGTTTGCCGCGGTTTTTCAATTGATGCGCGTTTTAATAAGGATGTGTAGCGGACGGGGGGGTGGACACGTTTATATTCCGCTGCCTTCGGGTGACCGTGAAACAAACGAAAATCCTAAACATATACGCTATTAAATTGAGTTGTGAAATAATACATTTTTTTTTTTAACCGTAGTTCAAGGTAGAGACGTAAATAATGTTCACACGTATTATACTGTAAAAGTACAAGTGCGTCACGAATTTCTTGGTACTTATATGCTCGCTGCCCGGTATTATTATTGTCGTAATTATAATATTGTAATAATATTTTGATATTTTCCAATGACGTCGCGCGAACATTACATTTTTACCGCTGTCTTGCGGTTTCTTCCCACCACCGAGACGCGACTCGTGACAGACATTATATCGTATAAGTCCATCTTCTGTTGTTTCTTTATTTTTCGGGCGAGCACGTGAAAACAGCCGCCGCCGCGCGCGCATATAGCGCTCGTCTTCTGCGGTTAATACTTTGTAGCGCCTGCACGCACGACGTTCGTGTATATATTTTTAATTTTAATTTTCACGTTTTTCAATATTAGTAATAATACTTTCTGTAGACCCCTTTCGAATAATTTAGCTACGCGTATTGTTCGAAATAACCAGCGCAAAAACAAGCGCGCTAAAGGTGAGAGAAGGCGATTTAAAAATAAACGAAAAAACTCACATCGGCGATTATAAAATATTATCACACACACACACACACACACACACACACACACACACACACTGCAGTGTCTTATACGGTACGTTATATGGTGTGCACGACACGAGAATACGGTTTTTTTATATTCTAAAGAGCGAATTTATTGGTACACTAGTTTGTGTACACTTCTTCATAGGAGTGCTTCGATCTTCACAATATATTATGTAAATAAATTTAAAAATTGTAATACTCTTATAAAAAAATAAAATAATATATAATATAAAAAATAACTGTATATATATATATATATATATATATATATATATATATATATATATAAATGTGTGTGTATTAAAATTAGTATGTATTATAAAAATAATATGTATAATGAAAAAATGCCTAGTTTTTATTTATCAAATATATACCATAATTTTAATATATATATATATATAAATATTGTTAATTTTTATAATATATATATTATTTTATATTATGCAGCACACATTTTCCGTGATATATTGTATCACTTTATTTAACACGTTTCTCGATTTGTTTGTTTTTTTGAAGGCCACGGAGGAAAAATTACCAAAAAAAAAATACAAAAATTTTAACCTAACATCTGTTTTGAACACGGTGATTTATTACTACGAGCTTATACGTATAATATTTGAAAAATTTATTTTTAAAAAAATTAATTTTTTTTTTCTTTTAAGCGTGTAAAGTTTGAATTTTGAAAAACTATACAAAGGATAATAATACGTTTTCGCACAGAATGGTTTTTCGAAAGCAGTGATTTAAGCGTTGCTTTCAATTTCAAAATAACAATATCCCGTCAAATTATCCGTTTAATGCGAGTAAGGTATTTATTCAATAAATAAAAATTATAGGGAAACAATATATAATATGTATATGACTTGACTGTTTTTTTCTTACTTGCTCAAACGAAATTAATACATTTCTTAAAAGAAATTAACCGTTATAGTTAATTACTGTTTTAACTTTAATTGAAAGGTTGTCTTTTACTTAATTCTATTCAAATTACTCGGTTGTTGTTTAAAACAATATGTTTTTTTCTGACACATTATTCAAAATAATAAATATAAATGTCCTTTACAAGTCGGTTTAAGTGTGAAATTTTACCCGTTTCGTATCGACTTGAAATTTATTTCGCGTGATAGTCGAACAATAGTCATCTATGTTTTACAACGCGATAATAGTGTTTTTACACGAAAACTTAATCGAACAAAATGACATTGACATAAAGGAAAATGTAATAAAAATTCAAGGCATTTCGACGTGTTATTCAATTAACTTGAACTTATAAGTTCAAGTTAGGCATTAACAAGGTAATATATTAACTTGTTAGTGTCTAAGCATGCGAAAGAAAAGTACCAATTATAAATTTAGTTTTCATAAATTCAATCGTAAATATTCTGTTCACATACAAATCATAATTATAATAATAAATAATATAAACAACGATTTAAATAGTGAAATATTTTAATCGCCCATTTTTTATTTTTATGATTTTTTAATTAATTCGAATTTTTAATGTGTCTTTTGGACTCCGAGTGACTCTGACTTCGGTTTTTTAATGATGTGTTTTTTTTTTATTTTGTCAGTGAATTCATTTTCGTGCAAAAAGAGTGTTCTGATGACTTCAACATACGTTACTATCCGGTAAAAAATATTTTAACGAGTCAGTTCTCTATTTGAAACGATTTTATATTTTCTTAAGCGTCACTGCTATAGAAACAACCGGAAAATCGTAAAAAAAAAAAAAAAAAATCGGTAAATTTGTCAATATTATATTCGTTTTGAACATGGATGATTCTCATATTTTGAAGAGCTCAAAATGATATACGAGCTGTTTGAAATGAGTTAATCCATCGATACTTTACAAAAAATGTTTCTAATACAGCAAGGGGACCCCAGATTTACGTGACCTCTCCCACGTCTATTACGTGCACTCACTTACTCCACTGACTTAAGAATTTATAATAAAATTATTATCGGGAGCGTATACGACAACGTAAGTATCTAAAAATCGTTTGCCGCGTAGAACGTTCGTACCCATATATTCTTCATACAGTGTTATACAATATGCGGTCGTGTGATTAATGGAACTATTTTAACAGCGTTGTGGACAACGATGACGTATGGGTTATAGGCTCATATCTCTATACAGCATCTATACCCTATGTGATTTACGACGTTTTGTTTATAAAAATTGTACACACGTTGACACGCGTCGAAAATTGAAGTAACACGGTGTTAATATAACGTTAAATTATACAACGTGTACCTATATGCGATAAGAGTGATGAGTATTTTTAAGCAGTGAAAAAAAAAAGTGGAAAAAAATTATACGCGTTGTTATTTTTGTCGTTATGAATTTAAATTAATGGCCGAGTTGAAAATCACCCGTTCCTACGTGTATACCAACGAGTATACGGTATATAAATACATTATTATCTGTTCAATCATATAGGTAGGTATACGTTTACTCGACACACACACCGTTCTACAAAGTATTAGAACTGTGAAACACGTTTATAACACGCGCGTGTATTGTGTGCTTATGTGCCTATACCTATTATGAATATGAACTATAATTACTTTAATAGTGTAACATTTTATTGCTGGTATAATATTATTAAATGTAAATCATTATTTATGTTGTTTTACTCGTAGAGAATACGGTTTCTACAAGATGATTATTATCATTATTCCAGAAGATGATTACCCATAAAAATATTACGTGCTGAGTTTTTCCTAATGACGCTGTTTTCAATTTTTCCCTTCGTTAATATAGTATTTTGTTATATGACGTGGATCCAACGATATACTGGCAAATATTTTAATATTATGTAAAGCGATAGTTTGCAAACGAAACTGATTCCAGACATTTTGCGAAAAACTACGCGTTTGCGTACAGTGACCAAAATTAATATTTGAATACTTGAGAAAAATCCGTCATGTACTCGTACATCATAGTCGAATGTTTTGAAACAATACCGCGCGGTATATGTAAGAATTTTAATTAATAAACAGCGTGTGTTTATTAAGAAAACACATGTTTTCGCACAAAATAGATAGCGAATTTGTGTGTATTTTGAACACTTAATAATACTTCTGGCATAATATTAACTTAAAATATTTCGAATATCATACTTAAAAAAAAAAATTCATATATTTTTTTTATTATTAAAGATGCTTAAAACCCCACGGATGCATTTATCATCTACGAGTATATCTAAATAACTGACTATAGCCTATCCGGATTTTTGGTTTATAACCAATACACTAAAACGGGAAAGCACCTCTGTATTGACTATCAGAACTGTATGTAGTATAATATTATTATTCATTATTTCTAAAATAAAAATTAATATTATAGAGTAATAAATATTTTATTAATTAAAATTGATTACGTATATATTTGTTTATATATTTTTTTTAACAACTTGATTTATGATATTGCCTGCAAAGTATTACGAAGAGATTGAAATTATCATAAAAAAAATAGCAATAATAATAATTTCTTAAATATTTTTAGGAAAATAATTTTTTTTCTTTATCAATTTAAATATCATTATTTCGAAGTCAACATGTTAAATTTGAAAAAGGAACTTATTGAGTTAATCATTCTTTTAAAAACAGTAACGCGTTGAATATATTTTTTTATTTTTTTTATTCCAAACCGCAAGACCAATTGGTGTGAGTCTATACAGATAGTACTTCAACTTGGCCGCCGCATATCGTTTATTGTTATAAAAAGTCCACATATTTTACAATATTGCGAACATGGCGCGATGTACATATTATAAAGCACTAGTCAAAATGGAGGCTCAAGTCCACATGCTGTCTTAGACTAAGTATAAGAATGTACATTATTAATACACAAAGATGCCACCATTTGGTTATTTCAACCAATTGGTTGGAAATTTAACTACTTGCGCTCTTTTCTCCTTATTCTACGCTTTATGCCTTTTCGACTCGAAGTCATCCACTAATCTGGTACTCCATTCGATGCTCCGTATTGGACACCTTACCTCCACTCCAAGAGTCATTTCATGTGCCCTCTAGGAAACCGTGAATGTTCCCTATCTTACAGTTTGATGAGCAGTAAGAGACGACCCGCTACGGTGCATGTTTTCGAGCCTGACCATTAAGCAAACTCCTTTATGCTCACCCGCTAGCAGGTGATGTACAGGTCTTTACCCTCTTGCGAAGTCCCTTGCACCATGTACATTTTCTCCGTTCCTGCGGCAGGCTTAAAAAAGATCAAGATCTTCATGATCTTTACAGTTATGGGAGTAACGACAGAACACATGGTACCTGTAGCATCAGTTGCTTGGTACCTTCACTGCCGCGGTATATGGAACCCCAAAGAAACACAACATGCTGACCGAACTTTGTGGACCACTTACCTATGAGTGGCACTTCTCTGTGTTTAGTCTCTATCAGCTGGTCTCCTTCTTGGCTGTTTTGTCAGCTATCACTAGTCGTCAAAGTAGATCACTGGGCTACTGCACCTTGTCACGTTTCGCGTTAATAACTCAGTTGAAATTAACTTAATTTTAATTTTTAGCTCGTTTATATTATTTATTTGTTTTATTATTATTTTAATTTTTATCGACACATTTAACTATTGTTTTGGTAAACTTAAGTTTGTACTAGCATGCGTTTGTTTAACATTGATTTTAATGGAATATTCTAATATATTTTCGTCATAACTCATAAGGTATGTATGACCATAATATTTGTATACAAAGTATAGAATAATAAGCCGGGATGCAAAAAAAAAAAAAAATGTTTTTTATTAAACAGATTCTATATAATCTTAAGTTTAAACGTTTTATTTATGAGTGGAAAAACAGAACAATCAACAAAAATATAAAACATAGATAAATAAATAACAATACAAAACTAAAACTATTATTATTTCAAGTATCAATCTTATCAATCTTTATGAAGCACGCCAACAGCATGCTCAAGTGTGGGTTTCAAGGAACTTTAAGTGTAGAACACAAAATACATTTCAACGGAAAATGGCCGTTTCGGTGAAAGGCCCGCGTCCTGTGGTCGTATACGGTGGCGTCTGCAGCGTCTGTTAAATCGACATCCTCTCGTCATTAGGAGACATTCGGTGGTGGAGGTTGTGATGGTAGTTATTGTAACGGTAGCGACAGTGATTTTAGTAGTAGTTGTCGTCGTTTTCATCATTTTCGCCAGGGCAATCTTTATAATCGTCCAGCAAGCTTCTCGACAGGTAATCATCATCGACGACGGATGGCGTGCAGAGATTTGGATACGTCTGCGGTGATGTCATGGTAAAATGAGACTTGGCCTTGGTGGACTTAGAGAAGGCCATGGTGACGACTTTGGAAGTCTTGTCGTAGACACTGGAGGTTTTGGTAGTGATCTTAGGCGTTTTCACGCGTTTCGAGTAGCAATTTTTTGACGAATGCGCCCGATCCTTGACCGTCGTTGTTTTACTCGTAGAGACAAACATCGTTCCAGCGACCAACGTGAAACTGGAAATTTCTCGTTGCCGATACGAAGACAACTGTGGTTTAACGACGTCATGCATAATTACGATAGGTCTTGCTATGATAAATGTTATGAAAAACGCAAGAATGCAAACGTACGTCAACATCGTACTACTGAAACAGAGTCGGATAATTAAGACATTGTTATTATAATAATTGCTATTATGTACACGATGAACAAACGCGGGCACAGAAATAATAAAGACAAAATACAAACGAAAAAAAATTACTTTCCCGTCATGGCGTCATGAGAAAATTTGTTAACATATATATACGTACATATATAATATTAAATTATGTTCAGTGCAACAATACGTTCGTTTTTAAACGTTTTAATAGCGACGTGTAAAATAATAATAATTACGATACCTTCGAGTCTGTAAACAAATAATACTACATAATATGTGCACGATGTAGCCAGTATTTTATTATTATTATTTTTTTTTTTAAAACCAAATTCCAGACCTTTAGGTCAATTGCCGCTTCCACTACGCTTTTTCATGTCTACCTGTCCTTCACCAATTGTTCTTCATCTCTTATTCCCAGGAGCTTGAGGTTTTCTGCGGTGGCTCACTCAATCCACCGTTGTCTTGGACGTCCTCTCGTTATTATTATTTAAGTTTTTTGTCTGGTTTCCACATTGTGATCTCACGTAATATTTGGCCCTCCGCTTTCTAAACGTGCGTCCAGCACAGCTTATACTTTTGCTATTGAGACTTCCCTAATATATTGGCTATCTTGGCTACACTGATCGTTGCTCGAAGCTCTACATTTTTTCTTCGTTCATATGTGTTCTCCTCATCATTTCTTTTGGGAATATAAATTTTTCCTTTCTTATAACATTAATCTTTTTTTGTCCGATTTTGTTGACTTGACGCCCCGCATGCTTACACAGAACTAATATAATTTACAACTAATACAGTAATACACAACATATATAATTAACATTATATATTATTAACTGCAAGGGGTTGCGAAAATATTCAAAGTAAATAACATTATAGTAAAGCAACGATTTCGGACGTTTTCAAAATGTAACTATAGGTAAAAACACGCGTATATCTTATTCGCAAAACAAATTGAAAATCTATTCTACGGATTGAGGTTGTTGAAAATTAATATTAGTTATACAGCGATGGGACACGTAAAAATACGTTGGCTCCGAAGTTTTCTCGATAACACTATACAATTTGTTAACGTTTTATTTTGTTTTTAATTGTTAATCCAATTATGTATTTTAATCTGCAGTTTCAAAAAGAGTCACATAATTAAAAATATTAGAAACAATCACATGATTCATAAACTATAAATCATAAAGCTCAATTTATTGTTATTAAAATGAATAATACTAGTTACTAGAATATAAATGAATATAGGTGTACGTATTGAATATATTTGTGGAGAGAAAAGTTTAAAAAAATTATTTGTTTAATAACTATTGCAGTTAGAGTTATGGAGTAAACTGTTAGGTCCACAAGCAGGTACAAATGTTCACAAAATGATTAGGTATTATATTTATAGGACCGATTTCTTAAACCGTGTAATCTTTAGTTTTCATTTCAGAACGTTGAAAATCCTCGTAACTTTTTGCGTAAATAATTATGATATAGAGCAAGGGCGTAATTACGGAGGGGAGGTATAGGGGATGGATCCCCTCCCATGGGCTTTCTTTTTTACTTAACACATTATCTAATATACAAAATTATATAATAATATTATTTTTAATAATTAAAAACAATAAAAATAATATTATTTTGCGTAAACAAAATTTGTTATTATTTATTGTATATAATTAATGTTTCTCAGTTAATAAACCGGTAATTATCAACTGTTATAGTGCAGTTAGGTTAGATCGCCGAAGAAAGTTTAACCCATATTCAGATGTAAAAATAGATGAACTACTCATTAAAATTAGTTACAAAACGAAAGAAATTAGAATTTTTCTTATAAAATTTGTTGTTTTTATTAAAGAAAATAATAAAATACAAGAATCAATTACTTTAACTTTGATTTTGGAAGGGGTTTTACAATTATAAGTTATCCGATAATAAAAATTATATCCCATCCCATATAAAATTCGTAATTACGCCGCTGACATAGAGTATAGACCAAGTATTCGAGTGGTTGATGTTGACAAGGAGATGGCGAAATATTTCATCATACTCGTACACGCAATACTTCTACTTTCTTTTCCAATCGATACTACGATTTGAAAATTATTGGTTTTATATGCAATACTCCAATTCGTAAAGTTCATCATAATCGTATATAATATTAAAATTAGCAAGCAGGAGGCTCTGTTAGTTTTGATGCAAAGTCGCCTTGTACTGCATCCTATACTTGCGCTTATGCTTCTATTATACATAGTACACACATACATACAACATATATATATATATATATATATACATATATTACGCACTGAAATACTATTTCCTATTCAGTATTTTGTGTTTAGTCTTCAAGATTAAAACACCAATGTTCAGTCTTTAAGACAAGTTAAAGTCAATAATATTAACCGTGTTTTAGAAATTTTAAAAGCTTGATTTATAATTTTAAAGTAGTTTTTAGGCATATTAACTTTATTCACATCTTAAATAGGCTTTAAAATTTTTTTAACGTAACTCCGCGTAAAAGTATAGTCAAATCTTAATATTTTAGAATTACATACTTTGCCATGACTGACGATATCGACGATTTCTATCTTTTTTCAAGGTGTCTACATTGCTTTTTTTTAAACTGTGTGCTTGAATTAATAAAATACCTCCAAAAGAATGAGATCCACCCATTACCTCCTCTCATATAACCGCCAATTTCAAGTACGATTTATAGGCAAATTATAGTTCTGGCTCTACCATGATCAAATACAACAGCAAGTCTTCTGAGCCTTGAGATGTGGAAAAACATCAAAAAGTTATAGATGTCAAATTATTTAATTAATTATTAAAATGATCTAATTATTATATGAAGTCATTTACTCGATGTGTAGAATCGGTATTAGTAATAATTAGCTGTTTACAAATATGAGTATAATATGTTGTTTTTCAATAAAAACTGAAGTAATAGAGAATAGAAACTTATTTAATATAGTAGCGTCATATGCATGCATCGTTACTAATTTGACGGGAGAAGGAAAAATGGCTTATTGATAGTTTTTTGTTTTTTTCTTTTACTCATGCTCGTGTTCTTTTACAAGTGTAATTTCATCTCATGCCGGTTTTCAAAATCTGTCTTTTTCAAATTATACTGTTTTCGACGCTTATATCTGGGCATAATTTTCTCGTAGCGCGTGCATTCGGGCTTTCCCTAAATCATTCCCCTATTGTACACGTCATGAGGATGAAGTAATATGTGCGCATAGTATTATTGGTTGTCTTTCCCCCACACGCTCTTAATTTTATTATTTTCGCCGTAATAATGTAATAATGTTGTATTTATGTTGTTGCTTTTTTATTTATTATTTATTAGTTTAATAATCGTCGAGCTGTTATAATAAAGCTGTTATTTAAATATTAATAGCTAATGATAAAAATAAACGTCTAGAGGTCTAATTAATAAGTATCGATAAGTAAACAGATTTGTGCACGAATGCGTACGTGGCTTATAGTTATCATTGACCTCTAACTTTTGGGAGAACGCGACAGTTATAGATAAGATTAAACTTTATTCAGTCGGTTGCCAGATGCTGTAGAGCGAAGTGTTGGTTTATTATAATCACCTCTCATATCCGGCGAACGCTGAGATATATTATACACAGGCGCGCAGATATTTTACATACATGCATATATAGCCTATACATATCGTTACCACGGTTATATATATATATATTTGTGAGTCACTATACATATGGCAACGAAACTCGTTGGTTGTTAGTTCAAATCGGTAAAAAATTAATTCAATTCAGTGTCGCGTATCCGAATTGCATATAATTTATGCTGTTGTCGAACGTGCGATAATTATTATTATAATACAGTTTTGAATATTATAATATTCGCACACGGCAATACTGACTGACTGACGTAGAACGAAGAGGCGATGGACACTGAAACGTCTACAACGGTTGTTGGACTGTCGACAGCATTGGGACAAAGCGCTTCGACGGCTGCAAACGGTCGCAACGCTATGCCCTTGAAAACGCCGTCCCGCAAACAAATGTCCAATACCAAAACTCATGCAATGACGACGAGAGCGCATCGGTTGTCTAGCAAAAAGAAAGACTATCAATACGATGACGATTCTTCTGATGATAACAAAAAACCTGCAGCTCGTGGCTTACGACAAAACCATACGAAAACTGCAAGTGATCGTGTAAGTTTTGGACGTTTACCATCCGTGCACTTGATAATAATTACTTAATAACATATTAAATGGACTTTCTGTAATACTGATGATGTGTTGAAAGAGTTTGACACATCATTATTTACACTTATATTAAATATGTTTGGAAATGTAGTAATATCTCCAATTCTTTAAATGTTGTGAAAATATTAATTTAGAAATTATAATAACCTCTTTATAATATCGTACTTTAACCTGAAATTCACAAATTCATTATATTTTATAATTTCTATATAAAATATAATTTAATTACTAATAGTATCTAAACAGTTCAATGTCACAGCCCGACGTTAAAGACATATTGAAACCACAAACGTCTTCGGTAACATTATTAATAAATCTAAAATTGCCTACATTAAGAGGACGTTACACAGGAAAACGAAACTGCAACGTCCGAGAGAATGCGCTGATTGGTATACCGCGAAAATACAGAAAATGTTTAAAAATTGAAATGTTTTTTGAAAATAACATTGAAGACCACAGTTTTAATTAAGACACGAAATAAATCACAATAGTATCTGTACAATGACAGAGCTGTTTTTTTAAATATCTTTAATTCGTAAGAAGTTATGGAATTCAAAGAAAATGGTAAAAATTTTATTTTTAAAATGCTTATAACTTTTTAAGAATTAAATATATTTAAAAACAGCTTTGTTAATATTGTAAGTTATTTTGTGTAAAAATTTGGCGTCTAAAATATGATTGTAGCTTTGAGAATTCTGTCCCGCGTTAAGTAATTATTTTGATAAAAATCATAGGAGTATAGCGTCCTTTTAAAACTATATTGTATATACTATAATATAACATGTTCAAATTATTATATTTCAAATATCTATATTAATTTATGGTGGCATTAAAATAATACACATTTACTTCGGAGAAATAATCCATCTCCTTTATATTGCAGATGAAAATGTCAGGTACGCAATTGTTAAGTGTATCACAAGTACAACAAATGATTGCAGAACATACTGGTGGTCCACATAAAGTCATTGTTAAAAATGGACAACGAGTCTTGATACGGCCTCATACTGGTATAATTATGAAATAAACATACAAATTAACATGCATTTTATTTGAAACTGTTTAATCATTAGGAACGTATTCTAACATAATAAGTAGCGACGACGACCAGATAATAACATATTTTGTGCGTCCTAAACAAAACGCATTTCAAATCAGTTCATCCGTATCTCCGTCAACGTCTCAAGTAATTACACGATCAATGGCAAGAATCATGCAGTGATAATTTACCGTTAAGAGAGTGAGCCACTCAGCAAAAATAATTCGAAAACGTTAATTTAATTATTTTCGATGCCGCAAGAGTTTAAAAAAAATTGTTGAAATTTATTTCCAATCTTTCAATATTTATTTGAAACATTTTTTCGTAACCGTCTTTTGTAATGTTAAAATAAAGTCATTAAATTATTATATTATTCCGTTTTTCGTATAAATAATTTAATATTTATAATTTGTTACCGGCTGCATTCATGCTAATATATTGGACACTGTGAAGAATATCTAAGCAATAACTATGTACTAAAACTTCCTGTTTTACTACGAAGAAACCGATAATATTTCCAATTTTCACTACACCTTATTAATGTTAGACATTATACAGAGATTTTTAACAATTTAAACAGTGACTTTGGTGTTGTAATTTTATTAAATTTAATAGGTACTTATAACTATTAACAGTTAATAATCATGTTTACTAGGTAATAATTTATTTTTAGTGTCATACGCTATCTATAATTTCATCATCATCATAGAGATGAAAATCAAAATTAGCGATTTTGCCATCATGCGCCGGTATCCGTAACAAAATTTATTTATTTTTATTTTTTAAATTCATTTAAAAATTATTTTATTCTCAGTTAAAGTCTTTTGTAAAACACATATATGTTTTATTTGATGAAACTAAAAAAAAAGGAGTGGTTTTGCAATCGTGCACTGGAATCCACGATGATAATATTTATTTTTATTTTTAGTGAAGCTATCTTTTTTTGTTATTGACAAAGTGCGCACAATAAACGGATATATTATATTCTTCATATCTGGCGGCTGCTAACAGAGAATTGAGTGTACTAGAAAATGACGTTCAACACATAATTATAGATGCTATAATAATATTACGATCAGCTGTTTACTTTCGAGAATTATTTGCTATTTTTACTAATATTTCGTCATTCAGCAGATCCTTATATTTTATCGGCTGAATTTAAAAAGAAAAAATGTGCAAATATATTTTATATAGATATACAAAACGATACGAAAAAATAGTGATTTACAGTTTTTAAGAATTGTGAAATGTATTTTGAATTTTATTACTAAACTCTCCATGAAACCTAATGTCACAAGTATATTATTACAAGAAATAATTCAAGGTGTTATTGACATATTTTCTTACGAAATTATATCCGATATAAAAAAAGCCGTTATGCCCATCATCAGAAAGTTTAATGATTCACAAAGTTCCGAAATTGAGTACATGTTTACTGTATTAGAAAATCCTTTTGACAATTTAAAAACCGAATATCTTCGAACTAAATATTTATTAAAAAATAATTTATTTTTTAAACCAGAAACAATTGTTATTGGTTATGTCAAAGAGAAAAAAACTGTTAATAATATTGATACTCTTGCTATGGTACCAGTTCAATGTCATCTTCTTTCTATGAAATTAAATTTAAAATGCTTTTTGCAACTTCCTGGAGTTTATAATACAATTATTCAATACATGAATGATTCAACAAATAACAATGAAATATTAACATAATTTTTGAACGGTTCAACATGGCAAAAACTGAAACTGAAGTTTGAAGGAAAAACCGTTTTCCCAATTTTTCTTTATTACGATGATGCTGAGATGGGGAACCCTTTAGGATCCCACTATGGTGTTCATAAAATGGGATGTGTGTATTATACGATAGCTGATCTTCCTCCAGAATATCTTTCCTCACTTAATATCATATTCACAGCATATTTATTTCATTCAGATGACAGAAAAAAAGGAATTTTCTAATAACCAAATATTTTCAGTTCTTATTAAGGAAATAAATGATTTACAAGAAAATGGCATTACAATTAATATTGATTCGACTGATATAACTATTTATTTCACATTAGGTTTAGTTTTAGGTGATTAAACTTAGGTTTAAACACTATTCTAGGATTTGTTGGAAGCTTTTCGGGAAAATATTATTGTCGCATTTGTCGGTCATACAAATTAGATATTATGCAGAAGATGTGTTGTGAGTCTGAAATTTTAATTAGAACTAAACAAAATTATGAGTCTGACCTTGCAGTACAAAATTTTTCCCTTACCGGTATAAATGAGTTATGTATTTTTCACCAAATTCCTAATTTTCATGTTACTAATAATATTGTGTGCGATTTCATGCATGATATACCTGAAGGTGTAGCGCGCTATGACATGGCTTTGATTATTTCTGGACTCGTGAAACATAAGAATTTTTCCATAGATCAATTGAATAACCGAATTCTTCTGTTTAATTATGGTGTAACTGAAAAAAAAAATCTCCTCCAGCTATTAAGGATTCTGATCTTGATAAAGGTTATATTATAATGTCTGCTTCTGAAACGCCATGTTTGATCCGTTATTTTAGCTTAATTGTTGGAGAATTGGTCCCCTACGATTCCATATAGGTACTGGAAATTATATTTACTTCTATATAAAATTGTAGCTATATGTTGTGCAAGGCAAATTCAACGCGATAGTGATGTTTTATTAGATTCTTAGTTTCTGAATATAACCGGGCAAAAGTCACCTCAGGTGAAAACCGAGATTTTTTTTACATTATATTAATAATAGCTTACCCGGCAAACGTTGTTTTGCCATATTAATTATAGCATCCGCCCGCAACTTCGTTTGCGTAGAATTCGAATCATATATCATACATCATTAAATCATATTGTACGAGAACAAGAAGGGAAATGTATTACTTTACATAAATCGTTTTCAAAACTAATATAGGATACACGCGACCCGCTATTGCACTACATAATCGGCGATCAACAATATTATTATTGTTACGCGTTTATCGCCACGCGCCTGTGCCGCTCGGAACGACCGACGCAATGACGTCATAGGTACATTCGTATTTACCCGTAACTCTATAAATAATTTGTTTTTTCAAATTCTGTTATCGCAGTATTTTTTTCCACAGTGTAAAATATCAAAATCAATAATAAAACAATTTTTTTTTTTTTTTGGGTTGTGTATGCCTTTAAAATACGAATACAACTGAAAACCGTCAGTTTTTAATTTTTCGTAACTTTAAATTCTACTTCAGTAGAAATTTGGTTCAAAATATATACGTACACATTTAAAATATAATATTACGACAAATATTATTAAAATATTGAAGTCTACTTGTCTACTTGAATCTACATAAGTATAATCTACATTCATTCATAAGATTACTTTTTTTGAAACTATACGTAATACGTACATAACTCACATATTATATCGTGTTCACATCATTGTAAAACCAGTTGTTACTTTTTTTTCTACGCTCAGAATTAAAAAAAAAATATATATATATATATATATATATGAATCATGACGGTAACGTTGCATACGAAATCGGAGCATATGGGCTATAAATCGACACAAGTAGTATCTCATCTTTCGGTCACATCTGTCCACATCCCTCGGGGTGCATTTGGGCTACTCTGGAGCGCAAATTGGCTGTACCCGAAATAATATAAAATAATATGAAAAATGTTACGCGACGGTAACGAACGAACTGCAACGGCTTTGATACAAAAGTACGCGAGTATACGAGTGAAAAGCGATAATATGGGCGTTGGCTTTTTGATAAAGATATAATATTATATACAACAGCGAAAACACCACGTTTCTCGTCGATTAGAAAGGAGCTCACAAATGATTTGTTAGATTTATACAGACAAGTAATTTAAATGAATTAGAAATATGAAATCAACACACGTAATGACAATCGGCCTGTAATTTTCAACTTCAGAAGTATTGGTGTAGATTTTAAAATCGGAATCTTTCTCTTCTTCTCGTGTCCGGTTAAAATTGCCAATAATCACAATTAGTTATAAAATAGGTAACATGTATATAAATGAGTAAACAGATAAGTAAATAAATAACTAAATAAATAAGTAGTAATAGTTAATATTAATGGTCGGTAACTTTGTCAAATCTTATATTGCAGCCAATGTATAGCTATGTCTATGGCATTCTTGTTCACTTGTGCTAGGTCGTTCTTTGTACACTGTGTTGGATTCATGGTACAGTTGAGTAAGTGTTCATCAAAATCGGAATGACGGAACATATAGTTTAAAAAGAAATGGGATTGTCTTCTTATGACATTTTAAACATAAACCACAGTGGTCCATCTATTGTGATACGTTTATTAAATAAGAAATCACCTTAGAAACCTGAGGAGCCGTACACCGTTACAGACGTTATCGAAGGTGAAACACGCGCTTTTAATAACTAATTATCATGTAATGGCTCCAACATTATATGATAGCAGATAACGTCATTATAATTATGATTTATCGTATTAACAATAGACTAATTTAAAATAAAAAAAAAAACAGAAAATAAGATTTCAAAAAACGCCTTAAAAATAACTCATTGTACCACACAATATATCTTTATAATGACTTAAAACACTACAGGTTAAAAAAATATTTTGCATAGCACCGGCACGGTACATTATTCAAAAACAACCTCACTTTAAGTAAAGAACATAGATATGCTGCTAGATAATATTTATTTGATATCAATGTATCATTCACGTATAAAAACTAAAACAAATCGTTTTCATATAAATGTCCAAAAATATATTACCTGCTTCCGTTAGATATAAACGAAGTACTTCTTTCATGATTAAAAGAAAAATTAATTCGGTTATTGAAAGTTCAAAATATAGATATTTAAAAAATGTATAAACTATACATAAGTTGCTTGTCAATTGAAAATTTAGTTTTTTAATAATTATTTTATAATTTCAGTTTAATTATCTTTTTTTTCCTCTTTTATATTAGTATAATTTTTTTAAATTTTTATAATGCAGAATGTATTTAAAGTACCTAACTATTTTTATACATTTACTTTACATATATTATTTAATTATCTCATTGAAATGTTAAACTCATGGGCCTTTAAACGAACTCGGTCAGCGATACCAAGTATCTTGACGAAATAATAGATAAAATAAAATATATAATATACTAGGTATGTATTGATGTCTTAACAAATATTGAAGGTGATTATAAAAACCAACGATTAAAACATGTATCATAAAATATGAACAATTATTAGTTATAGTTTATAACTTAAATGACTTGTGATAAATATTTTATTTCATGTTTACATTGTATAGGTACCCAGAAAATTAAAATTTGACGATTAAAATATTTTTTTATTTATCTGAACTTTAGCTTTAACAAAAGTAGTTATTAGCTATATTTATTTATATTTACTATTCTCACATTTTACTTTATATTAAGTTCTAAAATCTGAATCAATGTGTACAATTCTCTGTTATTCTTTGATAAAATTTAACTTTTATTAATATAAAACATATTATGTTTCATATAATTTTTGGGTTTTAATTTTATATATTTTAATATGTTTATAATAATATATTAATATAGGTACACGTACACATGTACAATTAAATGTTTATTGTATTTGACGATTAAAGGTTATTTATACCGCGTTGGACATACAGAGATTTGAATATTTATTTATCATGCTTTTTTAATTAACATGAAATTATTTCTCGTAAAGCGTATAAAAAAATTAACATTGTTAATAACAAAATTGAAATAATAATTCTTACACAAAAATACTTCTTGTTAATTAATTATCAAATAAATAGGTTTTAAGTTTAATTTCTATGCTTTGATTTACAATACGTATGCTATAGGTAGGTACCTATATAACCTGTGTCCTGTTATCTTCCAGGTCACTGCTAATAGATATCATCGGTAGACTTTAAGAAAAGTTTCTGAGAAACTCAGACCACAATTATTATTATTATTATTATTATATATTTTTTTATGTATTACGTGTATACTCAGTTATCGTGCTATAATAATTTGTTCGACTCTTTTATTATAACACATTAAAAAAGTAAACATATTATAAAAATGTTTTTAAATTATGTAAAATGTACATAATAATAATAATAATAATAATACTATAAAAAAAATTTTATTAGAAGAGATATGAGACTACTTAATTTATGTTTATGCGTTGTGACGATGAGTGTAATGATATCTTTCAGACAGTGACGTTAACCGGTGGACTGTCATTATGTGTTGTGTAATGATTTGTGTTTATTTGTAATCGCTGTTTTTTTTTTTTTACATAATTGAATCTCGCATACATAATACTAAAAACTTTTAAAATAGACACTGATAATTGTTTTTGTACAATTTGCTACATTTCTAATTTTAAATTACACAGAATTACAGATTAAGTTCATCTACTGTACATTTTCATTTAAACTGCGTCATTTGCGATTATATATTTTTTTTTCGATAAATTTTTCACTGAAAAAAATGCTAAATACGATAAAATGTTTTATGATTAATAAATATTGTAAATTAATTATCGTTTATGATAATATATTAACGATATATTATTAGCAACATAAAATATAAAATATTATGTGAAAATTGATATCTCACATAACTCCGTCGGTATTGTTCAAATCTGCAATTAAATGCGCGCACACGCACACGCACACGCACACGCACACGCACACGCACGCACGCACGCACGCACGCACGCACGCACGCACGCACGCACGCACGCACGCACGCACGCACGCACGCACGCACGCACGCACGCACGCACGCACGCACGCACGCACGCACGCACGCACGCACGCACGCACGCACGCACGCACGCACGCACGCACGCACGCACGCACGCACGCACGCACGCACGCACGCACGCACGCACGCACGCACGCACGCACGCACGCACGCACGCACGCACGCACGCACGCACGCACGCACGCACGCACGCACGCACGCACGCACGCACGCACGCACGCACGCACGCACGCACGCACGCACGCACGCACGCACGCACGCACGCACGCACGCACGCACGCACGCACGCACGCACACACACGCACGCACGCACACACACACACACACAATTTTATAACCACAATTACCCTATGACATAGGGGTGTCAAACTCAATTTGCTTGAGTGCCATTTTTTTTCGAAGCATGCTTGGCGGGCCAATTTTAAAAAAACTCTAAATTTATACTAATTCAGAAAAATTTATTGAAGGAAATGTATAAAAAGTTTTATTTTTATTTCTTTTTTTTTTTTTGGAAATTTTGCATTGCAGTTTATTACAACAAATAAGAAGTTATAATTATGATAACTTAACATTACAATTAGGTATGTATAATAACTATTTCGATAACCCAGGTACTTGACATCGTTTCAGCTTCATTATTTCATCGATGTTTGGTATCAAATCATATGTGCTGATTTTGAGAATCGCTTGCAGATGTTCATTCGTCAATCTCGAACGGTATTGAGACTTGTTTATTATTTTATTATATTATTATGTTTCGTAGAATCTACACTGAAACTGACGACTGTTGAACTCATTATGTGAAAAGCGTGTATTAATCAAAACATAACCAAAGATTTGAAAGTCATGGAGGATACGAAGAAAAATAAATATCATGAGAAATGTAAATTCCATTGTATCCTCCTTGACTTTCATACTTTCGGAATCTATACGGCGACCTAAGACCATATTTTGACTGATAGACGCTTTCCACGTATTATCACATATTATCAATGTCAGTACCAAAGTCGATTATTATTTTTTTTAATGAAGTTTATTGATGAAGACTCGACTGCCGCATGAGCCGAATCCATGTGTCTTGGGGACGTACGTGAAGTTGGCCCCCCCCACTTTGTCCGATCGACTCCAAACAAATTGTAAACAATTATAAATTAATTGTAAATAATTGTAAATCCATTTTTGGAATTTGTAAATTATTAGAAAACGCACAAAACGAAAAACAAGTTTGGGGGGCCAGATTCACGCATCCCCCCCACTTTGTCCGATCGACTCCGGACAAATTGTAAACAATTGTAAATTAATTGTAAATAATTGTAAATCCAATTTTGGAATTTGTAAATCAATAGAAAACGCACAAAATAAAAAACAAAATGGGGGGGGCCAGATTCACGTATCCTCCCACTTTGTCCGATCGACTCCGGACAAATTGTAAACAATTGTAAATTAATTGTGAATAATTGTAAATCCAATTTTGGAATTTGTAAATTATTAGAAACCCCACAAAATAAAAAACAAAATGGTGGGGCCAGATTCACGTATACCCCATTTTGTCCGATCGACTCCGGACAAATTGTAAACAATTGTAAATAATTGTAAATCCAATTTTAGAATTTGTAAATTACCAAAATACTCAGGAAAATTCATAACGAAATCGGTAAGTAATAAAGACTACAAGTTTATGTATCATTCGACTTTTTCTGATCTACTGGAACCAATTATAAGCAAATATAAATAAATATATTTAAAACTATTATTTCTACTAATAACTATGTTGAAAATGTGTAAGCATTTCTATGACTTGTGTAGTTGTGTTTTTCATAAATAATATTATGTAGTATCGTGTATATTATATTATGTTTTATAATAATTATATTACTAAAATATTATTATAGTATAATAACATTTATTATATTAAAATATTAGTCATCGACCACGCCCTACCAACGCAATTCCATGACGACGCCATCTGGTTTACATTAGTTTTAGTAACGAATTTTGTAAGGGACTTAAGTCCCGGTTTAACAAATTATTATTATTATTTTAATAATTTGTTAAACTGGGATTTAAGTCTCTTTACAAAATCCGTTACTAAAATTAATTACTAACCTTAACCAGTTACTTTACATACTTCTATCGTTCACTACGTTAATGTATTGAAAATATTACCTAGGTAAAGTGTCAATGGTTTTGATAGTAGCATATAATATCTAATCTAAATTTATTATCTTTTAACATTATCGCAATTGTCTGAATCTGCAGTTCTCATGTTGGCTATACCTATGTCATAATATATACGTCTTGTATGTATAATACACTTTACCGGAAATTAAATTGCGATTGTATGTAATAACAACTAGAGATTCTACGAAATAACTAGGCATAGTATAATAAATTGAATTTATTCATATTCAGTTATACACTTTACAAATAAACGTATAGGTATTTCATAATAAAAAAACGATTCAATACTCTAAATGTAACAGATATATTATTTAAGTGTTACTTTTCTTATCGATATTGGTTTAATTGTATTTTTTTTTTCTACGATCCGCTTCGTATTCTTCTTTATGTAGCCGTGTTTCAAAACACACGCCATTATAGTAATAGTCCAAATTGTCACAAAATAATATACCGATTTATTTATAACGTAAAATAATTTTGATTTACAAACTCCTTCATAACATTTAGATATTTACTATACTCCGTGTCTATGAAGTACAACACAGGAACGACTTTGTCGCTGTCGTCCTGGTTATTTAGTTCTAGGAAGGTCGACTATTGGTGCTCTCGACAACAACAGTCGCATTCCGACATTCCGATTCGGTTCATACGTTTCGCAAACATGCGACTGTCGTTCACGTGTCTCATTTCTGTTCTGCAAGCGTGTCTGTTCCTTTTCCCTTTTCAACCGTTTTTGTTTTTCCGCTTCAAGCGCTCGGTGGCCTTCCTCGATCCACTGTAACATTTGTACCCTTTTCGAATTTGTCAGGTACGGATTTCTGATTGACTCATCACTGTGATCCTGTTCATTTGTTTCCGGAACAGTCGACTGTCGAATCTCTAATTCACTAACTTCACGTTTTGGACACTTGGTTTTCTGGCCGTCCTCTAGAATTCCATTAGTCGGAACCGTCACGCACATCGGTATCGTCGGAGGTTTGCACGATTTATTGACTCTGTTTTCTTTCGTTTTATTCTCACAGACCCTTTTCGTGTATACCTTTTCCTTGAAGACTCTATTCTCGTCGGACCCGTCGCTTCCGGCGGATTCGTCCATATAATATTTTTGCCACGGATCTAGGCATTGACAACTATTATAACAGGAGGCCGAGGGAATTGGTGAGTCATTTTCCGATTGGCGAATTTGCCGTCGACTCTCCTTCGTCTTCTTTTGAACAATCGCCTTCAGCGGTTCCCTTTGCCGTTGTTCATCACAACACTAACTCGGCCTCGACGGCACTGGTGCACACTGTTTGCGAACAAGTGTTTGACATATTTCACATCTGGTCTGTAGATGTGTCTGTTTCTCTTCGATTTAAAACAGTCGTTGATTTCTCGCGGTAATCACTTGGTATTGACAGTGATTGACTCGTCACTGATTGACTCGTCACTGTTTGACTCGTCAATGTTTGACTCGTCACTGTTTGACTCGTCACTGTTTGACTCGTCACTGTTTGACTCGTCACTGTTTGACTCGTCACTGTTTGACTCGTCACTGATTGACTCGTCACTGATTGACTCGTCACTGATTGGCTCGTCATTGATTAACACTTGTACCATTCGTATGTCAGTCATGTACGAACATCCGTTCATCGCGCCGTTGTATTGCTGTTTATTTAGTTCCGAAAATGTCCACTGTTGGTATTCTTGTTCAACATCGTAGCTTTTCGTTCGTCATGATCGTCGGATTCCCTGACGGAATTCTGTCGGTGGGATCAATGTTCTTCGGTTTCACTGGAATTTGCGCCAGAGATTGACACGATCTGAAACAAGGACACTTCAAAATGTATCGGCAGATAATTTTGTAATTTATTAAAATTTTTACGTACCTACATCGTTTATTGTCTAATATTTTATAAAAATGTAATGTAAATAAAAAATGTTATATTATTTGATTTCAATTTTTGTTTATTGATTTATCTCCTAGCAACATAATTAAACAATAATACATCTGAGTGGCCAGCACTCTATACTCTGTATAAACACACTATTAGAAAATTATACAAAATTGATAAAAATTATCAATAGAGTACGGATTTTGAAGTGCTAATAAACAATAGAGAACTCATTTTATTTCAAGTAATTAAGCTCTAGAAATCTTATATGAAAGCTTAAATCCATGTAAAAACAAAAAATTTCAGTCATTATTATTTCTCAATATTTTAAACTTAAAAACTAATTTACGTTTAAAACCAATACGTTTTTTTTTTTTTACCGATTTTATTTTGTGATTTAATCACGAACATACTTCATAGTGGGTTATAATTTATATTTGAAACAAACTTAATTGTATGAATAATAATAATAATAAATGATATCAAATAAATTAAATAATAGCAATAGCGTCGAATAACATTTCATGAAATAAATCGTTTCAGTAATTTAATGAAACTATACTAGTATTTGGGTAAGTACTATTTATTATTTTGATATTTTTTAATCAAAATCGAAGCTTTCTATATACCCGTCATTTCGGTCCGTTTGACATAATATTATGTCTAAATGCTTAAAAAAAAACTTGTAAAAAGACAATATTGCTTAGACTATTTAGACACATTCCAGGATCACACGTATTTAATCATATTTTTAAGACGACGCAAGAAGAATCTTTGAAAAATATATCAAATAATATTGTAATTTCACTATAGATCATTGTCGAAAAAAATTAATTTCAATATTAAAGATTTGACGCCCACGCGTTTTTCAAGTGGTTATTATTTTATATTTCTATTGTATTATATCGCGTTAAATATTTTAACAGGTTACACATAAAATCCCGTCTTACTAATACGCTACAGAAACCAGAAAAAGCGATTATATGGCCTCCCACCCCCCTCGCGAAGACTCCACACGTATGGTGATTCACCACGTTATCCCTGCACCAGTTTTTCGTGATTTTCACTAAAACCATTAGGACAATATGTTCGTTAAATAAAACTTTTAAAACGATTTTTCTGATTCAAAACTTTGTCACCGGAAACTAATGTAAACAAATATACTAAAACCAGTGGCTGGAAATTCGTAAAATAAAACAACGGGAAATAAATACGCAAGCAGGACCGCGGATAGACAAGTAATAACGAGTTTGACTCTGTGTGCCGTTCAAAATTTAGGCCAATTAAGTAAATACCCGCGTGGGAGAAAACGTAAGTACATAATGAAAAAAATAGGAGTCCTGAACAGATTGTAGACAGGAACTTTTTTTAATTCTAAAAAAAAAAAGATACAATAAAACCATTTTGGGCTTATTGAACATTTTAAAACTCGCGGTACCTTTCCTGTACGAAAACAAACAGTATAGTATAAAAAAAAAAATATCGAATTTAGTCGCTTTTTTAAAATGTTTATAAATAACACGTGTTTTGCGTGTTATACAAATTTCCACCCGCTGCAGGATCCCCAGGAGATAGTTTTTATCGTGTCCTCGCTGCAGTGTTTATAAAAGCACAAGTATTGATGAAGTTTTTTTTAACAATTCGGTTCAATTTAAACATTAAAACGATTATATTTGTTGCATTAATATTTAAACAATCTTAACATTTTAATATCTACAACACGCTGCGTTGTCGCTGATATATTATGGCGAATCGCGTGTTTCGGATTTATATTATGTACAAAAAAAAATTTTATTTTTTTTTTTGTTAGTTTAATAACGGGTGGAGTACCCTATCGTATATTATAACGTTTCAGTTTGGAAAAAATGGTGTTTTTTAGTTTTTGTAGTTTATAATAATAATACAAAATACGGTAAAAAAAAAAAAAAGCCCCCAGTAAAAATACCGGCTCCATCATAGTGATTATTTTCGACTTCCCGGTACGGCAATCCTCTCTTTTTTATAAAAAAAAAAATACCGAAAAATTATTAGTTAGTATACGTCACTCTCGGCGTATCCGTATATGGCTAGTAGTGCGCCATATATTGCGCAGTATTTTTTTTTTTTTTTTTTCATGGCCCAGGGCTTATAGAATGTCAGAATATAATAATCCGTTATTGTAGAAATTACTGAAATATATTTTTGTCATTTTGTCCGGTCATTTACCGCGTACGAACGGGTTTTTTTTTGCGTAACAACGTTTGTTATTGGCATAGAAAAAACAAAATAAATAAAACATGCGATGCGGACTGCTTACGTATATTAAACGATGATGTTCTGAAGAAAAAAAAATTACAAAAAGCTGTTCGAACGATATCTGTCCGTCCTGCACGTAAAAAATAAAATGAAAAAAAAGCTCACGCAACTATACAGCACGGAATAGTTTGTAATTTTAGAAAGGTGTCCATGTTAATTATTATTAAAAAAATATTAATCTGTTGTGGAAGTGTATTTTTCTGGAAGAACAAAAAAAAAATATTTTTATATAACTTTATTATTAATATTTTTTAGAAATTTCCATCAGAGCTCATTAACCCTCCAAGTATCAGAACGAACTCGGGATAAAACATATTTAATATCTGTTAACTTCATGTACGTGTCTTGGGGGCCGGTCATGGCCCGCGGGCCGTATCTTTGACACCCCTGGAGGGATATTAATTGCAATAATTACTTCCATTGTACACATTTATTCTATATTATATTTAAATAAATAAGTACTGACGATTGCTCTTCTCCGCGGAACACCGATCATACTCATATTCCTACACAAGTAAAAAAAGATTTTCACACAATAAATAAAAATATAAACGTAACATAAAAATAATAGTACCACAAACAGCTCGCTTTTATAAATCTACGAAATTTAAAATTATAACGGACTACATACGCGTATGGTAAAATATAATGAACAATAGTGCCGTTGTGTTGACAGTTATCGCAACGGTTAGACATCATCAGTTATCGACTACTCGGCTACCATAGACTCGGCTATTATTTTAACAGGTTGACATCACCAGGACCTGGTATAAAGAAAAGCATACACAACACAAAAAAACCACACTCTTTTTACATACGGAGATTTCGTCTCTGCGCAGTGTGCGCACACTCGCCCAACTAGACCTAACTCAAAAAATCGGGTTTCCGGTAGGATAGGTTTTAGTCTTTTCCCGCACTGAAGTTAATTTTGAGTTGAATTATTTTGTAGCTGACATCAACTTATCTGAAGGTAGCGTCCCAACCTATTTTCTCATACATCCTTTCGAATCATTCAGTTCGTCACACATTGTCGGAGAAGTTGTTATCCGTAAGGCACCTTTCTTAGCAGGTACGAGTCACGACGCGGACAGTGAGGTAAGATAGTGCTCTTATATGACTGTTGTAAGTCACTTATTTTGATATACTTAAGCACGACAATTCTCGTTCTCATGACCCCGGAACTCGCCTTTCGTTATTAACAGGAGTAAGGTAATAACGCAAAAGTATATTATTTAATTTTATTCGCACTTTAATTTTTATTATCATTATTTTTCTTTAATTTTTTGAGTTATTACAAATATAGTCGAAAAATGTTGTCTGTGCACTTTATTATGCAGCGTTCCTTTCTTCTTCTTCTTCTTTTTTACTCAATGGCTTTTTACACTGAAGTTTTTGTCGGGATACAATATAATGTTACATTGCAACGTACCTTATACATATATTATAAGTAGGGCTCGAAATCCGTAGAATTTGCCCATAATATCTCTATTATTGAATAAAAATAAAAATAGTGTAAACAATTTGTTTGAATGGAAATTTATTTTATGCGTCAGTGGTTTCAAGTACAAAATTTTATATTGCGTATTTTTGCACATTTTAAGCGTTTTTGATTTTTATTGCAATTTCCTAAGTTTTGGTGATACATATTTTCTTTATTCGCTAATACTTACGCATTAAATTTAAATCTTTTGGGTGTTTTTTTTTTTTTTTTATAAATCTCATAATCTCAAGAACGTAAGAAAAATTACCCACCCACAATGCCATTTTATTAGAAATTTCATATTATAATATATTTTTAAGAATTTAAGTTATCGCGATATGTTGGCAGTTTGCGCGGACCTTTATAACGAAACAAATTTATTTTGCTATTTTTACTGTTTTTGGTCTATATATTTGTGCATATTTTCAATTTTTGGTCATAATATTAGCGTATAATTTAGTACTTTTTAGTGGTATAAAATCCGCGGTCTGATTAAGAGCTCTTTGTTTGTAACGAGACCTCTGGTATCGTGTCCGCGCTACTACATCAGGAACATTAAAACAAATGTATATTTATATATGTATATTAAAGTCGTCATTTATCTTGTGTGTAAAAAACGGTGTCTTGAATACTAGAACACGTCGTGATATCACTCTCTCTCTCTCTCTCGAAGCAATTATTTTGTTGACAATAATGGCGTCGTATGTGTCGTATGTGCAGTGTATGCTTCGACTTGTAATTTTGCCACAATGACGTTCAACAGCGATCGGTATATTCTCCACATTCTTTAATGATTATCTTGTGTTTGGGTCTTCCAGACGGATAACCTGAATCCTCTATCTATAATAAGTTCATACGTTATAAAGTCACACATATATGTTATTAGTAGTAGATACTACACGACAAATATGTATAATAATTAACACTAATAATAATTGAATAATTCGTTTTGATTGCATTTTTTTCACCGTTTAAAGCGGTTATTTTTGTATATAACGGTTAAAACTATATATTAACTATATTTTTAAAACACTTGCCTGTATGCATAGTCTAATATTTACGGGTCACTTAAATGGCTTCGTGACTATCATGACTGTGCAATGCATCTTTACGAGAATCCTCTTATGTATCACTTAGAACTATTTAGGTGCTACTTAAAATGACTATGCATACCGGTATTTATTTTAAATCGTACATAATTCAAATCGATTAATAGTTAAATTTATCGAAACTTAAATCCAGTATGGATTAAAATTACAATACATATTTTGTGCTTCCCCTCTCAAGAAAATACCGCGTGGGCCGTTAATGTTGGGAAACTGAAATCATTAGTACCGAACAATGCGATTAAATGTAATTTAGCTCTTTTAATATTACATTTACCCGAATTATCCACAAAACACACCATGTTTAGAAGGATCAAATAGTCAATTACTTAATAGTTTAATTAAAATATTTTGATAAATTTCCCAGATTCGTATGAGTTACGGAAAAATAGCTAAAGATAAATTTTAGTGTTATTATAATTTTTAATGTCTTATAATAAATGAAAGATATAAAACTATTAAAACGTACTCTGAGCTTATGGCTGGCAAACAAAATTATTATTTAGTTATAAAACTAAATTTTTTGAACTATTTTAAATATTTTAAAACATAAGCAAAGACGTTGTCATACACGTTGAACATACTTTTATTATATAAACATATTATAAGTGAAAAATATACAATTTTAAAAATCAGAATTTATAAATTTATAAAACTATATATTTTAATTTTAATTACATTTTATAATGTGTAATTATTATTTTATAATAATTTTTTTAATATTATTTTAAAATTTTATAATTCGTATGATGCCTCTAAAGTTAGTATTTAACAGTTATACATTGAAATATATTTTAAGATAATTATTTTTTCTAACGCAATTTTAAAATTTTTATTTTGCAATTTGTACGTCTTTTTAGAGCAAATATATGCTTTTATTATGTAACTTTACTGTATTTTTTAATACAATATTAATATATTTTAATTTCAGTTTTGATATAGGAAATTTTCACATGTGCAATTTTAACATATTTTTTAGTGCAATGAAATCCGATCTTTAATTAATAATTATTACCAATCTCAAAGTATTCAGTCCGCGAATGACTCTGCCAAAAACGACGTGCTTGCCGTCTAGAGTTCTCAACGGTTTGAAAGTGATGAGAAATTGAGAGGCGTTTTGGTTTTTTTCAAAATTGTACATGGACAGAGTACCTACGTAAAAATATTCATTGTATACAGTGTCATAATGAAAAATATTTATACTTTACATTACATGTATCTGTTATTATATTGATAAATATAATTCAGTATTAAACTGTCGGTATTCGTTTTTTTTTTAGCCCTCTCCATATTTCGAACCTATTACACTCGATGATTCAAAGTTTTTCTTAAAGAATTATTCGAAAATACGCAATCAGTCGACGAAGTATGCACAGTAGAGGGCCACCTTCCTACAGACATTTTTAGCGCCCACCTCGCCTCTTATCCTTTGAGTGCGCCACTGGACACGTGACATTTCGCAGTGCAGGCAGTGCCGCAATTGAACATTACGGAGCTGGTGTGCGAGCTTTGCTCCGGGGTCTAACTTTGTTGGTGAATAAATTAATGCAATGGTTGCTCTCCCCCCCCCCTTTGAATCGTTATACTTAATTTTTAATTATTAAAAGTTTTTTTTTTGTGCTAGTTTTCTGGGTTTGAATATCGCGTCATGAAATTATTAAATTTAAATTTTCTTCCTAAAATACGCTATTAAAGATCGTTTCATGTTTGAAATTGAACTCCTTTAGACAAACCGTTGTTGTGCGCACTTACGCCATTGGTTATACTGAATAAGTAAATTTCATGATAAATCTTGAATAATGTGCAAATGTATATATTTATTATTATTAATTATTAATACATCAGTTATAAAGATGTAAAAATTTTAACCTTTTATTATAAAATCAATTACTTATCATACACTAAAACTTTCGGGGTGGTGGTCAATTTGGGTTCTCTAAATTACAGTTGCGACGCTAGGGGGTGGCAAGGTAGGGCAAGCGCCCTACCCGAATTTGCCCCACCTTAGCCCTACCTGTTTAAGACCAAACGAAAATTTAAATTTCAAGTATTTTTTTATTTATTATTTGCCGTTGCCCGTTTTCCATCTGTTTTGCTGTCTAATTCATCGTAGTATTTTATTTTTATGTGCACTCGTTTAGATAATATACACCACAGAATACACCATCATTTAATTTTATTTCGAATTTTATTTTAATATATTATCAGAAAACTTTATAATAATATTATAACATTTTCCATGTATTTCGATAATTTACACTACACTCGTGTTATATTTACTTATTATGATACGGTATAGAAATTCACGACGGCATTTTTAAATACTTATTTTTTTATTTTTTTTTAAGGATCAATATTAAAAATATTATTAAACGATACCCACACGTTTGTTGCGTTATTTTGTAACATTAACAATAATACATAAATATGAATATCCCATATTCATAACGTGTTTTAAAATTTTTATTTTAAAAGTACAATTATTTGAAATGTTTTAAATACAAAGCATTATATCAAAGTATATATTAATATATATATTATTAATATTAATATATTAATATCAAAGCATTAAGTTATAAAGTTGTAACGTAACACTTCCTTTTGGACAGTGTCCGTACTGTGACAACCCTCTAAAATATTGTACGGTCGCCAACCATATACCGAGACCGGCATGAGCAGTCTGAGTATATGGATTTTTACTAATATACGAGTATATAACATAAACGGAAAGAGAAAATGAAAAAAGTTTTTAAAAAAAATGTAATATTTATATATATAGTGTCGATTTAATTTAAATTAACTTAACGATTATAAAATAAAAAATAATAATAATAAAATTACAATTTCGATTAAAAACACATTTGGTACATATTACCCATATTTTTTATACAATTTTGACAAGTCGGATGGTGCGCGTGAAATATTGTTGTTGCTGTTGTTGCCGTTGTTGGTGTTGTTGCTGCTGCCGATTTTTCCTCTCTGTCCACTGACGGCTTGGAGCCGTGATGGTGCGTGTGGTTTTTTCGATATTTTTTGAAATACAATTGTTGAAGTTGGAACAGACGGTTGTTTTAAAGGTTGGGTCGTAGATGTTAGTTGTAATTTTTGAACCGAATTTTCTAATGTGGAAAACCGAGCTATTTGGCCTTCGACTAAACATCTACGCTCTGTTGGCAGAGACATGTCATTTTTATTTTCGCGTTGGTAATTATTAATTTGATTATCGGTATATGTTTTAGTTTTACATTCCTTTCTAACGTTATCATTTAAGGCCATACATTCATTAGTCATATGCCGTAAATCGGAACGTAAATCTTCAAATTTCTTTTCTAATTTTACACTTAGTTGATTTAAAAAAGTTTGATTTTTATCGAGTTTTTTATTTTGTTTCGCAAATTGTTCATTCATTTGGTTCAAAATTATTTGTAACATATCGCTATTACTTTTTGTTTCGGAAACATTTTGGATTAAAAGATTGGTGTCGTTATTTTTATTGTCAGACTCAGACATATTTAGTGATATATCGAAATCGCTGGTAGGGAGGTTTATTTGGCAAGATATGTTTGGATTATTTCGATCAGAGGGACGCGTATTTCGTTTACCTGCGCTGTACATATATGAAAAATTTTTTTTAAAAAATTTTTTGTAATAAAATATTAATTATAATCCGTACGTAATTAAAGAAATTTATTTATTGATTTTTGTATTGAAACGAAAAATAAAATAGACAGTTTAATGAGTTTAAAATTACGATTATATAGAAATGAAAAGATAATGATACTCAAAATAATTTTAATGCACTATATGATGATTTATCAGTATGTTGACAACGTTCGAAATAAAATAACTTAATCGCTTAATTTACGCTAAAATTAAATAAAACCGATATAGTCTTATAATATGCTCGAATAAGATTACGACTTTAATGAAAATATCGATAAAACCAGAATATAATTTTATAATATAGACAATTGAAAATGTAATAATAAAATACAATATAGGTACTAAGTTTTTCTTGGATCTAATCAAATTCATACGATAATAATAATTAAGAAATATAAGGAAATATTTATATAATTATGGATAATAATTTCTACAATAAGAATGATTATGCATTCGTTTATTTTAAATTAGTTAATAATGTATATTGGTATTTCAAACTGTAATATTGAAGTTCCAATCACGACTCATTAACCAGACAATGGACAGGAGGGAAACGTGCAGCAGCGATAAAATATTATTTTTGCAGGGCAACAACAGCAATGAGATATGGAAATATTTATATTGAATAACATGTATCGTATAATTTGGGCATTTTTATTTATATTGGTCATATCACCGGAGAAAATTTCACGGGATACTTGTTTATTTTTCAAATAATTAAAAGTAACATTATTGAAATTTCTGAAATAGAACGTATATAAGATATTATATAATATCTATAATATAAATTGAAACGTTTATTCATCGGGTTTTATATATTTATAATATTAATGAGCTTTGTATTATTTAAGTAACTAAAACAATTCTTAATAAAGGTAGATTAAATTAAATTCTATATGATTTTATATAAATTGGAATTTATTTAAGAAACGTATTAAAGTAATAACTCTAAAATTTTATTATTATTATTTTTTTTTTTTTTACATTTATACTGGAAATAAACGAGTACAAATAACCTAACTGCGTGAATTCTATATTTCGACTTAGAATATTCACGAAACACAAACAAACAAAAAAAAAATTATAATAACTTTATCATTAAATTATAACACCTTTCATGACAAAACAAAATAAAACCCATTCACTTATTATCACCATCACTATTCTTATTATTATTATTATTAATTTTATTAATATTTTGTTTTTTATAATACCCTCAACTATAGTTATTATAAATATATTTACGAATATTCCCATAGAAAAGTGCAGTAAATTTATAAGATCCCATAAACGCCTGGTATATAAATAAAATTTAAAGTATCCTCACCGAATTTCCAGAGCTGAATGTCGATTTGCAAGTCCTTGTACATATTTGGTCGCCCTCTTACTCGTACATAATAACTTTTTTTTTTTTTTATACATAACATCGATTTTTTTTTTGAATGATACAGAATTATAAAACTGATTTTACAAACATATACATGTAAATAGACAATAACGAGACAAAAAAAAATTCTTAATTAAATTTCACATTTTTTTTTTTTTTTTTTTTTCACCCCCTTTTACTATTATTACAGAACTATGTGTTTGATCAAAATTGTAATATTATTACGATTACTATTATTACTTTTATTATAACTTTTATTCATTTATTTATTAATTTTTTTTTTATATCATTTTCTCTTTTCGTTTATATTTTCCTTCCTCGAAATGTACAACATAATTAATTACTAACTCTTATACGATTAATATAAGTGTATTACACACGATTAATAAATTTATATTATAAAATTTCATTATTTTTTAATTTTCATACAAACAATTTTTTTTATTATCATATAGATATAACGTTTTTTTTTTTTTTTTTCAACTTAAATTACAGGCATCTAATTCCGATTTATTCGCGGTTTAGAAAACGAGTCCTGTCACGGTCGCCATTTTGTATTGTATAATTTAGGCATTTTATTTATATTATTTTATTTATAGTTTATATTTGTATTTCAAAAAAATATCGAAAAAACCACGGCACGATTTCGGCCCAGCGTTATCCTCAACTACTTTACCTAATGTCACGAGTCACAATATGAATAAAAATAATGATAATAATTCATTTTCAATAGGAAACATACCACTAAATATTCCGTCATTTTCACAAAACATTCCAAATACAAGCCAAAGTACGTTTATTCAACACGAGAAACTCGAAAAAGTCGTTTCAGAATTCAACGGTGATCTTGTACTATTACGACAACATAAATTGAGTAACGCGTTAGATAAACATGTATCTAAGTTTTTTTTATTATATGGGGGTCCGTATACTCATATAATCGATAAAATCAAAAACGCTTATGTCCTAATACACCCTAAAACACGACTTGTCCGGGGAACATTTAATTGCATACATTTGAAAAAATATATTACACCACTTGAATTCGATATTTAAATAAATTAGTAACCGTAATAATAATAATAATAAAAAAAAAAAAAATATTAGTCTTAATCGTAAATAAATAATTCTGTCAAATCGTAGTAGAGTAAATCGTTATACTTAAAATTTTAACATCCTTTTGTATAAAAGATTGTACTCATCTACGTTTCGTACAATATTTTAAGGGGGTTTCTGTAGCATGCAAAATTTTAATCGTTTAAGTTATTATTATATAAGATAATTTAGACGTATATATAAATATATACGTATATTTAAAAGGTGACCCAAAACGCCGGTGTATAAATATAATTTAATGAGGAGCCGATAACTGTTAGCTAAGCCCGATGCCGACCGTCGATTTGGTCGCTACTCGTACTCTCTCGTGTGCCATGTTCGAGGCAAGTCTGGACAATCTTTTCTACCGAGCACTCAACTAACATGATGGGCTAAATCCCACGCACCATCACGGCTCCAAGCCGTCAGTGGACGGAGAGAAGTCGGCAGCAGCAAAAACACCAACAGCGGCAACAACAGCAACGACAACAACATTTCACGCGCACCATCCGATTTCACTTGTCGAAATTATATAAAAAAATATGGGTAATATTTTCCACATGTGTTTTTAATCGAAATTGTAATTTTATTATTTTTTTTTTTTATTTTATAATCGTTAAGTTAATTTAAATTAAATCGACACTATATATATATATATAAATATTACATTTTTTTAAAAATTTTTTTTCATTTTCTCTTTCCGTTTATGTTATATATATTAGTAAAAATCCATATACTCAGACTGCTCATGCCGGTCTCGGTATATGGTTGGCGACCGTACAATATTTTAGAGGGTTGTCACAGTACGGACACTGTCCAAAAGGAAGTGTTACGTTACAAAGTCTTATAACTTAATATAATTATGTTATTTCAAATATTTAGTTTTTAGCCTAGGAAAAAAAAAGTGAAAAGTGGAAGATTTGCTACAATTATTTATATATATACTAAATGCTAAATTTACTATAATGTCTTGGGTGAATAGTAAAAAAAGGATTTAGGTTTATGTGGATAATTTTTTAATTATTAAGAATCAAAATCGCATACATAATAATTAATAAATTTGTATTATTATTAATTAGTATACATGATACTAATTTATTATAAAATGTTCAAAAAAAAAAAAAAAACCTGTGCATACGATTTTGAATACCTACTGTAATTTAAATTATTTCGTATGTCTGTTACGGAATTTTATTATTATTATTATTATTATTTAAAACTTCCATTTTTCTCTATATTTGCTTTCCTATCTAATTTATACGATTTAACTAAATGCCTTCAGCAGATATGTGTATACCAAAATATTAACCCCCTATAATACAAATATTATCAGTATGAAAAACCTAAATAAAGGTCAAAGGAGCAATAATATAAGGATACGTAGTTGCCCGATCGAGAAAAAAATTCGCCACGATCCTGCCCCTTTAGAAAAAAATGTCTGGTGCCGCCTCTGCTAAATTAGTTTTGGTGGGTCGTGGGCTGGTGTGCAATGCACACCTTGCACACCCGGTAGTTGCGCCGCTGGCTGCACGTATTTACCGGGCGCGTTGTGACTGAGCAAATAGTTCTCGTCGTCGAAATAACGTTCCGCGTACGCGGACACGCCGCCGAGTCCGATCGAGCATTCCACGTCTCCTCCCAAACAGAACAGCTCCGGAACGATAGTGAAAAACTGAGTTCCCCTGTAACCGCGTTCGTTGTCCCGTTGTCGGCACAGCGTCAGAAAATTGAACGCGGTTTTGGGCACGACGCCGTCGTACAGCTCGACAATCAGTCGACCCAGCAGCCGGTTCTCCGTCAAATTCATGACGTCCAAATAACACCTGTCGACCGTTTTGAAAAGGCATTCGCTTGAAATAGGCACGGCAAAGTTTCCGTTATTGTCGGTTTTTGAAAATTAAAAAAAAAAAAAAAATTATCCTCTCGACATAATTAATTAATATATGCGTATACGTTATAAGAATTATATTGATATTAACGCGTTACAATGATCTAAGAATTTCAAAAAAATACTCGAGAAAAAGCCGCCCGGCAAAATGGTCCGCAAAAACGTATTTAGGTATTATTAGTTTTGGTATACGCATTTAATCATTCGTGTAAATTCTAAAACAATCGAAATAAATCAGGTAGGCACTTAAATAAAGAACAGCTTTTATATTTAACGTGGCGCGTTATAATATAAGAACATTTGATATTATTACAAACCGTTAGAAATGCTCTAGTGTTTAAAAAAAAAAAAAACAAAAAAATGCAAAAAGAGCGTTAAAAAAATTTACATTTTAAAACTCGTTGGTGCTGTGAATCGTAACTGAATACTTGCTATATTAGCGATAGGTTTGAGCCTTGAATGGATACATTCAACGTGATACTTGCACGTGATGTATGAGTGTATGATATATGCGTACTGGTTTAGTTGGACGGATCGCACAATAACCGACTTATACGTATTTTGTGAGATGTGATTATTTTTGAGAGAGTTTCGAATTATATGATTTGCAATTGTTTATATATATATATATATATATATATATATATATACTATATATGTAAAAGAAAATATATATTTTTCCATTAACCACAACGGCTTTTTTTTAAGATTTTTCCATCAACTTTTTCGTGTAACGTTCAATCGATATTAAAATACGTTTGTTTCTCTATATAATTATTATTATAGATACAAGGCCGAAATCACGTAAGATTTTTTATTTTTTTTATTACCTATGAAGTATTTAAACGTATAACGTAAGTACCCTACTTTGATTTTTTTGTTCGAATGTTGAGTGGTATTTTTACGTTGACAATAAGCGGATCGACATTTTTCCTTTTTTTATAATATTCCGGATATCTGCTCATTGCCATCAGCATTTCATAATTTTTTTTTCGATCTTTTTCGAATTTATCGAAATCGATTCGGGGCTTCTGTAGATATAGGTACGATAATTATATTAATAATATTCGTCATTCGTGTGTCGTATATATTGCGTAATAGTAACGTATACGTTACGATTATATTTAATTGTTTTTTTTACATACCGCGTAAATGATTTTAGTCAACAGTTTTATATTCTCTTTAAAAATTTTTTTGTTTCCATTTTCTTTGGATAGTACTTTTTTATCTAATTCTTTCGGCCTAGAGAAGTCGGGATTCCCCTAAAACAAATACGCCGAACTTATACTGATAATAATACTACAATAGGCTTAATATAGTTATAGTATAAATGGCACAAAAATCGCTTAATAATTACTTATTTATATATATATATATATATTTTTTTTTTTTTTACCAGAATTATATATTATATTACGTGTTGATATTAACACTGACACACAGTATATTATGTGATAATGAGGTTTGCACCTTTTGTTTTTTTTATTTAAATAACGTATAAATGATGTCCAACGCAGTACATTTTAGATCTAAGCGAAACGATAAAATAAAAAACTATTTAAAGCGATTAGAATTCTGTAGAAAGTTTCACGAAGGTTTTTTTTTTTTTTTTGTTTTCTCGGTAATAAAAAGGACTGCAGCCTAAAAGGAATACAATTTACTCGAGCCATTATTAATTACTCGTGTCCATATAAATTTGTCTTTAATATGTAGATATCGAAATATCATTTAAATGAACGGTTTATTCTTTTTTTTTTTTACATATAAACGAGCGTATCTATATAAAATACAGTCGAACTTATCGTTTTTACCTGGGAACGATAAATCGTGTTGACTTGTTTTATTAATTTAAAATTGTCGTTATCTATTTGTGTCAGCCTTGCCACGTTTTTCTTCATGGTGGATGTATTGTAATACGCGCCCACGTTAAGCAGTGGCGGTTTACTGTCCACTTTAGATTTGGCATTTTTTATCTAAAAACAAATGCATAATTTTAAACAGAGATGAATGAAATAAGATTTCGGATTCCCATTGGTAATCTGCCGAAGCGAAAGTGAATGTGTTATAATTCAAACCAACATTATCTTTGTGCTCTTGGTACAATCTTCGCTCGCTCCACGTCAATCTCTCTGCGAGTTTGCTTTGCATTTTCACCAGAAGTGCTTTTAAATATTATGTTTTTTTTTTTTTTTCTATGTGCCGTCTATCTTATTGCTACGTATATAGTGACGTAATAATTAATTATTATATTATCGGAGAAATCGGTTGTTATTTTTTTCATATTTATTCACCGTACAACGTTGTTAAGTGATCATTTTCCTAAATATAATATATACATATATAATATTATTTTTTTCAACCATAATATATTTATAGGTATACATTTTGTAGGAATCGAACATTTTTAAACTGAAATCTATATGAGGTCGTGCCGAATTATGCAAATCTGAGATTCGGGAAATTATGAGACTTGCATGTTTTTTTACGATTACAAATGTATAAGAGACGGCAGGACGAGGTAAAAATTGGTTTTGTACAACGAAGAGCTTGAAAATAATTTATTTATTTTTTTGTATTTTCATCAAATTTTATGAAAACATCAATAATACGAATTATTATTTGAATATTTTATATTTAAAAAACTACTTTATTGATGTCGAAATAGAAATATTTACAGTAGGTATAAAAAAACGTCTGTCTACTATGAGAAATGTTGACTGACAGCAATTTATCCGAATAAAAAAATAATAATAAAAAAGTAAACATTTTAATTTTAATATAAATTTCTTTATCATAATTATAAATTCCATTCAGTAGATATATTTTACACTCAAAGTATCTATATAAATATATATTTTAACATTTCATGTTAATATCGAAATAATTTCGTGTTATCAATAATGTAGGTGAAGTAAACTCCTATGCATCTAAATAATATTATTTATATTTTATATTGTTTATATATTGTTGATAAGCTCTTATCTCATTTCCATGCTATTTTATTGCAAATCATAAAATTGTAATTTTTAATCAGGTCAAATACCTACTTTTTCGCAATTTATTTTTTATTTTTGAAGTTAACAAAAAAATGTTTGTGTAACTTTGAGCTCGAATATAGTTATATTTTTTTTAATTTCGTTAACTTGACGAATAACGAATTAAAAAAATTAGTTAACTTTTCCAGCTTTGGTGTGAATAACAAAAATTTACAAATTGGGCATTAACTAGTTAAAAACTTAAATGTGAGTTGAAAAATTGAAATTTGTCTACTTTGTAGCCCAACTAGTTAATTGATTTGTTCATTAACTAATTTATTAATCTAAGAAGTTTAAATTATCATTGGCTTAACTTAACTTTTAATCGTTCATTTTTATAATCATTCAGTTAAGTTAGTAAGTTCAAGTTAGACATTGTCGACATTTATAGTCCACAATTATATAGGATTCATTTTAGCTGTTCATAATTTAACTGCAAAAATCGAATAATTTAATTTTTACTACTGGCGATTCGTGATTTTATTGCCTATTATACAATATATTCAGTTTTAATTTTAGTCTATCAAGAGATGACTTAATTTTTTAACTAAGTTAATATTCTTTTCGATGTCAATTTTAAACTTTAAACTGGAAGCATTTAGATCGAGTTAATTTTTTCTGTTAACTTGCCGACCTTTGGAAATTTACGTATACTTTTATTATGACATATACCTATCGCATTAAATATTAAATCGTATGTTTTAAAAATACAATTATTTTTATTTGTATAGTGTGATTTGCGGTGCTGTTCTTTAACGGATTATAACTTTAAACGCCATTATTGTGGTAAGAAATATTAAGTGGAACACGAGAAGCAATCTCTTCATCAGTCACCGAATAGTTTTGCTTCGGTTTTATAAAATTCGTTTTGGAGAAATAGACTTTCACAAATACAAGTAGACGGAAAAAAAATCGAATGTATGTACCGAGCCACATTATTTAATGTAAACCAAACGCCTGCAGGAAGCAATTTACGGACTTTCAAAATTGTATTGCCCGCCATTTTTTATCACGTTTTCACGAAGACCGTTGAAGTCTATATTTTTTAAAAGTAAGCTTTGGTTAAAAAAAAAAAAATCACTGAACAGCTCGCAATCCCCTTAAATCAAATATAATATTGCGTTCGCCGAGAAAAATATACGGAACGTCATTAAAAACAGTTTATGTGCCTGCAAAATGGCACGATAAATTTAACGACACATTCTGAAATTTCTATTTGACTAATTGAATAATTAGTAAATAACTATAATAATATATGGCATGCATTCTGTAGTGAAATAATTCAGTCGTTTCAATTGCGTAACGTACACGTACTCGGTATTATTTAAGTTGTGATTTTGTCTCGTAGATACAAAATGATTTAAAACGGTGTAATTCGATAACCCGGTAGACAGCGTATTATAATATTAAGAAGCGATTTACTCGGTTCGTTTCGAAATACCTTGACTGTTATAGGACTGGAAATAATGCTGACGAATCGTGACGCGTGTAGGTATACTATTCAGACGCATTTTGTCGCTGTATTCATTTTTAACGTTCATACGAGTTTTGTTTCTGCCGTTTTTTTCACTTACACTTGACGACTGTAACAATGTATCTGAACGTTTACAGTAATATATAACTAAACATTTTTAAAACAAAACGATATTGCGTGAAAAATGCAAATATATCGTCGTACAATGACAAACGTGTTGTATTTTTTATGACGGTTTGAAATATATAATAAATATCGTTATAGATCGGTCACAATGCGTGTATACCGCGGATTAATAGGAAAACGATGATTGTATTACATAAAACCTATTATAGATATTGTATTACTCGGGTGTGTATTACAATTCCGATATATTATACAGTATAATATGATATATAAGCGTTACTCGGATAATAGATATTATAGCACGGATAGTTGCTGATAATTTGTAAAAAATAAAAATAAAATGCCTGTAAACTGCAAGCTGTCAAAACATGGTCCTTGTAAAGAAATCTTTTTAAAAGTGTTTTCAATACGTGTTATTTATGAAATAATTACACGGAATAAGTAATTTTTGGTCAATTCTGTTATAAGGTTTTTTTTAAGCAAAATGCGAATGGACAACACTTGGAAGACGAAAGGGGAGTATTTCGGCAACGACTTATTAGAACAGTCCAATAAATACACAATTAGTTCCGTTAGAAAAATATTAGAAGTAGTGGACTAGCCGAGGGCTAAGCGAAAAAAAAACGATCGAGTATTTATAAAGTACTGGAAGAGAAGAAATGGAGTTTTTTTTTCGAAACCGGCATCGTGTTGGATTGTGGTAGGGGAAATATAAAAAAATCGTAGTATTTTCAATATTTATAAATTTTTTTTTTTTGCGCATACAAAGCTCTTTTTCTGTCTGTCTTCAGGCCACAGGCCAATACATTGTAAATATCCTTGTTTTCAATGCAGGAATTAGGGTAGACACATTTTGTCACGGCGACGCGGTACAACCGGCGACGTTTTGCAAATCAGATATTTATATATAATTAAAATAATTTCGAGTAATCTATGTTTTTACAATTACCGATAAATTCACTGTTGGAGTGAACATCGATCCGAACAAAAATTGGCAAAACACAACGTCGCGTTGTGGAACGTTGCGAATTCGAATTTCGCAATATGTAGGCGTACTCTTACCAATAAAAACGGAAATTTCGATTTCAGCAGACTCTGAGGATACTCGGAGAAAAGAGTTTGTATAATACAATTTTGTCTTCATGGATAAATTTTTAATAAGAAGGCCAAGGGCAGAGGTCTCTCGACCATCTCCAAAAATTGAAATGGTGAGTTAATTAATACTTTCTTCTATTATTTTTACAACAAATAATTCATAAAAGAAAGTAATATGAAGTTATAACTTTATGAGTATGTTGGTTAATTATATTTTAGACTAACACTGACAAATCCAAACGTCCCGTGGAAGATGATGATGTTTGCTCTAAAATAGCTAAAACTGTAAGTATCTTGTAACATTTAGATTGTATGTGTATACATGTATTTGTGTTTTTATTTTAGATTCTGAGTGGAACAAGAAACATGTTGGTTTTACAATTTGTTATTATAATTGTTTTAGTTAACACTAATTAATCTTTTGTTATTTGTGTCCATGATCTGTGTTAATTGTTTGTGTGGAAATATAATATTTAAATATTAATAATAAACCTAAATATTTGTAAGTAAATATAATACAAATTTACACCAATAGTAAGTACCGGGTATGTGCATAGAATTTTATAATTTAGAACTTGTATCATGTGAAATATATGTGTTAAAAAAGTTTTATATAATTAGTTGAGGTGCTTATGATATAAATAAATAAATAATAACATCTACTATTTAGCTAGATAATTGCTTTTAAGCTTGGAATTTGATTTAATTTTAGTTTTGTGTTGTTTATTTGTTTTGCTTTTTTTGTTTTTACATTTTTAATTTTAATAAAAATGAAAAATATAAGAGTTGTTGTATTAAGTGTATTTATTTACTACTGGTTTCGACAAAAAGTCGTCATCAATAATGGAGTCTTAAAAAAAAAAAAAAAAATGTCAGTTAAGTTTTTTACTAATATTATTGTAGTAAACACGAAGAGTTCGGAAATAATCTTCGTTTTTTATTCTTACTTTTAAATCCATCACAAATTACTTTCAAATATCGATAAATTAATAAATATTTGAAACGATTGGTTTTGGAGCGGAATCAAAAGTGTTTTACCATAGACCGTGCTTTTATAAGTTACCACTGTGGTAACTGATAATGTTTTATCACTCGAGATCATGTTATCACTCCAGATGTAATAAAACCACAGATATATATATTAACTAGATAGCCGTCTTCATGTTATCATTGAGGCATAAAATTCATTATCAAAGAGGTGAATGTTTACAAAATACATACTAATGAAAAATATTTTAATATTCATATAAAAACTATATTACATATATTGTTTAATTACAGGTAGGTACTTACGAAAAAAATGAATCCCACTGCCACTAACCCGTTTGTTTGAGCAATTAAAAGCGCAACAAAAGTAAACCATAACTGGCTAATATATAATAGTTATGTATATAATCATAGGCGTGCGCACAGGGTGTGCCGGGTGTGTCGTGGCACACCCCGTGGCCCGTGGCTTTTTGTACAACTTTCATTCATTCGGGGACTTTGTTTGAATTTTAAGTTATAAATAATAAAAATTAGAGAAAATAAATTAGGCGCTCTAGCAAAATTTTTTAATATTCTAATGTAGGTTACTAACCACTAGGTATATAGGTATATACTATATTGTAAAAATATATCTAAATGTTGTGAAGCACAACATTTAATCAATAAGTTTTTATGAATTGATATTTTGCATTAAATTTATCCTTTTTTTAGGTTGAGAGTTAGGTTAGATTTGCTTAGGCTCATATAAGGGAAAGCGGCCCAATTTTCTTCATGGCACACCCCATACAAAATTCCTGCGCACGCCTATGTATATAATATAATATATTTAATTTATGTATATGTATATGTCACAAATTTATATTATAATATATTGTATTAATTACCGTATACCGTTAATCACGTAGCACGATTTAAAAAAATCGTTTTACTATCGTGTTGTTATCATATACATATTGTAAACATTCACCTCTTTGATAAAGAATTTCAGGCTTCAATACAATACATTAGTTTATAATACAAGACGGCTATCTAGTTAATATATATATATCTGTGAATAAAACCGTTCAATAAATATCATATTCTTATCACAAAACTATAAATATCCATAGATACTAAATTATTATCTATGGTGGCATCTATCAGTAACCTGTCATACCTGGTTAATGATAAAACACTTGATTTCGCGCCAAAACAGATCGTTTTGAAATGGTAAATTTTTTAAAAAAATCATCATTCCTAAAAAAATGAACCTAAATCAAAAATATTATATTCTTACTCAGACCAACCTACACAATTAGGGAAAAATACAATCGTAAATTTCTGAAAGACCCCATTGTTGTATTTTGCTTTTAGCTTAATACCTGATGATGACTTTTTGTCGAAACTAGTAGTAAATAAACACACTTAATACAACAACTCATATTTTTCTTTATTTTATGTAATACTCTGGCATGATTGTATATTTAATTATATACATATATACTATATATTCTTTTTATTACCTATTTTAGGAAATCAAATTACATGGTTCTGAGAAGTCAAGTCATCTTCATGATATTGCCAATTGTGTAGTCAATCACACCTTACAGTCTTCTGAAATAATTAATTGTTTAAAATTTACTTGGATGCCTCAGCCAAACTATGATTTTCCGTTACGTGCAGAAGGCAAACACAATAGGAAATTTCAATATAAGTATTTAGAAGTATTTCCATGGTTAGCTTATAGTGAGATTAAAGAAGGAGCCTATTGTGAATATTTTGTTGTTTTTGCTTTTTCGGGCGGTGGATCTGGAAACCAGGTAATTTTTAAATAAAAAAAATAATTTCCCTTGATTATTTATTATTATTATAATTTTATAATTATTTTATTTTATTTTTATGTTTTATAGAAGTTGGTTAAATTGGTCAGAGAGCCAATGATCAAGTATAAAAATGTAATGGCTGATTTAAACGAACATTCTAAAAACCCACTATCATATGATCTCTAGTGAAAGAGCAAGAAACTTCTTCATGAACTATGAAAGTGGAGATCAAAGAGCGGTAAACGTACTTCTCAACAATCAAACAAAGCAGATTATTGAACATAACCGTAAGAGACTAATACCTATTATTATAACTATACTTTTTTGTGCTCGTAATAATTTGCCATTGCGTGGTCATCGTGAATTCGGTTCACTTAGACTTGATAATGTACGTGAAGATTGTTTATTGGGTAACCAAGGAGTATTTCGGGCTTTATTGCCTTTTCGTATGGAATCTGGTGATAGAGATCTTCAGTCACATTTTGATACACCTGCTAAAAATTGTACTATGGTAAGCTCTACTATTCAAAATCAAGTTATTGAATCAATTGGTTCTGTTATAAAACAAAAAATTGTTGATAGAGTAAACCTTTCAAAGTATTTTTCAATTTTGTGTGACGAAACAACAGATATCAGTACAGATGAACAAATGACAATATGTGTACGCTATGTTGATTTAACCAATTTGGTTATAAGAGAAAATTTTCTGGGGTTTGTAAAAATTGTTTCAACTACTGGGTCAGAAATAATGAAAACAATGAAGCATGAGTTAGAGAAACTTGGTTTAAGTATGGATAACTTAAGAGGACATGTCTACTATGGTGCATCTAATATGTCTGGGAAGTATAATGGCGTTCAAGCCTTCATTTTAAATGAATATCCTTTGGCTTTTTATACCCATTGCTTCAGTCGTTCACTAAATCTATGTTTATCAAAAGCATGTGAAAGGTCTGCTATAAAAAATATGAATGGTATAATTGGAACTATTTGTTCATTTTTTTCTTTGTCTTCCAAACGAACAGTTATGTTAAAACATATTATTGAAACGACTTCATATGATGAAACTTTAAAAGTAAACGCTGTTAAAAAGAAAAAATTTAAAACATTATGCGAAACTCGATGGATAGAGCATCATGACGCTTTATTAACTTTTAAAGAGTTATACTTTTATATTGTTTCTACATTAGATTATCTCGAGAATAATGACACCAATCAACAAACTTCAAGTAAAGCATCATTGTATGTAAGTGCCATAACAAAATCTGATTTTATTTGTGCTTTAGAAGTATCTGTTACTTGGTTTTCCTATACTTTACAACTGAGTAAACTTTTACAAAGTAAGCAACAAGACGTATCCAATGCTCTGGCTGACGTAACTGAGGTAAAAAATGCTTTACAAAATATTCGAGAAGACGCTGATAACGCTTTCAAGAAAATAATGGAAAATGCTTCAAAATTAGCTTCAGTTGTAAATGTTGAAATCAAAATGCCTCGTATTTGTAATAAACAAACAAAACGTGTCAATGTTAGTTCCAATAGTACAGAAGAATATTTTAAAATATCTATATTTATACCATTTTTGGATAATTTATTATACCAGTTACATTATAGATTTGACGAAAGATTAAAAAAAGTAATGCCATTGGAAGGCTTAATCCCAAGTAATTTTCACTTGTATAATGATGATTCAATTTTATTAGCTGCTTCTACATACGAAAATGATCTTCCTTTAAATGGATTATCTAGCTTAAGTGCCGAGTTACATATGTGGAAAAATCAATGAAAGGACATAGAAAATGTACCGCAAACTGCAATAGAAGCAATGAAATACTGCAATGATCTATTACCGAACGTTCAAACACTTTTTTAACTGTGACGTTCCAAAATGGGTCCCTATTATATAAGAATAATAATAATACGTATAATTGGTAGTGCGCGTATAATTATTATAATTGTGTCAAAAATACACCACCGATACCGCACCACCTATCACGTACACCGTTTTAGCCGTCGCAGTCCACAGTGCGACTGTACTTATTATTTCCCCGAGAAATTTAATTGTATTTTTTCGCTTGCACTCGTTTATTCGCCGCCGTCCTAGTCGGACTGCGCGTTACACTTTTTTTGTCCATATGTGGAATAAAATTCTAACTATGAAATAAAGTTCGAATTTTAAAGTATTACTGCGTTAGTAATTTTTTTTTATTCGTTGTTCTCATCGTCACACAAAACATCATGGTGAGGGAGTAGACGATTTTCCCGCTCCCGCGGCGAGGGGCTGTCTGGCTGCGCGAGGACATGCATTGGTGCATCCGCACCAATGCCGGTAATTATATGTAAAAAACTTGACCCAAAATTCGTATCTCTGTCTTATCCGTATATGTTTATATCCGTTCTGGTGTAATCCCAATTAATTTTTCACGGCGTAATATGTGTATAGTAAAAAACAAAAAATAATAATAATAAAAAAAAAATCCTCATTGCTCCGGCCCACAGGGTCTCGGCACGAGGTTGGCGACCTTGCCTTTTAGGAAGGCGGCCACATGGCTTTCGTCTGGCAAAAGCCGGCGAACTGTCACATAACAATTTTTTTTCCTCTTTTTAATGAGGAGGCGATTCAGGTTGGTGCCCGCAGTAACACACCCCTTACAAATTCTTAGAGCAACTGACGGCCCCGGGCCGCCCTCCGGCCCCCTGCGCGTCGCGACGGAGCAACACTTCTTGGCCCCCCCTTTGAAAAATCCTGGCTACGCCACTGACCACAATTATTACTCGTTTACTGATAAAAATCCCTTTGACTCGTGTAACTTTTACCGGCAACCGACGGGAAGGTGGCCGGTGACGAATATCGAGTAACGAGTACACACCAGCAGTGGCGCCGAACCCCACCTTCAGGTATTGTAAAAACAATAGCTCTAATGAATGGGTGGTCGGGTGGTCCTCACTCCTCAGAGATTGGACTGCATACGGTAATAGTTTTGAATAGTTATATAGTTAAGACTCATTATAATTTTTACAACTATGTTCTTAGACCGTGCTTGACTTGGAAAAAAAGTAGTAGAGGTACTCTAGCTACTTTTTAAAGAGTAGCATCCCTAGCATTTTAACATCCCTCAATCACATTATCAATTAATGATAGGAAATTAATTTTTTTTTATAAATTTTATCGTATAATATATTAGTACATTTTGTTAAAAATTAATTAATTAATTGTTAAAAAAAAAAATCAAATTAAAACCTAATTATTAATGATATAATAATGATATGATCTTAAAATCAAGAGAACCACCTCGGATTAACGCTTTGCACAAAAAAAACCTTTATTACAACCAAAGTATGACGTTATGGAACAATCTTATTACACACAAGATTGGCCGACTTGTAGTGATTCTACTCAACCACCGGCGGAATGCCAGGCTGTTTCATCAAGAACGCGTGACTCTGAATAGACTCGAAACAGATCATTACGACCTGACACGATAGACATTAATTGATACAATGATACGTTGGAATCGAAATTACACGCCCATCAATAATACAAATGCAGTGTTCCATGTTTTATAATTCCTGTTTTTTTTTTTTCATTACACAATATACAAATAATTTTTAACTAAAATAAACATTTTATTATTTTATATATTAAGTTTTTTATGAAAATGATCACAGTATATTAAATATAGTGTTTATATATTATTTTATGATTATTTTGACACGTTCAAACGACACACTGTTTATTTTTCGTTATATACCGTTTGTCGGAAACGTACGAGTCGTAAGAGAGCTTCGATAGATAGCGTTAGCTGTTTCTCCACAATAATATAATTACTATGTCGTCGAAAAAAATCGTAAAATATTATTTAGCTTATGATATTTTAATCACTAGTTTGAATTCAGTGGCGTCATTTGGTGGGGGGCAGGATGGGCATTTGCCCCCCCTTGTTAACAGTGGGCTGACATGATTCATGCTGATAGTTATGATGTAAATAAAAATTATTCTAACCAAATCTATAGTAATGAATAATAATTAATAACAAATCGCGTGGCAAACTACAGTGGATTAAAATTAAATTAACAATAAAATAAAAAAGTAGGCAGGTTATAACCACGATTAAAGGTGATTAATTTGTGGTTACGACTTACCGCGGTTCTGGGTTTTTTCGATAAACATGGTTATCGTTAAAAACAGTGCGTAAATTATTATTGACGTTACCCCTAATTCGAAGAATATGGTGTATATGTTTGACGGTTAACGACCATATTATATAGCGCACGGCACCAACGAATTTGTTTAGCCGTTGTTTAACGCTTTATTTTATGAATATAATATATATATATATAAATTTGTGAGTGACAAGTGTAAAAAATTAAAATAAAAAAAGCTAAAGGTATAGAGCGTGGCCAAGACGGCGAGAAAGAGAGGAAAAATATGTTAAGTTGCTCAGAGCTGGTCACAAAACGTCATTTCTAGCGTGTTTAATATTATATGACAAAAGAAACTTCAAAACTTGAATCACAGGTGATATTTATGTACTATATATAGTTATTTATGATACATTCATTATATAGCTGAGAAAGTAATGAATTTCCTCCCACAAAAGAATAAAATATATCGGCCGATTCGTGCCTATAATAACGAAAATATCGAAATTATGTAAAATAAAAATTGTATTGAGCTACATAAATGCGTAAATAGGAAATAGTTAAATTTTTTGCCTCCCTCATTCGAAAACTGAAATGACGCCACTGAGTTCGATGAACAGTAGACAACGGGGTATAAAATATTACAATGACGTCAGAAATTACCCGAATAATACGTCATTGAGGTAAAATGTTAAAAATTTCATTTTATTCGTCGTTCGGCTTTTGGTTACATTCAGAACCTGCACCGGTTTAATGAACTTCTCGGTTCAGAGACGTTCAGGGCTTCCAGAAACGCTTATTGATGGAAATGTATATAGTAAATTCAATTTTTTTCAATTATTATAATCACAGGAAGTTTAGATGAAGATTACGATGCACTAAAGTAACATAAGTTATCTATCCGTCGTGTTTTAAAGGAACAAATAAAAAAATTAATAAAAAATATTTTATATTATTAACAAAAATCGTATTTATAAAAAAAAAAAAAAAAAGAATACAGCGTATTACCCCGGATAAATAGATTTGGAAATAAAAATAAACTATCAATTCGTTTTGCGTGTCCTAAAAATTAATTTGAAATGAAATACTGTCGCAGTTACGAGTTGTATATTTTCTACATTTTCTCAAGTTTTAATATCAAAAAAATTTTTGTACACGTAAAAAAAAAAATGTAATAAGATAATATCACGAAAATATCGTGTAAAGTGAAGGCGGGTCAACTAAAAACATCTATGCATATATTGTATATAAAAAAATATAAAATCTATTTAAAAACAAAACGTGCTTTGTATGTTACTGTAAATATGTAAATAATAAAGTAAATAGTAAAAGTAATTTCCTAACTTTCCAAGGATGTGTTAAAATTCAAAATAATTTATACACCCGATGAAAAAAAGAATATAAGCGATAGTTTAAAATACACGGAATACTAATACTTCAAGTCTTAAAGGATAGTGAATATAAAATTCAAAATGAACCTAACGGTTTTCTCTTGACTTCATATTTACTTAACTTATAAACATGAAATATATAACCTTGTCTACACCAATTGGTCATTACAATGGGTCCCAATTAACTCTTTACACATGGTCCCGCGTAGCTGTAGTTTCGGCACTGGAGGCGGTTTAAGGATTAGTCGAGGGGTGTATCTCCGAGGAACAATAATGTTCGTGCTTCAAAATTTCTTGTATACAATAAAGATATGTTGGTACCTATATTATTTTTGTAAAATATAATTCGAACTAGAAATCAAAATAAAATACAAATTAGATTCTATTCGACACATGAATATAGTACATGTAAAAATCATCCGAGTACAAAAAATAAGTAGATAAAATTAAAAAAAAAAAAAAACCACAACACTATAAATCAAATACATTTTTCGTTAAGGTTAAAATCTAAAATTTCATTAAAGAAATTTTAAAACGAACCAGCTTGCTATATATTTTACATCATCGAATATATAGACACAAATAATTTTAAACAATTCTTTACATAAAATTCTAAATAAAACAAAAGTTTTAATTTATTTTTAATAAATTACGAAATGTGTTGCATTACAATAGCTGTTGTACAAGATCGTCGCAGAACAGCCGATTGCATAACGTGTGCAAATAGCACACCGGTTTAAGATAAAACTCGAAAATTGTTAACTGGATGACATTTGGAGCTGTTTGATAGCTCATTTCTGTTCGTTTACCAAGTGAAATAATCCGGAGGATGCGTATTATTGTATTACGCGTAGACGTGTTGAAAAACGATGGGAGAAACGCTAATCAACAACGCAGGCCAGGAGTTTTCGAGAAGCTTATAAGCTGGTTGAGATCAACAGGTAAAAAAATATCCGTCGAAATATTTGACTAGTGTACACAATAATTGATGTAGGGGAATCTTTCGTTTTGGAAAACGAAACAAATAATGTCCGCCTAAATAGATTTTTTATCGTAATATTGAGAGTGCATTTTTAGTTCATCTCGAATTTAATTGATGTAATAACGTCCAATTATTCTCTTTTGTGTACTAGGCGATTGAATAGTTGGCAGTCTAGACAACGAGTTGAAATTTAGACGGTACTCGTATATGGATTTCGTAGAATCTTACTTGTCAAACCTTGACACGAAGACCGAATACCGTTTTGAAACCTCGTAAATCGTAAGGATTAGTGTTTTAAATTAGCGTTTTTCATCTGTTAAAACATAACGTGTATCAGTGTCGTAGCCAGGATATTTTTCGGATGGGGAAGCTTAAGTTTTAATGGCCAATAAGGACAACAAATTAAGTTCGCACTGTACTAGCGATTCACAGTTGACACGAGTGTAATGCTATAATACCCATGGTAGATTTATTTTATCTGTGGACTGTGGTATGACGGCATACATTGTACAATATTGTTAGATAAGATAATTTTCAGTTGACGTATATTCGACCGCGACTTTGCGATAAAATAATATTGGACGACCGCTCACACGCTCAGAGAGTTTATTTTTAAATTAAAATCCAATATAATATTATAACGTATATTATCGTAGTTGTATCGTGTATATAACTGCTAGCATAGGAACATAGTGGATTCGGATTTTTTTTTATTATTCCGATGAAATATACTACATTAACGTTAAATAAGAAATAAAATTGTATTTTCAATTCAATTAACAAAATTATTGTCGTCTGAGCCCGGAAGCCCCCCTGGCTACGACACTGGCGTAGTAGATATCACCTGCGTGTGACACTAAATTTGTATATATAATATGATAAATATGCATTATTTTTACAATAAATGATTAGTATTGTTCACTATTAAAACTCGTAAATAAATTAAAACCATAATATATATTTGTAGTAGATCAATAAAATATGTATAAACAATAATTTCTTAGGATTTACAAATAACTATCAAATGTTTCGACATTTGTTAATATTAATATTACAGAGAAAATATTAAACCAACACTATAATATAGTAGATTAAATAGGTTACATTATAGTGAATGGAACTGTCGATATAAAGGTTTATTGCATTACAAATATAACGTATACTATTCGCATTTAAAGTCAATAAAATAATTGAAATACGTTTTCAAAAACATGTGTTTATTATGTTCGTGACTAACGGTATAGATGCAGTATAATTTAAAATGATTTGAAATGCGAAATAATACAAGTCATTTCGATGTTTTATTTTATATGCAGTGGCGCATTAAGGGAAGAAGGGGATTTAAAGGAGACATTTTTCCCAGGCCACAATTTTTAAGGCAGAGCTTACCGATCATGGAAATTTTGAATTTTGTGTTTTGTAATAATATAATAATATATATATATACATACATATATCAGTATACAAATATCTGTATGTAATTATAGATATTTATAGTAAATAATATATTATATTTAAAATCGTTTTGTTAATGATCGTTTTTGTACGTGCTTTTTATTTTATATGAGTACCTATTACCAGGAAGTAAATAGTAAGTATTAGTTGAATATAATTTATAGCCTAATAATAGTGGTTAGTATGACAATGGTGTTCAATGTCCTTGTAAGAAACGAGAAGTTTGCTGAGGCCGATAAGTACCTCTGGAAATAAAAAATTATTTATAACTATACCCTGCTGTGCATCTATGTTTATATTTTATATTTCTCGTCTCCCCGAATACATGTTTTTCGAAATATGAAGTAATATTGGTATAACCAATAGTAACTCGATCGTCCGCCTTTCAGATACGCTTTTCAACTTTTATTACAAATATTTAATTTTTTACGTCATATCGGGTTTTGTGAAACGAAATACACAATCGGTTCTCAGTTTAGAAAAATATCTAAATTTAAATAAGAAAAATAAGTGAAATGCATGAAACAGACTCCTAAACTGGAGATTTTTCTTAAAGTCGAGATGAGTATTCCTAATTAATTAGTTGGTAATCATATTTTATATTTTTATTGTATATCAAATATAATTAATAAATCAATTTATTAAAAAGTAGCAGGTACTTGGGTACTAGCCAGTTTATAGTGCCTTCCTACAATTTATATAATTCTTGAAAAAAACGATTTTTATTTACATTTTTTCTTTAAAAAATGTTTTACTTTATTACATATTTTAAAACCTAGTGTTATTTATTTTATAGTCTTAAGACATATGTAATAAAAATCAAATAAATAGGCAGACTGGTAGGTAATATAGTATAAATTATTATAGTAAATTATCAATTTTTTTGACTAATACGTTAATATATTATACCAACGAATTAAATACATTCAGTATACAAACAAAAAGAGTGACAATAAAGAATAAATAATTATTATAATGAACTAGTGGATCATGAGTGGACCGTGTGTTTCGCACTTTTGACCCAGTCTACAGATCGTTTACCACGCGAAACTTGCGTGTACATTTCTTTTTCATTCTTCGCGCGTCTGTTTATTTTGGCCGATTCTCCGCGCAATATTCTTAAAAAAATGTTAATACTATTATGTTTTATGAATAACGAAAACTTAAGTATAAAGGTGTTCCATATACGTTTTATATATATATATATATATATATATACGTATAATTTGGCCAAAATGTTATGGTAGTAAACGACAGCGAGGATTTAAAAGGATAACACTAAAATACAATAAGAAGTACTTAAATAATATATCTTATTAAAATTTTAAAGTACTTAACATATATAATAAAAGTTTACTAAAACTTAATACAAGTATTATAATATATTTGCATCGTTATAAAGATGTATACACAGCCCACGTAACTATATATATATATATATATATTTATAGATAATATAGTGTTAAAACGTTGAAATATGTGTAGGTATTTTGACAATTTATTACGAGGGTTTAAAGAAATCGTGTTTTATAATGAATTCATCATTATTCGTCCGTATCGAAATTATTTTAATATAATAATTTAAAAAATACGCTTGATAGATTTTTTTTTTATACATTTATTATTATTCGACGAGTTTTCTGGTGATCGTCACTGTAGGGAAGGACTGGAAATCAGTATCGGCTCAGAGAGATCAAACTTATTTTTACAACCGGGTCTTAATGAATCGAAAAATCATAGTATCATATATTATCAAATTTATATAATAATAATGTAACGTGTGAGTTATACATAAAATATAAGTGTTTAGTGTATACGATCCCAATGTGGAATACATTATAACTCAGTAACACCTTTTGTAGATCCTCCCAAGTAATTTATAAACGATTAAATAAATAATCCTTAATGTTTTATATTGTTTAGCTGATAAAGACTAAGGTTTATGACTTAAATAGGTTTACGTTGATCCTTCAAACTCCTAATTTTTTACTTCTTTTCTCACTTAAACGATTATTAGGTACTGTTGAGTTTTTGACGAAACAATATTACCTAAATTTCGGAAAAAAATGGTTGCAAGTGTATTCTTGCCGTATACCTATCTTATAATAATTATGTGTGTGTGTGTGTGTGTGTGTGTGTGTGTGTGTGTGTGTCTGTAATGTGTATATATGTTACGGTAAAAGTACGAATACCGGTAAAACCTAAGATACACAAAATAGTCTGGTCAAACCCCGAATGATTTTTGTAGTTCGGACTTTTACAAACAAGATTTGGTAAATCTTAGGATGAACAATCGCTGTTTGCGAAAGTCCGAAATTGTTCACCGATTGTGTGATATATTTTTTCTTGGTTTATACTCGTATATAAATACAATATTATACGTTAACTTAAAAAAAATAATTTTTATTATTCAAGTATATTAGGTTCTACATTAGCTACTACCAGTATATTAGATTCACAAATACGTGAACGAGTAACGGTTTTAGAGACGACGACGTGCCTATTAGTATTAACTGAATGTTCATTATAATCGATTAAATCTTATAAAGTCTTTGCTGGTATTTCAGAAAAAAAAAATACGTGCCGCCGATAAATCTCGCGAGGATATATTCAACGACAATGGCGTGGCGAACTCAAGAAACTAAAGAAGCACACAATGTACTATAATGACCCACACCACCAATTTTAGTTTGACAATGATGTTTTTTTTTTTCCTGTAGACATTTTTTTCGCGTAGAATTAATGCTCGAAATTTCCGGTAGCTAATGTTCCAAAGGATACTACTTCGAGGAGACCAAAACAACATCAATTCCGTCAAAACTTCGTGCACGAAACTGAGAACGACTCGAAGTAGACGTTATTCTAGTATTTATGAAAATTAATAAATAGTAAATACCTACCAAAAAGTTTCACTGCCCACTCGACTAAAATCCAAAAGCAACTGCTTCTTAAAAACACGGTTCGCTACGTCACTGCCCGAAGAAATGGTTCTGAAGGCAAAAATAATAGATCCGAAATATGAAGTATAATTTTTTTTTTGTATCTATTAATAATTGTCTTATTTAAATAAAAACAAATGTACTTTAAAAACACATTTATATTTGTTCGTATGAAGAAATATTGATTCCGCTCGCTCATGTCCTACTAACCCAAATTACGCCACTGTGCAGTGGCGTATATGAGGGGGGAGGGACAATGGATGGATCGCTTTCCCCTAGGATTTTAGCGGTGTAGTTTTCTATGATATCGTATATAATATATTATTAAAGAGCGTATTGATAAAAATAGCTTTATTGAATATATATATATGTGTGTGTATCGAAGTGGATATTCAAGAAATCATAGACCGATTTGCAAAAGAAAGAAAGAGAACAATACTGTAATTAAATTGTTATTATTTCTATTAACTTTATTTTTTGTATTATCGGTGTGTATACTATATTAAATTAAAAACGATAAGTATAATAATAATAAAAAAAAAAATGACTTAATTTTATTTTTATTTTTTGGAAGGAGAGTGGTTAGAGCTATTTCGCTATATACTGAGGTAGGCGCGTTACAATTTTACAGTCGCCCCCGCCCTAGAATGAACTTCAGATTACGCTACAGCCAGTGCGGTGCGGAGTCATATAAAATATTTAAGAAGTGAAGCGAAATCGAATTATTTGCACACCCAATCATTGGTTAACCGGACTCTTATTAATTGCATCGGTCATTTCAAAAACAACACGAGTCAAATAAGTTTTATATTATTTTAGTGAAATATAGTCAAAGATAGACAATTTAAAACCACAAATTATGAATGTCATAAACCTTGAAAATAAATGTGTAAAGAGGTAAAAGTACAAAAAAAGTTGAATTTCTGGAGTTATGAAGTTATTTGTGGTAATGTATAAAATTTCAATTCGATGACTCATGTTGTTTTGACCGATTCAATTGTTAATATCAAATGTATTAATTATTTAGCGTAAACAAAAAAGGCACGTACCAAAAAGACCATACGCATCACTTTTATTTTGTAAACGAATCGATCGCTTCACTTCGCGTACATATAGTTTCGGGCGCCACTGCTAGCGATCCGTCGCGGAAACCGGCGAACAGCGTTCGCTCGCAACAGATCTCGCTATAGTTCCATCCCTCATCGTGCCACTCGGTTCGGTTTCGTCGCGGAGTAACGAGAGAAACGCGTCTTTTGGAAACTTCTCGCCCTGCAGTTACATATAATACGTATTTCGCCGTATAGCATCATCATCATCACATAGCACGTAAGAAACGGCGTTCGCGAACTCGGCTCTCCGATACACCTCCACACTAGGTACATATTATATACACTGTGTATACGTATACACCAGTCTTTGTCGGGAGAAAGCTTTAAATTAGCGACCGAGTAAATCGCGCGCGCTGCGCAGTAAATCATATCGTATAATATCGCGCGCGGCGTCGGTGGCGGCTGCGGGGCCGGGGCTTTGCGCGCCGGTTAGATATAATAAATGGCAAGTTAATTCTTAGCCAACTCGGCTGCACCGCGTCGCCGCGCCGACACCGCACCGGTGGAAATGGCGGGCGGCCGTCCGTGACATAAACAATCATTTTTGATAGCACCACCGCCGAGACGCCGGCCGCCACCAAGGAGTTTCGCCTATAAATAAAGCCCGGGGGTGTGTTTTAAGCCCGCCGCGTTTCGCGTTGCGACTATATATATATATATATATATATATATATATAAACACACGAGACCTGTAAGTTTCGTAGGTAAGTCACCTTTATTTATGTCTTATTGCGGATTATCGAAGGCCGCTCCGGTGTGCAGTGTGTGTGTGTGTGTGTGTGTGTGTGTGTGTGCGTGTGTTTAGTGCAGTGTTTCACCGGGCCGCCGCCGCGCCGGTGTTGTGCTCTGCTGGTCCGGTGCGGTTATTTTTTCTCGCCGCGCAGCTCCCGTCGGGCGAAAAGTTAATTACTATACGCTTCGGTATATATATATATAATATAGAGACGGAAATTAAAGCCATCACGTACACTCGACCGACTATAATAACGATAACAGTACGCTGCTGCAACCCATAAATAGGAGGTGCGTGTTTTTCTTTCGTCCGTCAATGAATATATATATATATATGAATATTAATCGACTATGATACTGTTGTAGTTCAGGTAATTAGGTTTGGAGTTCAATTAACAAACGAAAATGGAGGAGTCGCAAAGAGGTTAAAAAGATAGTCCGAAGGATCGGAATGACTGCGATTATTGGTACGCTTTGAAAAATCTCAAAAACACCGTATGACGTCAGTGGTGACGCTCGTATTTCCAACTGCCACCTACGTATAATGGATCGAAGTCACGGATAGTAACTACGCGTCGAAGAATCGAAGGATTTGTAACGTTAGCTGTTACAGACGTATGCTTATAGGATCCCAATGACGAAAGATTCGATTTTTCTAGGGAAGAAAGTACGTTCGACGACAGAGTTTGAAGTCTCTCGGTCGTATCATCAGAATAGAGACGGTACAAAAAATTACAGTTTTTTTTATTATTATTTAAATTACAGGCAAAGCCCAAAACAATACAAGTACAACAGAACAATATCTTATAAATAAGTGAATTACATAAACAGAGAATAATATAATATAGTGTGACAATACAGTAAGACAAAAAAAAAATAAAAAATTTCAACCCAAAGTTTCGTGGTAAATGGGGTCGTCATTCGCGTAACGCGTTAGCCGAAGGATAGGAGAATTGGCGTTATAATTTTTAAAGGAAAGGGGAATTAAGAAGGGGGCAGTGGAACGGGTGTGCTTTGGAGGAACGCGGAAATTGATTAAGGATAGAATGGAAGGACAGTCAGTTTTATTGGTAAGAATATTGGAGAGAAAGGACAAATTAACGACATGAAGACGGGTGCGTGGGAGAGGAGGTGACGGACAGGAGCGTAATCGTGCCGGAGGACAGGGAATTTGTTCATAAAAGCCACGTGCTTGAGAAACTTTCGCTGGACGCGTTCGATGGAGAGACTGGCATAGGCGGCGGACGGGTCCCACAAAATCAAATCATACTCGAGATAGGCCGAACCAGTGCATAGCTTTGAGCTGAGCCAGCAGTTTAAATTCTCGAGAAGTGCGCAGAGTAAACCCAAGGAGTTTAAGAGACTTGCAACAAATCTCGAGAATGTGTTTGTTGGAACAGATAGTGCGCGTGAGTTAAATCCTAAGTCGCGAGTAGATTCACCGGCAGCAGCTATCAGAAGGTTATTGATACGATAGGCGAAGGAAGTGAGTGAATGCCGACGCGCGAAAGACATGGAACGGCACTTATGTATATTAATGAAGAGACCAATAAGTTTAAAACAAGATTATTCGAGGTTAAAAAGGAGTAAACTTATCCTGCCCTCCTGTTTCATAGACAGAGTCAATAGTCACTCATCGGCCGTTTAACCATCTCCAAAACAACGAGAACGATACAAGTTCAGGAAAAAATGGAAAACCTTCACACAAATTCCAACGAACACGTTGGTAATGACACTCAGAACCGAGTAACGATTGGCAATAAGAAGATGAAGAATATATGAACCGTTTACGATTTCCCGGATATCAAATATTAGCGGCGTACCAACAGTGTTTCGTGCGCCAACGACGTCTATAACCGATTAGTTTGTCTATACTTTATACACGTTGAGAAGAAACCCCGGTGGCCGACTTGTGCGCAGTGGATGTTGGTTGTGATACACGCATTCAGACTAACGCAACGTCACCGACAGGATAATATAGTTTCATATCGACAATTTACGAGTACAGATAATTTAAAATACATTGTTGAATATTTAAATACAACGATTGAGTGGCATCATCCGTGTACGCGATCGGTACGGAGTCGGTAGTCGGAACAGTTGGTATAAATTGGAAGGCGAAATAAAGGTGATCACCTTGGAGTTAGAGCGAATGGTGGTATGTAGGAATAAAGCTAGACATTTTTTTTTTTTAATGAGCAATAAGGTTAACATTTTTTTTTTCAAATTTACATGTAGTTTGAGGTGAAAATTGTTCGATTGTATTTTCCAACGTACTATATTTAATGATTTATCATTAGAAAGCATCAAATAAAAATGTTTTAATAATTTTTTTTTTTGACATGCAACCGTGTTATTTGTATGTCACATTCTAATTTGGAAATTGTTTTTAAAATGTTGACGATTTAACTTATTTTGTATTTCAACAGTGTTCTTCTACAGTACTATTAATTTTATTTTATTTTGAAAAAAATTAAAGAATTGTTCTCTTCTGTTTCGACCACGGTTAATATAATATCTGTACTTACTTTAATGTATATAGGATACTATATAAATGTGTAGTGATAAAAAAAATGATAACACAATATGAGTGATAACAATTTTCGGTGCTTGTAACGAGCCCTACTCTCGCAGCCGCGGATGTGTCGTGTTGCTCGTGCATAATATTGTAAGTCACTTGCTTTGCGCAGCAAATGAGGTCACGGTGTCGTGTATCGAAAGTTACGAGACAGTTATTTATTTTTTTTATCTAATAAAGTGGTGACGAACAGTGCCGATCTTAGGCTGGGGCCGGCGAGGCCTCTTACTATGGTTAGGATATTTAGGAATATTGGTATAATAATATTAATGATAGCTTATAATATTATAATTCACAGAAATGAGACTAAGATATTTTACCAATATTAATCCACTGATTATAACATATCAATATAAATGTGGCTTGTTTGTTACTTCCTAATTATTACTGTTAATTTATTAACATTCATAGTGTGGTTATTTGACAAAAACTAGAAATAATAATATTAATATATAATATATATAAAAATATATTGTTATTGAGTTAATTTACTATAGTTTGTTTAGAATAAGATATACATTTCTAGGATTTCCTGCTTATAAAATTCTGAATATTATTAACATTGTGACGTGCGGAATCGGTGGTTTCATCAAAACCATATTTTATATATTACCTCTTTGTAATAATTATTAAAGTAACCTTTCATTAAAGTAGATTCACGTAAAGTGTTTTTGTTACTACAATATCTCGATAAAAAATCGAAAAAGTTCGTTGTTGTTCAGTTTATTAAGGAGGAATATTTGCCGTAAACAGAGTGTTCACGGATCGTAATTGAAATCAGACTTCAAATTGGAATTTCGGTGAACGAAAGGCTGTACTTTTTTGTTATTTTTCAATTTTTGCTAACGCGTTTTTTCATGTTTATCTCTTCCGACATGTTGCTGTACATAAAATGTCTTGTCATTCGCTACATTGGCGTCACAAATTTTACAATATAAAATTGATTCATCGCGATCGGTTAAAAATATATTTTTCCCGAATTCTATAACTTTTTTTTAACTTTCGGCGTACTGGAATAATATTCTACGAAATAAGAACTACGGTAATGACTGCACGGCGGTCAACGACTGAGGAACGCTTATAAAAAAACTATCATCGATAAGTACTTTATCGATACCAGCGATAACAAAACATACACATCTCGGTACCGGGTACAGTTATTCTAAACATAATTTAAAAACGGGTCACTTTCCTAAGCTCTTATAGATTTGTATCGTAAATATTACAAAATAATTGTGGTAAAATGATAATTTATCACATTTACATACAAGTATTATATCTTTCTATCATATTAACCCGCCATAAGTTGCATCACGGTCTAAAATACCGTGAGTTTATTATTTTACTAATTACTCATTGTGAGTAATTAACTTTATTTCGTGTAATTTGTTACCTTTAATGTACATGTCAAGCTATTTTTTTAACACTATTTAGAACATTTAATTATTGTTTGTCGAATTTATAACTATTTTTAAAATCTGTAACTTGTCAAAAAGACAGTGTGCGACTAAACTCTGTATCAATTATGTTAGGTATTATTTTCGTCGGCGTCCAATTTTAAATGGAAAAACCAACAAAAACAATCTATCCAGTCACTTACCTCTTATCTCTTCAAATAATTAATCGAAGGTTGCAATATTTTCGTTTAGTTTTATACGCTTCACGTTAGTCGTCACTAAGTTTTAGTATAATAGTTCCATTAAGGGGGTTGAAAGCGGGTATTTTCTCTCTTTGTCTTACACATATGAAACATAGCAAAATAGACGTTTCGTACTTCCAACGTACCGGTCGATCTATTGGTGCGATAAGAAATTTGAAAACAGATTTGAATTCCTCGTGAATTTTACTAAAAAACGACATTCCCACTTTTTTCATTTTTTTTTCATAAACCCTTAAAAAAATTAACCGAACAAATTTAAAAAAAAAATTGTTAATAATTCATTTTTGAAGGTCTTAAAAAAAAGAAATAAAAAAAGTGAGAAAGTCATTTTGTAGTAAAATTCACGAGGAATTCAAATCTGTTTTCAAATTTCTTATCGCACCAATAGATCGATCGGTACGTTGGAAGTACGAAACGTCTATTTTGCTATGTTTCATGTGTGTAAGACAAAGAGAGAAAATACCCGCTTTCAATCCCCTTAATACCAACTTTTATTGTAAAATACTAAAATATAGTAAATAAATAAAGTATAATTTTCGTAAATCATAAATTAATGCATTTGTATGTAAAATGTTAAGAAAAATTTGAGATGTAAGTGAACGGTCAAAAAGACCTTGTGTGACAATTTTTGTTACAAATAATGATACGACTCATGGCGGGTTAAAAAAGAATGAAATCATTTACTTTCGAATCCGAATACTACTATAAATAATAAATCATGATTATTGTTCGAGCCGGGAACCCATAAAATCTTATAACGCGAACCCCGGGTACCTTAAATTATTACAAACCTTTCAGCTAACCACTCAGTGAATTTTTGTGTATGTGTGATCTTGTGTACTTAAAAATACGAAAATATAAATGTTAACAAAATTTGTGACTCAAGTAATACGTATATATAAATATATTGTCGATTTGCACTAATAATATTAATAAAAAAATGTAATATAATTAATTTAAACAGAATATAATAAAAATAATAATCAAAATATAGCCCTTTTGGCTCAACAAAATAATATAAAAATATAAAAGGCAATAACAGCATAATGATATAATATAACAGAAATAAAATAGACACTCACAGTAGGCGTATATTAATACACGAAAGTCGACTGGCCATTCGCTACCTAAATCTAAATTCTTCTCTCGTGTCCGGAATCACCAAATTAAATTCTGTTTCCCCAGTAATCAGCAACATATATAGCCTTGTCATTTGCCAAAATCAGGTCGTCTTTCGTGCACTTAACCTTCAGATTGGGGCATATTAATAAATGTTCGGAGTTTTGCGTCATCCCACAGTCACACTTATCATCTGCGCTGAAACCCCACTTCAAAAGCGACGCCTTGCACCTGGTGGTTCCCGTTCTTAGGCGGTTAAGGGTTTTCCATGTAAGGAAGGGTAGTTGGAAGCCGGCGGATCCTTCCTCCTTGATTTCCAGTGGGGAGGTGGTCACTTTACCTTTCCACAGGTCAAGTCGTCGAGCTTTAGGCTGAGTTTCCAGCTTACTTGTCAATTTTAAGAAGCTTTTCCGAGACTTGAGCCTGGCTGGTTGAAATGGGTGTGCGTACATTGGGTGTAGGGAGTCTTCTTGTTGTTTTGTTTTTTCAACTTCTGCAGCTACTTGCCTTCGAATTTCAGGTGGAGCTATTCCGATGATAGGATAAATGTTTTCTATGACTGTTGGCATCAGGCACCCCGAAATGATGCGAGCGGTTTCGTTAATTGCTACATCCACCTTCTTTGCATGGGCAGAGTTCTTCCAGACTGGAGCGGCATATTCTGCTGCAGAGAGGGATAGTGCTAGTCCCGTCGTTCGAAGGACATGGGGGTGGGCTCCCCAAGCAGATCCAGTGAGCTTCCGTAGTATGTTGTTTCTGGCATGTACTTTCATTTTTGTGTCTTGGCAGTGGTATTTGAATGTGAGTGCTCTATCCAGTTTCACTCCCAGGTATTTTGGAGTATCACAATGCTCAAGCTCTTGTCCTTTCCAGCTGACATTTAGTTTCCTCTTGGCTTGTCGGTTTTTAAGGTGGAAAGCGCAGACCTGAGACTTACTTGGGTTTGGTCTAAGATCATTGTTCTCATGGTAGGTAGCTAGTTCCTCTAAGGCTCTTATTAGTTTTCCTTCTACTTCCTCGAAGGTCTTGTCTTGCGCAGTTACCGCTGTGTCATCGGCGTAGATGAATTTCTTTGTATAAGAGTTGAGCGGTTGGTCGTTGGTGTATATGTTGAACAATATTGGGGCTAACACGCTACCTTGCGCAAGGCCATTCTTCTGGGTTCTCCACCTACTGTTCTTGTCATGAAGCACTACGAAGAAGCGCCTATCTTGCAGCAAACACCCTATGAACCTGGTCAAGGTGTAGTCTTTCGTTACTTTGTATACCTTCTGAGCCAGAACTTTATGGTTGACAGTATCATAGGCAGCACTAAGGTCTAAGAAAGCTACTCCGGTCACTTGGCCTCTCTCATAACCATCCTCGATGTATTGCGTTAGGTTGAGCACCTGACCGCAACATGACCTCCCTGGTCTAAAACCTGCCTGTTCATTGATTAGAGCCTTGTCTACGTAGTCTGAAATGCGTTTCAGTATCATTCGTTCCAGGACTTTGAAGAGATGGCAGAGTAACGATATTGGTCGGTAGTTCTTGGCTTCTGTGGGGTCTTTACCTGGTTTCAGGATGGCAACGACCCGAGCTTTCCTCCAGCACTTTGGGATTTGCATGCTGGTCACGCAATTGTTCATCAGCTCAAGAGTCCACGCCAGTGTTCTTTGGCCAAAGTGCTTGATTTGTTCGACTCTGAGTTCATCCATGCCAGCTGCTTTGTTGTCTTTCATGTCTTGCACAGCCTCTTTCAGCTCCCGAAGAGAGAAAGGGTGGATTAAGAAATTGTTCTCATTGGCAACGTCTCTTCGGATCTTAGTGTCCCTGAACTTCTTTTTGGATTTACCACACATTAGTAGCTGGTGTGCAACTTGGTTTGCTGTGACACCACTTAGTTGTGACTGTGAGCTAGTCGGATCGGTACTCAGGTTCTTGATTAATTTCCAAGCCTTTCTACTGTTGTGCTTCATATCAGTTTCCTCGAGTACTTTACACCACTTCTCTCTTCTTGATTCCGAAATATCTTCTAGTAGTTCTTCACCTGCTTCTATTGTTTCTTCCGAAAATGGGTCTTGGTAGTAAAGTTCTTCGTATTTAGCTAGCTCTTTAGAGTGTTGGCTCAACCCGGCAATATACTGTGTACGGCATCCTCTCGGAATATATTTCCTGGATATTTTGTGTACTAGGTCGACAAAATCATCATACGCCCCAGTATCAGGTCTAAGCTTAGAGATATCGCTGTCAAGCTCTTTTGCGAATAAGTCCCATTGAGCCCGCTTGAAGTTGAACCGTCTTTTGAATGGCATTATGTTCGGCTTGACCGCTGCTGTCACACAGCAAGTTATAGGTCGATGTTGCGTTCTTGGGATGGGTTCCTCAATCTTCTTTATAGCTTGCTTGGCGATTTTCTCACTGACGAAGATGTTGTCCGGATTGTAGCCACGCTTCCACCTGCCACTGTTGAATGATGTAGGGAGTTTCGGGTCGTGAATAAGTTTCAAATTGCTGTGGTCTGTCCAGTTTTCAAGCTTTTCTCCGTCGTCATCAGTTTCTGCGTAGCCCCAGGAAGTGTTATGGCAGTTAAAATCTCCGATGATGATCTTTGTGTCTTTATTATGGTAATTAGTTGGATTTTGGAAGCTGAAGGGATTACCGGGTGGCTTGTACACTGAGGATATCGTACATGCTTGGAGTTCGATTGTCAGAATTTCTATGTCATTTTCGCACGTCAGGGAGGCAGAAAGCACATCTAAGCTTTGCTTTACGAATATTGCGCTTCCATATTTCTCGTGAGGTCTTTCTAACACCAGTCTCATTCCTTGGATCTTTGGTCTATGACTAGTTGGACCTCTGTGGGTCTCTTGTAAAGCTAAAATATCACAGTCGTTCCTTTTACATAGGTCACTTAATAAAATTTCCTTATTTACAGAAAGTCCCTCTATATTGCACGAGGTTGTCAGGAGGGTTGGTCTTGATAAAGACCGTTTTAAAGACTCTGTGGGGAGTTGTTTTGGCATTCTCTTTGAATTATGGTGATCCGGTGGTTGAAGGATTGGCCGACACAGTTTCCTATGTCGTTTCCAGGGGGCGCCCGATTGCTTTGCTGTTTTCGTGTAGAACGAGTGTTGATCGCAATCTTCGTGGAGGCTCCTTCAATGCCCTAAATCTAAATGAATTATAATGGGCTATTTGATCCGCACTAAACAAATGCAATGTAAGCTATTCGAGCCACAAATATAATAATAAAATATTAAAATATTCTTATAATCACCATTCAAACATTAATAAAAAAATGCCGTAATCGCGAATCCTTTACAAAAAAAAACTAACATACAAATTCAACGGGGAAAAAAAATAACAATATAACTTTTCAATACAACTGTGCGTATTCGAAGCAACGGCTCTCCGACGACAAGGGCGTTGGCCTCTATTATGATTGAAATTCACGTAAACATATTATAATTTCATATAAATAAATATTATAATGCGTGTGTAAAAATATTACATTATTATAATTATAATATTACATAATTGTAAATATTATAATGCTGATAATCGGCGAAGACGTCGTCGTTGCCGATAATCTTATATACGAGTACGTAAATAAACCTACGCGTTTACGGCTTCACCAACGATGAAGAATACAACTCTAATTAATTATTGTACAATATGTTGAATGAAAACAAAACAAGTACGTCAAATAATAGCGGGTTTTCATAGATTTGTTTAAATCGATTTTTAACGCTTTATTAGGATTTTAAATGCTTTTTTCATTTTGTTTTAATTACTTTTACTAGAACGTTTACAAAGTCCAAAATCTATAATTACAACAAACCGAGTATAAGTAACAAGCATACAGACAATATGAATATAAAAGTAAAATAGTATTACAATTTTTTTCACGATGATTAGATTAGAATTATTAAAAAAATATTCGTGCGCAAATAAATAATTGTACATTTTACATTGTCGGTATACTGAAAGTCCTGGAACAATTCACGTAAATCCCTGTTCATTTTTATGAGTTTATTTTTGGCACGTGTCATATAGAATTACATATTATGGTGGCCACATATGGCTAACAAATTTATACAATTTGGAAATTTTTAATAATTAAGAATAATCAATTATTCGTAAGGAGTACCTAAATTGTTTTCTTTTAATTTCTTCGTGCCTTGATCTGGATATACATCTTCATCGTATAGAACCAACATAATATGTATAATTATGTGACATAACAGGGACACATGCTAAAGTAAATAGTAATTTATGGAGTTCGTTGTTATCATCTTTGGCTTAGGAAATCGAGTCATTCACCGGTTAAAAAGGGAAATAAATAGTCCTCGTCCAATCGCTTTTGAACGGATTAACGAATTTGACGGTCGATCTCACTCTTATACTCATGTGAATATGAAAATCGGTTTAAAAAAATATTACAGTGCCGTAACCAGAAGTTTAATTCAGCGGGGGTTGGGGTGGCATTCTGTTTCATAGACTTATTTTTTAAATTTCCAAATTTAATTTAATTATTATTAATAATAAAATATCTACCAAATATTATTTCATTTTATTCTTTATTATTTAGAGCGTAGGTTGAATTATATTTTTCAATAAAAAATAAATAGTAACAAGTAGATTTCGGGGAGGGGGCACGTGCCCTAATGGCCCTGAACCCTTTGGCTGCGGTATTGAAATGTTATAAAAATTTGCTAGTTATAGGTGCCATTTACGATTGTAATTAAGACGTGCACCCAGATTAGAAAAATAATACCGATTTTATCCAATTTTAAATCATTCGTTTCTAATAATATAATTCAATAATAAAATATACAGACTATTATTTATTCTTAATACGTTATAAGTTGTTCAAAGTTAAATATACCTACACAATATAATGTACATACATAATGTATTCAAATGTTAAGCGTACGTATTTAGTGGCGGTTTTAGAGGGTGCGCAAAGTATAGGTTATGCTCTACGCCTACCCTATTAATTTCACTAAAGCCACCACCCATTTGTGAATCGAATTCGGTTCAATTAAAATAAATTAATGATCCATTTTAGGTACGTAATACACGTGACAAATTGAAAACATAAATTATCAAAGTTTACCATACTATTTCTACGTGTTATTATTATTGTAAAAAATTGTTTTTTTTTTTTTACTATTTTATGCATTAAAACTTGTGTAGTAAAATATTTTCATGGCGTAGGAACATATAATAAAATCACCATCATGAAAAATATCCTACCTAATATAATATTTAGGTACATATAAACATATTATTTAGATAATCGCGCGTTAAATTGGTACAATTTATGATAAATATATAAATATATGGTTATATTTATTGAAAATATCATAGTTATGTCATTTTTATATAGTATTAAATCATTTCGGACCCATAATTATTGTAGTGGAAAAAAATATTTTTTTTTGTCATATTCTTTTTTAAAACCCTTAGCATATTTGTAAATTTTTATAGTTTTTGCATATTTAGTTTTCGAAATTTTTAGTGGATCATTATAATGACATATAGGATGCTATGAAATACATGTTTCTGCATATTTTCGAAAACTGTGCATTTTATTTATTGAATATTTTTCATATTTGTTGGTTTAAAATTTGTTAAATTTTGCTGTACTTACACTATAAAGATTTGTATTAAATGCAAGAGTCTCAAAAAAGTCGTTATTAAAATAGTCCATAAAATAATCAACTGGATTGCGTAAAAATGTTACTTGATCAGAGGCCTCAACATTACCTAATGAAATATCTGGGGTTTTAAAAGGTTGTTGTATCCATTTTGTATTTTTTTGATGTGATCATAGGAAAAGTATCATTTATGGGAAGAATATCTGTATTTATAATATCATTTTCACATTCGATGTCATATTCGTTACCTTAAAATTGTTCTAGTAATTCGTCAAATTCTTGATTGGGAAATTCTTCTTCTTCATCGGACATATCTCTATATCAGATATTCAGATACTATCATACTTCACCGTTTTCTAATAACTGCAGTACATCTTGGTTTGATCATTTATTACGAGACATTTTTACTAATAATTTAAAACAAACTCCTAAATATTAACGAAATAAAATACGTAAAAATTATTTATAGTAAAACGCGGGAAATGTATTATCACACGCATCGCACGTGGCGTCAGATACTATAGCACAGCAGCACCATACATGCAACGCTAAAACCGGTGTGTAACGTCTCAAAAATATTGTCGTGCGTCTAAAATGACACACGCGACGTACCGACGACGTACGCGTATATTTTCGGAATAACACAGTTCAAAGCGCAACCGATAGCCACCACCCCAGAATGCGTTGATACGAGAAGTTGCCGGCCAGGCCAATTATTATATTTAAATCGTTGCATTTTCTTGTAGACGACTCGCTTGTGAGCGTCTCTTTATTTTATATTCGTTTTTTTTTTTTGTTGTTTTTTTTTTGTTCGTTAATAATGTTTGTAAGAAATATGGAGTAGATCCTCCGGGATCTCTCCCACGATGCGACACAGGCAAGATGATTATATAAACGGGTATGTTATTTTTTTATTAAATCTTGGCCGGTACTTCAAGTAATATTTATTTATTTTTTTTATACAGTATTATTAATATTTTCGTGATTGTGTTTTTATTGTTACGTAACTCAATTATTATTTGGATCGATTCATTTTTGTTATTGTTGTTATGGTGTTGATCGTTGAAACGTCTGAAAGTAATAAACGTACCCACGTAGATGTACAAAATCATTTTTTTCTTATGAACGAAAAATCCTACATCTCCGTCACCAGTACGGCGATATCCGGATGTAGGTTGGCGACCCGGCTAAATACATAGGGCGTCAGTAACCGAAAGGTTACAGGTGGGTCATTAAAATGTACTACACTTTCAAGATGAATAAATTGACAACGAATTGTAAAAGCGTCGTAAAAAGTATATCATATGTTTACAAATACAGTGTAGCCACGAAAAGAATTAATAAATACAATACCCAGTATAAACTGTTCTGTGAAATATGAAAATACGAGCAAATATTTTAGATATTTGTATTAAATATAAAAGTATGTATATTTATATGAATTTTAATTGTAATAAACTTTTTTTTTTAAACATATTCTACAGGAAATTATTATGATATTGCTATAATAATATTCTGTATATGGCGATTCGTTAATTAGTTATAAATTATTAAAAATTGGGTCATTGTAATGACCCGTAGGTCTGAAATTTTATAAAAATTCAATAGGCGTCACTATGAAAAAAATAAATTGAATTAAAATACGTATTAGTTTGCATTAAATAATATATCTATGAAATGCTTATACCAATAATAACAACGCGTAGTAATATAAAGTCACAAAATCATCTAAGAGAGTCATAAACAAAGAATATTTGTTAAAAATAATTAATTTATGGTGTCTGTGTAAATTTTAAATATTTTAATTGAACGTCTAAAAAATACGCAACTTATACGCGATTATAATATTTTCACGTTGTCCGTTTTCACAATGAATCATACGAGTAAACAATTTCTATTTTAGAATCTATATGAATCGCTATAAACGTCGATATATCTTATATGATTAGCGATTAAAATCCTAATTCTATTAGGCGTCTAACGGATAAAAATGCACGCGTTTAGATTTATGATCAAATAAGTTAATGGTCATTCACGCGATTTTAAAACTGGTCACTTGTGTCGATATTATAATTATACAATATTCACACGTTCACGGTGGCATTTGCAAAGGGATTTCTCGGATTTACTCGGCCGAGCGGACCAACAACCGCGTAGGTACTTATCAAGTCCTTACAGCGTGTCCGCTGTAGCAGCTGTTACGAGGGGGGACGGTTTTACGCTCATCGCCATCGAACCCATCGCGGTCGGATCCGTTTTCTTCTCGATCCCAATCAAACGGGTCGGTGAATTTCAGAACACGCTTTCGTCCGCTCGATGACCGCCGCCGTATCGAACCAAGGGCGTATTTGAGGAGGAAGCAATAGAACACCTCTACGCAATAGACATAAAATGTTATTATGTTATGGCACGGAATGTTATAGCTAAATTACAAGAAAATTGATTATTGTAAAAAAAAGATGGCAAATGATATCACAGACAAGGTGTTACAATAATCACTAATTTATTGGGAAGGGAAGGGAATGTAAAGCTGAAGACCGACACGAAGAGAAGGAAGTAAAAAAAAAAAAATAAGCTTGGTGATAAAAGTGAAAATTATCGTGAAATAAGCACTGCATCTACTCTATGGGTTCATATGTCAACATTTTATATTAATGATAAACAGCGAGTGCGATAACTACATCGGGATTCATATCACGGTAAAGTCCTTGATTAGTCCGTCGCTCACGCGTTTATGTATACTGCCGTTGAGTGCGCAACAGCAACGTTTTTATTACCACACACGTCGCATCGTTATTTATTATTAGACTATTAATTATGCTTGACTAACGATTTTACTATCGAGTTCAATACTAAAATTAAGTCAAAATCACTTATTCGTACATAAAAATTAAGTAATGAGAATATTTGCTAAAATTGTGTGTTTGTGTATTGGTACATTGATGTTAACGTTCGCAGCATTATTTATATTTATTTTGAAATTATTTTAACTTATTTTGTGTAGATTGAAAACTCGGTTAAGGTGAAGTATGGGCCAATCAAGGCATTGGTGTATTTAGAATTTCGTTACTTTAGGTACACATTTATTTGTTGTTCCCTCTGACCACCCAACCGCATGCAAAAGAAAAAGAAAAATTATTTATAAAGTATACTCTATAATATATTATTCAAATTTGAAGCACAATATTATTTTTCGTTTAGTAGTAAACCAAGAAATAATAATTAGTGCTGGGTAAGGTTGGCAATTGAAGAGTTTAGGCCAATTATCATCAGACAATTCCATTCATTTTTTACATACAGTTATATATTTATAATTAGATATAACGTATAAAATGTTACAATATAAAGAAAAATGTAAACAACAAATATAATTTATTTTGTTATCATAATATTATGTAGTATTGTTTTCGGTAAAAAGTCATTATCAGGATACAAAAACGGTTCGTTTTGTCCCCCCTCAATAAATTGATGTATAATAAGCCACTGTATCGAACACTACATAATATTTTGTATTTCAGGCAAAATACAAATTCCTTGCATTTAGCTCAATATACGTAAATATATACACAAAACAAATGAGCAATCGTCACGTACCAGATGCCTTTTAAAGTACGTATTCAAATAAATGTGTTTCAAATACTGATTTTTTTTTCATCGACCACGAATAAAAATTATCGTTTTGCGAAAAAATAAATATGTTTCGAGTTTTTATAATATTTCGTAAACTTTTGAGGCTAATATCCAATGAAATATATTTTAAGATTCATAAAACTTTTCAGAATTCTCTTGGCGTAATTATCGTTGTGCGCATAATAATCGCCGTGTCCTACGTGATATCTGCTAATAAGATAAATGCGTGCAATGCACAAGTCATATTATTGTAGTTATGTTTTAAAATAAACAATGCAAAAATTCAGATAGACCTGCAGTAGTATTCAAACTTTTTTATTCCATAAAAAAAAGATAATGTCCATATAGTCGTATGTAAATTTATTTATTTATCATAATACACGAAATATGTAATTATTACATAACGAAAAAGAAAAAAAATTGAAATTAAACGTTTTACATTATGATTAAAATAAATCAATAATATGATTTCCGACATCGCAATATTGTAATGTTAATTTTGTTTACCTGTTCTATGCCACAAGGCTCCCTTGACCAACATGACTATATGATGCCCCTGCAGGGTTTCGTTGCATACGGTTTGAATACTTCTGAAACAGGCAGTATTTGAGAAACGAATAAACTAATATAACTGTCAATAAAAACGACTGGAATACTTTTAAAGTTATTCGAATAAATATTCCGAATATTTTTTTTTTCTATCAATATTCGAATACCTATTGTTCAGTCGTCATTTATTATCGGGTTGCAATAATAATTATTATTATCTTTTTTGATTATCGTATATCGACGACGTTTGGCGCGCACGGTAGATATCTCCCCGCGCTGTGTCGTCAGTCAGTCTCGCAATACATTTCGGCGAATGCGTTTTTACACGATATAAGTGACGACCGATCCGACCACCGTATTTTATTATAATTACAATTTATTATTTATATATCCGTTTCGTATTAATCGTAAATATATTATACAGTCCACAATTTAAAAGATTCTTGTTTATCTTATCGCAACGTAATCGGAGCTATCGTACATTTGGTCCATTCGGGACGGATTCGAATCGGTATAATCGTAAAAGTATTGTCGGCGGTCGCGAGCGTTTATTTTTTCAATAGATCATGGCTAAATCGTAACAAATCGTAACAGATCGTAAGGTCTTAAATCGTATAATTAGTTCATGACAAAATCGGAGTGCGTTTTATTTTATTTTTTCGTAATAACGCCAATCGTAATCGTAATAACGCCAATCGTATTCGCAAATAACGTTAATCGTATTCTTAAATAACGTTAATCGTATTCGTAATAACGTTAATCGTATTCGTAATAACGTTAATCGTATTCGTATAATAACGAACAATCGTAATAACGTTAATCGTATTCGTATAATAACGAACAATCGTAATAACGTCGGTACTCGCGAACAGCGTAAAAGTATCTACTTCGTTTATCGTAATTCGCGCAAAGTTCGGTGAATTCTCAGTGGTCGACTTGACTGGGGATTGTACATCAAAGAAGTATCATCGAGGGGCAAGCGAGCTCAACAATCGGAAGGCGAACAGGCAAATTTCTTCATTTTTTTCGTTGCGAAAATTGGTGTAAGTAGACCAGAATTCAAGGTAAGAGAGTCTTCTTTTCTCTTTTCTTTAATTTTATTTCCGGGATATCCAAGGTCTACAGTTCTCACGCGCGCGTTTAGTCTTAACAATAGTTTAACTTCGATAAACGGTGGAAATACAGAAAGTACGATAATAGTTCGTAACACAAAGAATTTTCTATCTTATAAACGAAAAATCGTCGCACAATCGCAACCGATAAATCACCAAACGTATCAATCGATATAATTCGAAATGAATGCACTGAAAACTCGTCGTGGCCAATTGAAAGGAAGTTTAACGAGATTTTGGAATTACGTAAATACAGAAGAAAATGACGTCAATCAGGTTATCATCCGACAAACGAAGTTAGAAGAAGTGTGGCAAGAATTTCAACAGGTCCAAGTTCAAATAGAAATCGAAGAGGAGGGTGAGAGCAATGAAGACGAATATCAATACAGGGTAGATTTTGAGGAATTGTATTACGCTGCTATCGCGAAAGCTAACGAAAGAGTAAAATATTCGGAATTAGGAAATAGAAGTTCAGATCAAACAGTTTCAGCGACGGAAAAGCGAGAAATGAGTGATTATAGCAGATCATCGGCACCGCTAGTAAAACTAGCCGCGATAAATATACCAACGTTTACAGGTGTTTACGCCAATTGGGCGACATTTTACGACCTATTCGTAGCGTTAATTCACACCAATGATAATTTATCGCCGATACAAAAATTTTTTTATTTGCGTTCGTCACTGAGCGGAGACGCGAGCCAATGCATTAAAAATCTCGAGACTACTGCAAATAATTATGAATATGCGTGGAAGGCGTTAATATCTCGATATAGTAATGAAAAGTTATTAGTACAATCGCATATAAAAGGGATTTTCGAGTTAGAGACAGTAAGCGAAGGCTCGTCGGGAAGTCTACGAAAGTTTTCGGACAACTTACGGGGTCACATATCAGCATTGGAAACACTAAAACAACGTCCAACCGAGTGGGGTCCGTTATTGTCACACCTAATATGTACAAAACTGGACACAAATACAATAAACGAATGGGAATCGAAAGCATCCAAAAACAAAGTGCCAAACGTAGAAGAATTAATATTATTTTTAGAAGAACGTTTTCACGTACTAGAGGCGGTTGAATCAGCAAGAAATATATCAAACGATTCAAAATCAACATACGAAGGTAAAAAGGCGTTTAACAATCGAAGCAAATTTAACAAAAATTACACGACTACTACATCTTTAATTAGTACAACCGATGTCAAGTGTTTTGTTTGCAATTTAGCGCACACGATTTATAAATGTCCAACGTTTACGGCATTAACAGTAATCGATCGAATAAAGAAAAGTAACGAGCTCGATCTATGTAAAATATGTCTACGCCGACACGATAAGAAAAGATGTTTAGCACGATATTGTTTTAAGTGTGCAAAACCGCATAATACTATGTTACATTTAAACTCGGTACGAAACAAATCGTCTTCAGAAGGGGTTGAACAAAATAAAAAGGGTGCGATTATTAACGAAACGACGATGGTAACAGCGGTGACCAGCGCACACGTAACCGTACCACGCGAACAAGTTTTATTATCCACGGCATTAGTGCTGGCCGACGGCCCAATCGTAAAATCAGTTCCATGTCGCGTTTTATTAGATTCGGGATCACAAACGAATTTCATTACCGAAGAGTTAGTACAAACGTTGCACTTGAAAAGAGAAAAGACAAGACACGTAATCAACGGTATCGGCGACAATATACAATACGCGTCGTCGTCCGTATCGGTACAAATAAATTCACGCGTAAACGAATATAAGATAACGCTTCAGACGGTGGTAGTGCCAAAATAACAGGTCAATTACCCACACGAAATATATCGGAAAAGTGTCAAATACCAAACGATATACAATTAGCCGATCCAGCGTTTAATAGATCGCAAAGGGTAGATATGTTAATCGGAGCAGCTCATTTTTTTGACATCATACGAGACGAACAAATTCGACCAGTGTCACCAGGACCAATTTTTCGAAAAACCGAATTTGGATGGATCGTCGCGGGATCGATATCGTCGAATAAAATATCGCAAGAGGAACCCACTTCGAGTAGTACTTTTTTCACTGTTGTGAGTAAACCAACATTAGAAGACGTAATGCAACGATTCTGGACGATAGAAGAATTTGGAACTAAGGCCGTGTATATTACAGAAGAATGTACGTGTGAGAACTTTTTCAATCGAACGGTAACTCGTCGCAGTAATGACGGACGTTTTATAGTCCATTTGCCGTTCCGTGAAAATGTGTCACAACTAGGAAAGTCATACGAAATAGCTAAACGCCGGTTATTAACCTTAGAAAGAAAATTTAAAAACGACAGTAATCTCAAGGCCGAATACGTAAAATTTATGGAAGAATATGAAAATTTAGGTCATATGGAGTTAATTCCAGAAAACGAAATTGAAGTCGGCGAGAGAAAGTGTTATTTGCCTCATCACGCGATATTAAAGGAGAGCAGTTCTTCGACGAGATTACGCGTAGTTTTCGACGCGTCGTGCAAAACGCAAACAGGTATTAGTTTGAATGAGGTATTATTAAAAGGCCCGGTCATACAGGACGATTTATTTTTTATTTTGATGCGTTTTAGAATGCATAATTATGTCTTAACGGCGGATATAGTTAAGATGTACAGGCAGATTTTAGTGACAGATAAACATCGAGACTTCCAGCGTATTCTGTGGCGAGCTAACTCCGAAGCACCAATACAAACTTACAGATTAAACACAGTAACTTATGGCACGGTACCTGCCTCATTACCTATTCTGAATAATTTTTTATTCATTTATTCGAATAAGCATTCCGAATAAAGTATATTTACAAGTCTAGTATACTGACACATCGGCACCAGTTTTCGACTACCACGTGTGAACGCGGCAGAGACGTGCGGGATATGAACAGGGTGCTGGTACATCTCATTATAACACATGTGTATATGCAATAATATTAATTGCAGTGCTGGGATCAGATAAAAAATCAAATAAAAAATCAATTTAAATAAAGACAAAACTGATAATTGAGCTTAATTTTGTATAGATTAAAATAATCATAAATCAATTATTATCTACATATAAGTATCAGATAAATGTAATTTTGACTATTTAAAATATGATTTGCATAATATATCAAATTTCGCGAAAACGTGTTCATGGAAATTATAATACATTATTATTTTTAATAATATGCACAATATAATATTTATATAAATTTAGTTTTGGACGAATTACACATGTATGTACATGTATATATTAAAAATATATATACGGTTTATTTTAAATTCTGAGCGGAGCAACGAATGTACTACTAGTATATTAGTTTAACAATGAAGTGTTTTTTTTTATGGCTGAATCCAAAAGTTTTATCAAAAGGAGTGCTCCGATCTTTACGTGTTGTAATATTTTTTGGCTTGAAAATTGCATCTATAGTTGGTACTTTAGAGAGGTCATTTTTCGATTTTCTCAATACTTTTTTTAAGCGTCAGAAAAGCCTACCGAAAAATTACATAAAAATGCAATTTCGTCAAAATCGATTATCGTTATTTCTTCGTAATTTTGACACTAAGTGTCAGAGAAACCCGAAATATTCACCAAATATGTAACTTTGGACTGTATTAATGAGACACATTTTTCAGGAAATGTATTTTAATTTTGGGCCATTTATAGGAATTGTAGATTTTGAGGTACTCAATACACAAAAGAGGTTATTTTTGATTTCAAGGTATAAAAATTAAAAATAATGTCTGGCGTTTTTTTACTTCAACTATATTCAAAATATTTTGAAAATCGTTAAGTCACAATTTCTTTTTATAACAATTCCAAATTAGTCGACAAAGTGATGTATTACACCGAAGCTCTGCTCAGAATCGTTTTATCGAAACCAATGATTTATCGTTGCTTTCAAATTTATAGTAATATCAGAACTCTAAAATCTTAATCTAAGTAATTCACTTAAACGTCATCCATAACATACCGCGGTTCGTTATATTTTTGTATTCAAATACTTATTATATGTTATCTAGAAATAGAATTATGAGAATCTAAGTGCAGTGAGCCCTGTAAGAACTAATAAATATTACTTTTTCCAAAAATAAAAAAATGTTTCGAAATCGGATCACTCTATAAAACGTGAAAGATTTTAAAGTAGGACATGTTTTGAACCAAAAAGAACAGGTTACGCGTAGGTCTCTTAAAGGTCCGTACAACAGAAAAACAATTATTTTTACTGTTTTAAGTATTATGATTATATGGGACAAAACTAGTGGTAGGTACCAATAATAATCGTCTGTACAACTATTATTTAGTCAACCGCGGACTGCTGTTAAACTCGTATTGTTTAAAAACATAATATTGAAATTATCGATTTTAAACATTAAATGGATTTGATCGATTTTGGAAAAAAAAAATGAAGAAAAACGCTGAGATATTAAAAAAAAAAAAAAAAAAAGAGGCTCTACGCGTCAATCTTAATAATTCAAACCATATATTTCGATCTTACTATAATCATAATAATTTCTGTACTATAGCCACTATAGACATATGGGCCCAATGGGAAATATCTTAAGGCATTAGGGCAAATATAAGGTCTCATTTTGTTTAATAAATTTGTCTTATTGAATACCTATATTAAAAAAGGTATAACTTAATATATTATTTTTTTTAACGACAATAGAATTAAATTTTTCTGGAGGAAAAAAACGTAAAATATAGAATGTCTTTTTTTCTTTCAGAAAAACAATAAATTATGGATCAAATATTGTACGTATACAGTGTGAGGACGAAGCACAGAGTGAAGGTATGCTGGGCAAGTTAATGAAAAAGTTAAAAGTTATTTTTTTCCTCAATAACAAGTTAAGTTAAGTTAATAAAAATTATTAACTTATTAACTTAAGTTGAGTTATTTTTTTCAATATAAGATTTAATAGATATACGGTTATAACTTATAACTAAGTATTTACTTTTTGGAAATATGGTAATTTTTAGCTTTTAGCTTTTAAAATTTTAAAATCATTAAAAACGTTATCAATTAAATGTTTTATAATATGAATGACTACACATATTTTAAACACAGTATTATTGAAATTGCTACAATTATTGATAATAATTATTAAAATTAACAACAAATAAGTTCATAACAATGTTTAATTAGTAGATACCTTTTCATAATTTTAACAAATGGAAATTGCTCACTGCAAATTAATACCTACCTAGGTAATATTATTTTTACAGTAACAGCAAGATATTTTGTTGATATTTTATAAAATAGTAGAAGTGTACATAAAATCTATGTCAATGTTTAAATATTATTTTCAATAAATAACATTTTAATACATTTCTTACCTAATATTGGTTATTTTTTCACAAATTATCAACAGTAAATTATAATAATTTAAGTTATGCCAAAAGGTGTTAGACCTGATAAAAAAAACAATTTTTTATAGAAAACTGTCTATTTAAAACAAATTTAAATTTTACAAAATAAATTATTTTAATATTAACTTAACTGAGTTTTAGTTAAAAGTAACTCGTTAATTTAAAGTTAATATAAAAAAAATAAGTTAAGTTAATAAGTTAATAAAATAAAATATAAAAATTAAGTTAAAAGTTAAAATTAACTTAACTTTTAACTTAACTTTTAACTTATTAACTCGTTAATGCCCAGCCTTGTAAAATGAATAATTGTTGAAAATTTATTTTCAAAAATTACTTTTTTTTTACACTGTCGTGCGTTTTGTACACGAATTTTATTAAAACTCGCATCGAAATAATATTAATTTTTAAATGCAATTAGATAACAATTTACGGTGGCCTACCAAAGTACGTCTGTTTCGTTTCAGCATGACACATGGTAGCGTGGCCGAGCGGTCTAAGGCGCTGGTTTAAGGCACCAGTCTCCTCGGAGGCGTGGGTTCGAATCCCACCGCTGCCAAAAAGGTGCTCGCACCTTTCTTTTTTTCAATTTTTTTTTACAACATTTTTTTACAGGTTTTGATGTAATATCTCGCGAATTTATTCTTAATAACGACATTATTAATTGAAAACGTTCAAATGTATTCAAATATTTTACGTAAGTGGATTAATTACAATGTACATATGTTTATATGCCCCCTTTTGGAACTAAGGCTTCTCGTGGTTTCTGTTTAGATAAAAATGAATAATACCACCAAAATGTGTTGTGGACCATATGGAAATATTTATTTTATTATAATTATATATATTATGTTATTATATATTTTTTTATTTATAAATATAAGGTTTATTTTTACAATTAATTAATTAAGAATATTGAAATATTGTGTATCGGCCAGAATATATTTTTTCACTAGTAACTACCGTTTTTTTTTTTATGTCGTTGACAACCGCGGTCTACCGCACTAAATTTATTATTTAGAAATTCTCCGATTTTGGAATTTTTTTTCACTCGTTATGCCAAGCATGCCGTAGTCAACCCGTCATTTCCCCGCGGCAATCCACAAACGTCGACGGTGACCACGGTTAAGGACATTCATATCAATTAATATATATTTAAGTCCGGTATATTAACAATTTTTTTTTTTTTTTAAACGTTTAAGTTTCCTATATTTAACTTCCTTTTTGGTAAAATTGCATGTATTAAATTAACCGACGTCAATGCAATTGTGGTCCCGGTCCGCGAGCGTGCGCGAGTGGTGGCCCGTTCGTTAGGCTTCGCCGCGATCACGGTCATGTCAGTGCTTACTCCCGTATAGAACTGCCCGTTTATCGTACTCACGGGTTTCACCCACAGTGTTGTACGGTCACGGTGAAGTCCGGAGCGTCACTGACTACGGTGTCGCGTTGGTCGATGAGCTGTTCGCCTAGGAACGGCTCGGCGCTGGAGGTTCGTATTGGCGGGCCGGCGATCGTGTATCGCCGCGTCGAATGCCGGTCGCTGGTGACGGCGTCGTCGTAGTCGTCGTAGGCGCTGTAGTCGCCGCAATCGCCGTAGTCGCTGTATCGGCTGTATCCGCCGTGGTCGTCGTCGAGTTGTCTCCGGTGTTTTCTTCAATCAATTGGAAGTCTTGAGAGTACTTGTTGATTGAAGAGTTTGAGATGGAGTGACTTCTGGGGCCGAGATGCACCGGTATATAAGCTTGTCTCATTTCCTGTCTTGGCCCCATTCGTCGTATAGTTGTGTTTTGGTACTCATAAGTGACCTTTTCGTCATTGAGTTCCCCGGGACGAAGATGTCACTTTTCGTTACTCAACGTAGTTTTGAGTTTGAAGAGTGACACATTTCTCCCTCGTCGGACATTATAGTCGTGTCAGTTTGTGGCCCTGAAAAGGGCCGTTTTATCGAATCATGAGCCCGACTCGTGGTTGTTCCGTTACAACTCCCCCCCCAAACTCGTGACCGGGGGACGGCAGTCCTACAGTAACGAGTTTTGAGACCGTGACGGAACCCCGGCAATGGCGTTGGTCCTGTTAATGGCAGCCTTGTAAATGCTTCGCCTCAGTTGGTTGCGGCTCATGTGCCGTAGTGGTGTATCCGTTGTTGGCTTTGCCATCGCTTTTGGCGTCGGTCCGTGTGGTGCGAGTTGTTCAATTATATAATTTGTTGCTTCGGACAGGTTTACTTTGTCGTTTTCGAATGGTATGTATTTGTACAAAGTTTTCTGTGTGACCAATCTCCAGTCGACTGGTTGGTTCCATTGACTGCTGTTTGGCTTTTCTAGGTCCCGGGCCCTATTCACCGCCGTCACCCAGTTTATGATGTCTTGGTGTTTCCTTCGGTCCTTTTCCTTGTTTTTGTTTGTGGTTGTGATTTTTACTGCTCGAACTGATGCCAATCCGTTGGTATCTTCTTTTTCCGTTGGCTGCATGTGTTTTCGTCTTCTTTCCTCCGCGGCTCGTCTCTTCGCCAATTCATGCACTTTGGTGATGCGTGCCATTTCGTCTCCTTCGTTGTAGTGATCCATTTTCTTCGGTTTGGCCGTATATATATACATATTTTTGTCGTGTTTCGTTGTTTCTATTGGTTGTAGCTTCTCATTGGTTGATTCTCGGGCCCAATGATATTGTTCCATTTTCGAAGCTACCCGATCTTATTATATTTTATGTTTTATTTTATGTCTGTGAGTCCGCCGCCTCGTGATAAAGGCGAACTTCCGACATGTTTATCATTTCTTCTTTCCTTTTGTTGTATTGTAAATGTTGATGGTATTTTCTCCGACGATCTTGGTTACTTCGTACGGTCCCTCGAACAAGTTGAATAATTTCCTAATTTCTTTCTGGTTGGTGTTGGACAGATGATGACTCTTTATTAACACCTTTTGTCCTATCACGATCTTACGTTTTGGTTTTATGTTCTTGTTCGCTTTTTCTTCTCTCTTTTGTGCTTTTGTCTTGATTTTCTCCGCCACCATGCAGAGGAGAACTTCGTGATCCGTGTCTTGTGGCTGTGTCGGAAATTGTATTATTTTTTCTAATATGTTGTCGGGACGTTGTCCGGTCATTATTTGTGTTGGTGATGCTTCTGTGATCTCCGATTTCATTCTATTTAGCCAATATTCGATTTGTGGTAATAATATGGTCCACTTCGAGTGTTGGTCGTGGCAGTATGTCCTCAATAGCCTCCCAATTTCTCGGTTGTATCGCTCAACTGGGTTTGACTGGGGGTGGTATTTTGTTGCCAGACACGGTTGAATATCCAATTCCTTCAATTTTTCTTTCCACTGTTTTGACGTGAACTGTGTTCCGTTGTCTGTTAGTATGTATTGTGGCTTTCCAATCAGTGGGATATAGTTTGTCTCTAGTCTGTTGAGTATCGCTTTTGTTGTCGCTTTCTTTAGTGCGTATAGTTTTATGTATTTTGAGAATGTGTCTAGAATTGCTAAAATAAAATGGGTTCCTCCACGACCAGTGGGTAGTGGGCCCATTAAGTCCAAAGACAATTTCTCGAGTAGGTGTTGAGGTTTGTGTGAAGTGGATTTTCCCCTGTTGTCATAATTCAATGGTTTGTTTTTCTGACATATGTCACATTCACGAACTATTTTTGCGATTTCTCGGCTCATGTTTTTAAACGTACACGTGTCCTTTAATATGTTGTGTGTCTTGAACCTTCCGGGGTGGCCAGATGTTTCGTGGGTTTCTTTGATTATCGATCTTGAGAGTGCCTCCGGTATTACAGCTTGCCATCGGTTGGTCGATTTATTTTTTGCGAACAAAATGTTGTTCTTTGTCGTCATGTTTTCTGAGTGTCTTTCTATTAGTTTTTTTATTTTTTCGTCTGCCTGTTGCCATTTTGATAAGTTTTCGATTTTTTTCTTTAGTTCTTTGCTGAACGTCGTTATGGTCAATTTGTTTATTGACACTCTTGGCTCAGTCCTTATTTCGTTTGTCCTTGGGTATCTCGTTAGTGTATCGGCTGCTATGTTGTCTTTTCCCGGAATATGTATTATATCGAAGTCAAATTCTTGTAGTGCTAGTGCCCATCTCGTTAGTCGTCCGTTTGTTAGCCTACATTGTTTGATAAATGTTAACGCGTGGTGGTCCGTTTCTATTATTATTTTATGACCAATTATGTATTGCCGAAATTTATTGCAGCAATATACTAGTGCGAGCGCTTCCAGCTCCGTTGTGGTGTATCGTCTCGGCCGCCTTTAATGTTCGGCTCGCAAATCCAAGTGTTGCTCGCTTGTTGTCGATTATCTGGTACAGTTCTCCGCCAATAGCCGCGTTTGATGCGTCGGTGTTTATGTGTAGAGGTTTTGTGAAGTCCGGGAATGCTATTATCGTGTCTTCCAAAATGTTTCTTCGATTTTCAAAAGCTTCCTGGTGTTGTTTTTCCCATTTCCACCCCACGTCTTTTTCAACAGCCCGATTAATGGTTCCATTGTATGTGCATATTTTTCGGCGTATTTTCTGTAGAAATTCAAGAAGCCTAAAAAACTTTGGAGTTCTTTCCGGTTCCTTGGTTCCGTGAAGTCTTGGATAGTTTTTATCTTGTCCGGGTCCATTTTTATTCCTCCTGTTGATATTATATGCCCTAAGAAGCTCACTTCTTTTCTGAAGAATTGGCATTTGTCGATATTGACCGTGACGTTGTAATCTTTAAATTTCTCTAGTACTTTATTTATATGTTCGAAGTGTTGTTCTGTATTTTCTGACGTGATCAAGATGTCATCTACATATATTGTGACAAAGTCGTGCACTAAATTTCCTAAAATTTTGTCCATACACTTCTGGAATTCCGCTCCGCTAATGTTTAACCCGAATGGTAGTCGTTTGTATGAGTAGTTGCGGCCATTTATTAAAAATGAACATGGTGCCATGCTTTCTTTAGATAGTGGGATCTGCCAATATCCTGATCTCAGGTCCAACGTGCTGATACATTTTACCGATTTGAATTTTGCCAAGATCTCTTCTATCGCCATGGGTCGCTCACAATCAGGTATAATTTGGTTATTTATTTTCCTTGCGTCCAAACATAGGCGCACTTCCCCATTTTTTTTAAATACCGGTACGATCGGGATTGAGAATGGGGAGTTGGACCTCTCGATTATCCCCATTTCTAGCATTCGCTTCACTTCTGTCTCCACTGCGTTTTGTTTGGCCAATGGTATCGGGTACGGTCGTACGCAAATTGGCGTGTCATCTCTCAATCTTATTTTGCACTCGTAGCCATTTATTTTCCCGGAGTGTCTCTGAATACTTCTGGGTATGACTCAGGATGGTGTCCAATAATTTTGTTCATATTCTGGTAGGATTTTTAGTTGTTGTGCCGTTGTTACGTGTTTTGTGTATGCTTTTGTGTGGTTCGTAGGTGTGCTGCTGTGCCTTCCTTTTGTTCACGAATCTTATAGTTTCCGTTCCATTGCAGGTTTCGATTGATAGGTGTTTTTCTTTGAAGTTTAGTCTCGCCATGTTCGTTTCCAGAAAATCGTTTCCGATTATTGCTCCTTCATTTAACTGTGGGATAACTATAAATGGGCTCTGTATAGTTGATATTCCTATTGATATTGGAATCAGTATTTGTCTGTCTACCTTTGTTGATTTGTTACCTATTGCGTTATGTATGCTTAGTCCCGATAATGGTAATGTAGGTACTGGTCCGTTTTCCGTAATGATTTGTTTTTCATATTCTGTTGATATTGCGCTTATTTCTGCGCCGGAGTCTATCAACATTTCGAAAGTTTTTCCGTTTATTATTGTGTCGATGTATGGGCATCCATTTGCTGTGCTCTTGTGTATGTTTTTTTCAAATTCACTGCATTGTATTAGTTCTTTTGCTGTGATTGATGATTTTGATTGATTGGTTGCTTGTTTCTTTTTGTTTTGTTCTACCATGTCTTTGTCGGTATATGTTAGTCTCGATATGGTATTTGTTGTTGGTTTTGGTTGATTGGTTGCTTGTGGTTTTTTTTTGTTTTGTTCTAACATGTCTTTGTCGGTACATGTTAGTCTCGATATGGTATTTGTTGTTGGACTCTGGGTATTTATGATTGAGAGTCGTCCGTTGCTCCAATCCCCAAATCCCAGTTTTTTTCATTGCTGTTGAGTGTTTCTTCACTAATATGTCCGCTTGTGATTGGTTCGTCGTTTACCGTTAGCTGCCTGACCTTCATCGGTTCTGTTGACCGGTTGCTGTGGTTTATGTTTTGTCTAGTCGCCGGTTGTGTGTGGCTGTATGGCTGATGGTTATAGGTTCTTTGTTGGAAATTTCTGTTCGTGTTAATTTTATTTGTATCTATAGTGTTGGTTTTCTGTTGGTTGTTGTACGTGTTTTCTACTTCCCCAAGTTTTTCCCATATGTTTAGGAATTTTTTTCCACCGGTTGTTTGTATATATGCTTGTACAGCTATTGGGAAATGTTTTGAAACCAGGTTTATGGCTTGATCTTCGGATATGATAGGTGAGTCTAGTTGTTTCAATTCGGCCATCCAATAGTGGAAGTGTTCCTGGAACCCTTTCTTAATGGGATTTTTGCCAGCTTCTGTGCACCTGATAAATGTCTCCCATTGTTTTTCCTCTGAAAAGAAGTGTCTTAAAAATAATTCCTGGAATGTGTCGAAGTTTGTTATTACGTCTCCAATCATCGTGAACCATTTCGCTGCCTTTCCTCTTAGTCCGTTTTCTATTATTAATAATGTCTCTTCCGGAGTTGCTTTCTTGTGGAGTAAGTATGATTTGATGTCTTTCAAAAACTTTTTTGGGTGTTCTCCCTCTAAGCCTTCAAATGTCGGTGATGATACCTCTACCGAGCTGGTTTTCGTTGGAATATAATTTCTCCTTTCTAGGCGTATGTTGTCCAGTTCGTTGTATATTGCCTTCGCGTCTTTGTCTTGTTTTGCAGAAGTAACGAATGTTTTTGTGTCCACGTCATTGATACTTTGTTTCAGCTCTTCCTGTTGCTCCGTGTGACGTTTTTCAAATTCTGTAATTTTTTCCTTTATTGGTGTCAGTTCCAAAACGGTTTTCTGTAGGTCATGGCATAGTTTGTTTGTATTTTCTAACGATGTTGTGAGTTTTTCGTTTTCCCGTTGTAAATATTCTACTGCTTGTTCCAATTTTTCAATTCGTTTGTCTATTTGAGACGTATCCGCTGTCGGTGTATCGTTATATTCTGATGAGGATCGTCTCCCTCTGATCTTGTTTTTTGTCATGGTGATTGACGTTGGTCTTGTAATTCTCGTGGTCGTGGCGTTCTTAAGCCACTAGTTGGGCGCCAGTTGTAACAGGACGACAGCCCTCTGGTGTCGACCCGTGACGTAAAGAGTTAACTCGTATATGTATTTGGTAATCAGGATCGTTTATTTCTATGGTATGTGTTAATGGTTTGTACATGAATGTGGACAGCAGGCTCGGCGTTGGGCAGCGGACTTAGATAAGCGGCGTGACCCAAGCCGGTGGTCCTGAGGCGGTCGGCGTGACCGTTCCCTACCGACACAAAGTATAGGGGAGTCCTTAGTACTGCTATTGGGTAACAATAATAGTGGGCGGCGGGTGCTCCGTCCGGGCGGCCCGCTTAAATAAGTGGCGTGCTCGGACGATGCGCGGTCCCGGGGCGGTGAGGCTTAAATAAGCGACCGGGGGACGAGGATGTGGTGGCCCTGAAAAGGGCCGTTTTATAGTCGAGTCCAGCCGGGTTCGTCCCGGTGTGCTGGTCCGGGAATGTGTCGGTCACGTGCTGGGCGGCGAGTTTACTCGTCGGTATAGTCGCCGTGAAGACCGGTCTTCGAGCGTGCGGGACACCCTCCCGGAGGTTATGTTTGAAAATAATAATTAAATAATGAATTTTAATTTGTTTTGATTTATTTCATTAGATTCTTTTAATTCCCCCTCCTCTTTTTTTGGAGTTTTTACGCCCGCACGAGCTTTTCTTCGAGCAAAATGAACTTTACATTATAAGAATTCAGTTTTTTTTTTGTCTTTTATACCGATAAAATCGATCGATCTCGGTTGAAATAAATATCCGGCGTGGTACGTGTTGCAGAGCATATTTTAAGGAATTTGTACTGAGCGGCACTATGACTATAAGGAGACTAAGCCAAGTGCCTAACCCCAGGTACCTTTTTAGTTTATGATTTAAAAAATTGTTCACTCGCCCGTCTAGTTCCCCTGGGATAATTTGCAATGTAGTACTATAATAATTATTTAAAATAGTAATGGGTTAGGTTATTCTTTAAAAAAAAAAAGTTGAATTTTATAACAAAATCTCAAAATCATAATTATTTTTTAATTTTAATTTTAATTCTATAATAATAATGACGAGTCAGTATCGTTTGAAACCATTTTTTTTTTTTTTTTTTTTACATATTAGTATTAAAATTAATATTTTATAATAACTTTTTCTCTTATTCGCCACGCTTTATATATATATATATATATATATATATATAAAACGGTCATTCGTATAAAATAATGTAATATTATGCGTCCACCAAACACTGGGCAGCACTGATTCTTCGCTAGGCGGCACAATTGCCACCTACTTTATGTGTTAAAATATGCTCTGACGTGTTGGTCCGACCGTGACCTCGCCGCCGCGGATTGGCTACCCGCGTCGTAAAAAATGGTATTCTCCACCGAGCTATTCCGAATGGGAAGTAGAGGATCGTCTCAATCGACGGAGTACGATTGCGCGCGCTCCTTATCGGTGGTGCCTTTTTAGATGTACGATTGCGCGCGATACATAATTTGTGTTTCTATGCAACGTTGCCGCGGCTTTGCCTATAGTAAACTTTTATATTGAATCAGAATTATCTTTTTTGAAAATTCCCATATAGGTACGAATATACTATAGTCGAATATACTATATACGTGTCGGGTATCGGGGATTGAAAATTTAATTATATTTTAACGTTTTACATTTCATACTTTAATTCACTTTCTTGTAAAGAAAATTTTTTTTTGTCCACTTTTTTATTTAATTTAATTCATATATATGTCACGATTTTTTCCAATTATAAAATTACCATTTAAAAATTAAAACATTGTTATAATATTTATAATAATAGACTTGGCAAAGTCGCTTCCCGTTTCGCGCGCAATCGTACGCCGTTGACGGGTCAAAAATCATGTTCTCTGCTATTCTGCTACCGCGCGCAATCGTATACCCAAAAAAAGGTAAAACGCGCGCAATCGTATCGCGCCCGTCTCAATACGTAATGCCGTACACAAAATCCCGGGTACCTACCTATATGCAGAGCCGTCTTAATGTCGTATGAGGCCCAAGGACCTAAAATATTTTGGGGCCTTTAAATACTTAAATTATGATAACACATACATTTTTTCTTCTTTTTTTTTTAAACACATAATACATTATATTATCTATTAAAAATTATACTTTATTAATAAAAACCAAAATGCCAATTTTGATTAGGATCTCTGTTACTTAATTGTTTATTATGATAATATTACAAAATGTTAATGTTTTAAAATTCGAATATTTTTTTCCAGATTCATTTACTTTTTTAAATAATTAAGTAAAAAAAAAAAAAAAGTTATTATACGGTATTCTATAAATAAATTGGGGGCCCCGGGCCCGGGCCCTCCAGGCCCACGCCTTAAGACGGCATTGCCTTATATGGATTTGAAACGCCAGCCACGGGGGACTTTTGGACAAAAATCGTCGACCTGCAGGGCCGTCGCCCGGCGCGTCCGGCCTGCCCAGCACGCCGGGCCTGCGTGGTGGGAGGGGGAGCGGTGAGGGGAAGCGGTAGCCACGCTGCAGGAGAGACGCGCGATGTATACGATTCGGCTGTTCGGCTGTTCGGGGTTATCTCCGTAATAGGATTGATACGGGACCGGCGGGGAGGGGCGAGGGCCGAAGGGTAATATTTTATGTTTCGCGCTCGTCCCTTGATACGGGAGACGGCGGCGGTTAGAAGGGATTGGAAATAGGAGGGAGAAAAAAAAAGCGCTCGTCGACTATATACGCGCACCGTCGCTATATATACTCGTCTATATATATATATATATATATATATATATATATATATATATATATATATATGATATATGTACAACAGCGGCACTAGCAGTAGTGGGTATCATCGGGTGCCGTCGTCGTCGTAGCCGCTGCTGTTGCCGGTGCCGGTGCTGCCGTTGTTGTCGGCGTACACCGGGCGGGACGCGCTACACGGTAGACGGTTCGCATCGAGCGGCGCGCGAAGAGCGGCGGAGTAGGCGGCCGTCGAGGCTGTGCGTGTACCCGAGATAAGCCCGTTACCATATAATAACGATTTCTTAGCGTTATATCATAATAATTCGCCGCGGAAGATTCCGAGAGACTCGCCGTATAATGCCTTCGGGCCCGTAAATCTTAACTTTGGGGCGACGGGGTTACACGACGGCGACGGTGGCGGGTCCGCGCGTCTCGGGTGCGGCGTAGTCGGAGGATATATATATATATATATATATATATATGTATAAAGAGGAGGTCGTGTCGGCGTCGGGAGAAGGCATGCGTTGGCGATGGCCGGGGAGGGTAGTGCCCGAGGATTAAAGATTAGTAATCTTAATGTTGGCTCCCGGTTGAATTATAGCTTTCTCGCGCGCTTTATATTATTATTATTATTTTGCGAGCTTTCTGTTACCGCGCCGCACTCGCTGCACTATATTTATTATAAATATTACACACGCGCGCGCGAAGAAGAAGAAGAAGAATAAGAACAGTTTATATTATAATATACACGGCGGCCGCGTAAATATAATGTATATATATATATATATATTTTATACGTAATATATAATAAGTCGGTGCGCTCCCGGTGTAAATATATATAAAGAGCTTTATTATTATTATTATTATTATTATTATTATTATTATTCGCGCGTTCCGGCGAAATTAATTTTGTCACTTTTTAGTAACTGTTTAATAATAATATATAGTTGGATGGACCGGAGGGGGTATATGCCGGAGCGCTCTCAGCCGCGCGGCGTACGTTTTTATCCGATTTTTACTATACTACGCTCGGCTCGAGTCTCACTCGACTCCCGCCCGACAACCGTCCGAACACTTATTTACAAACGGGGCGGCCGCGCGTATAGGCTTTACACACACACACACACACACACACACACACACACACACACACACACTACGTGCATAAATCGTACAGAAGATAATACAGTGGCGTATTTCAGACTTCACCTCAGGGGAGGCGATGGTAAAAAAACTCCCCCCTTCCCACCAATAAAAAAAATTATATGTAGGAATATCATTATTGAACACAACACATTTTATTTATTATCATTTTATTTATTTTATTTACAAAACTAAGTCTATATTTCTTTTTTTACTATTAGCGAATGTATCAATTACATCATCTACATTTAATGTTATAGTATGGTGAATATTAAGCAATGCCAAACCCGTTAGGCGATCTTGCCCCATTTTTGATCTCAGCCAATATAATATAAAATAATATAATTTTTTTAAATCTCTCAGGGGGGCGATTGCCCCTATCGCCCCCCCCTCAAATACGCCACTGAGATAATAGTAGTAATTATATTCACGCTCGGAACGTGCGCCGTCCAAGAACCATCATCACACGATGGTCCGTCTCAAACGGGGTCGGCCAGGCCACGGCCGCTTTTTTTTTTTTTTATACCAATATTTTTGAACGCTACGTCTCCCCACCAATTTTGAAATCTTTGCCTTGTATTATTATGATGTATAAAAAATAATGCAAAAATCGACTATTTGAGAACAGAGGAGTATCGAACCCCGAACCGTACACGTCAAATCCGTTGGACAATTGTAGTACGAGCCGAACTGTGGAAAAAATAAACCTATTAAAGAAACACGATAAAATTGTCAAATTTCAATTGGCTATAACTTAGAAATTAAATCCGACCACCAAATTCTAACTTCACCATAGATTCTTTTATTATTACCTAACCTGTATTAACTCTACGTGGAAAAAGAAGGCGCTAGTCTAAAAAAAAAAAAAAAAATCGATTTATTTTATAAGTGGCCCGGAAAAATCTTATTTGCCCGGTGAGAATTTTAGAGTCACTCCGCCCTTGAATCTGGGACACCCTATATAATGAATTGTTTTTTATTGATACGTATTTTTTAACTCCGTATTAAACCAAGGGGCAGGGGGCCCCAGAATAAAAAGATCCGGGAACCTTTGTTGTGCCAGGCCGACACTGATCTCAAACGAATTGCGTATTATTCTTATCGATATAGTTTCGTATTTACTCGACTAGTGAGACTGTCGTTCTGTTGGTTTCATCGTTTGACCGGATAGCGATTCTCCGGAGTATGCTCGTTGTTCGACAATACGTCCTTTTTTTCGACACGATTCCGCATGGTGTTTTAACGCAACGTCGCGGTCGCCACGATTCATCGCGAGAACGTATATCATATTATATCGTAGTAAATGTACAGTGATAAACATAAGAATCACTGTAGTGTGTAATCACTTGTAAATGGACGTCAAACGCGCGGTTTTTAAGGGGTTTGTACAGGCAATTTTAAATTGTACCACTCGACAACGTCGAATCCTATATTATACCGAACATCACTCACAATCGTTTAACTTTTAACTTATTTATTAGTAATATTACCGTAAGCAAAATAATGCTGTTTGATTAAAATAATGATAATAATAATTGTTATCTTCAATACACCCTGTGGCGTCATTTGATGGGGGGTGGCAGGGTGGTCATTTGTTCCCTCCCCTCTTGTTGACAGACGGCCGACACGATCTATGCCGATATGATGGAAATATTCAACAGTTATTCTAACCAAATCTGTAGTAATGGACTAACGAGTTATGATGAGTAATAATGAATCGCGTGGCAAACAGTGGATTAAAATTAAATTATTACTTAATAAAATCAAAAAATATGCAGGTTATAACAACAATTTAAAGGTGATTAATTCATGGTTATAACTTACCGCGATTCTGCATTTCTTTCGATAAACATGGTTATCGTTACCTAAACGCAGTGCGTAAATTATTAACGTTAATTCGAAGAATATAATATGTACCTATATAGTACCTACGTTTAACGGTTGACGTACCTGTATCGCGTACGGCATAAACGAATTTGTTTAGCCGTTCTTTAACGTTTCGAACGTATGTTTTATGTCTTGTGAGCGGCGAGTGTAAAAAACTAAAAATGAAAAAAGCTAAAAATTGTGTGACCAAAACGGCGAGAAAGAGAGAAAAAGCGAACAAAATGCTCAAAACTGGTCACAAAACGTCATTTCTAACATGTTTAACGTCGCGACAAGGAAAACTTCAAAACTTTAATGTACTATACAGTCATTTATCATACATTTATTATAGCTGACAAAGTAATGAATTTCCTCCCCCAAAAAAAAAAATATATATCGGGCGATTCGTGCACACGATAACGAAAATATCGAAATTATGTAAAACAGAGATCGTATTGAGCTAAATGTAAGTGGAAAATAATTAAATGGGCCCGTTAAATCTTTTGCCTACCCCTTTCGAAAATTGAAATGACGCCACTGACTATTGACTACACCGTGTGTGCACTGTACCACGCGATTTAAGATCTTAAATCGTGACTGTACAGTGTACGCACTGACTACACGTGCGCCTGGGTATCGAGACACAGCGATATAAATTTGACAATTTTGTACCCAAATTCATACGGAATCGTGTCGTATTTCATGGGAATAATGACCATACGGAATCGCATTCAGTGGCGTCATTTGGTGGGGGGCAGGGTGGGCATTTGACCCCCCCCTCCTCTTGATGACAGTGGGCCGACATGATTCTTGCTGATACCACCTACCTATGATGTAAATATAAATTATTCTAACCAAATCTATAGTAATGAGTAATAACAAATCTCGTGGCAAACAATGGATTAAAATTAAATTAATAATAAAATTAAAAAGTATGCAGGTTATAACCACGATTTGAGGTGATTGATTCGTGGTTACAACTTACCGCGGTTCTGGGTTTTTTTCGATAAACATGGTTATTGTTCAAGGCAGTGCGTAAATTATTGACGTTACCCCTGATTCGAAGAATATGATGTACGTTTGACAGTTGTCAGTTGGCGAACCTATTAATCGCGTAGAGCACGAACGAATTTGTTTAGCCGTTGTTTAACGCTTCAAACGTATGTTTTATGAATATATATATATATATAAATTTGTGAGTGGCAAGTGTAAAAAATAAAAATGAAAAAAGCTAGAGGTCAAGACGGCGAGAAAGAGAGAAAAAATATTGAACAAGCTGCTCAGAGCTGATCGCAAAACGTCACTTCTAACGTGTTTAATATTATATGACAAGAGAAACTTTAAAACTTGAATCACACATAATATTTACGTACTATATAGTTATTTATGATACATTTATTATAGCTGACAAATTAATGAATTTTCTTCCACAAAAAAAAAATATACATCGGGCGATTCGTGCCTATGATAACGAAAATATCAAAATTATGTAAAATAGAAATTATATTGAGCTAAATGTAAATGGGGCCGGTTAAATCCTTTGCCTCCCACTTTCGAAAACTAAAATGACGCCACTGATCGCATTCCCAAAAAGGTACTCGTCTCGTTTGATCTACAGATCCGTCGTGAACAATTCATCGCGTCGTCACGGCCTATGGTGGTCGGGGCTACCCCTTGCAGTATCCCTAAGTGTGCAGTCTCCTTTATATACTATATATATATATATATAGGTTTTGAAACTCGAGTCCCGACATTTAACTTCTTTGAGGAATAATATTAATATTAGTTGATGAAAAATCAATTTGTATGATTTCAACAAGCGGAAATTCTGTGAAACGTAGCGAGTTCGGACGCCGATTAAAAACCCGACCACGGTCGTGTGCTATTCGAGTCGACCGTTTGTACAAGTTGGAAATATCCCCAAACAATCACTGCCGCAGTAGTTTTCAGAAATAAATAAAATACCGGATAACTGTTCTTTACAAGTGTTTATTATGTAGGTATATAATACGAAATTTTTACGCTTTCGCGTATATAATAATAATAATAATAATAATACGGCAAAAAAGAGCGAAATACGGTAAAATAAAAATTAATAATGTGTCCGTTTTGCTGGAACACGTTCGTTTTTCTTGAAAAATATCCGTCAATTCGAGTAATAAGTAATATTATTGGTTTCGCCTGCGGAAAGCGATCGCACAATATGATATTTGTACAACGCGCGAGATTATTAGTAATAGGTGTAATGTTATGATTTCTTTCTCTTCGGAACAGATCAACAGGTCTCTCGGGTCCTTTGTAGCCATCCAGACATGTGATGATCACCCAAATACCCGGCGGTTTTCTAGCTTCCACGTACCCGGCCAACAGGTTAAGTCTGACTTCGTGGTATAACTGCAATATAAGTGTGTTCAAATGGAATATCATTGTAACTAATACCATAATACCTATTATACTATAAGAATTGGAGTACCGAATGTCTGAAAAAAAATTATTTCCAATATAACAACGCGGTAAAAATGTATTTGTTTTTTCGTAGATACATACGTATATAGGCAACGATTTCATATATTAAAAAATGTTCGTAAGTTATAAATTAAAAAAAAAAAAAAAAACAAATTGTTATTATTATATTATTTTTAACATTTTAGTTTTTGACAATATTATCGTTTTGTTGCGTTAATCTACATCGCGACAGTTCATATATATCACAAAACTTATGCCAAAATTAATACACAATTTACGGCGTAACAATACGATTTAATCAAAATTATGAACTTTAAAGATGTACATTTTGAAGCCGGTAAAATGTAGGCACGTTCGAAAAGAACGGTATTTTCTTCGCTTGTTTATTTCGATATTTTCAAATTATTTTCACGTCAACACGAATCATTCTAATTCAATATTATGTTCGTTGGGTTTAATAAAATAAAAGTGGCCACATTATTCAATGGTGTTATTTGACTATTGTTCCGGATTCGCAGCGCGTCGCTATGGAATCGCCTATCGTTGATCGAGTCACAACTCACAAAAATCAACAATTTAATAAATTCATTGTGTTTATAAAGACATTTATTTTTTATGAATATTTGAAAACGCATTAAGGAAAATGGGTTTTACTCGTCGTGTAGGCCGACGTATTTGATCGTTTTCGCGACGAAAAAGAATTCCAACCTGCCCTTGTTTTTAATCTATGCTTTTGTTCGATTATTACGTTTATTATTGATATTTAAAATTCGTTTATAATACATTAATTTTCGTCCACAATACTCATTTATTAATCTCATCGGTATGATATTCAACAACAAACATAACGAAATAAACAGTGATGTATACAGTGATAGACAGTGGCGGATTTAGTTCTTTGCTTAAGAGGGGGCCAATATTTTAAAACACATACAGTAGAAACTGGATTAATCGTCACTCTCTGTTATTTGTAAACATAAAAAAAAACGTGAACGCGACGAGCGTTGTAAACTTGTTGCGGTGTAAGTGAAACGACCATTATGTATAATTGTTTATAAACAAAATATAATATAATAAACAAACGTTTATTGTAAATTACAATATAAATAATACAATAGTTTATATTATAAACATTTTAATTACCTTTATTATTATTTAAACTCAATCGTTTGATGTTCAAAAAATTGATTTTTTATCACAAGTTGACATAATTGTTATTTAAGTAGATCATAATTATACTTATAATATAAAATCTAAATTTCTATTTTTCATACTTGCAAATTATACTGATAACATTTTCTACAGAGATCTCAAATTCACGATGGACATTTAATAATGCAAGCCCTACAAACCTCTCTTGTCCCATTTGTGAACGCAACCATGTTTTTAATCTAATGTGCAAGAATAGAAATAGGTCATTTAGAAAATAAAAAGCAATATTAAAATTAGTAAGCAAATTAAAAATATAAATAAACAGTATATTTATATTTTATTACTTTACTTCATGCTAAGCAATAGCCAATATTTGTATAAAATTATAAGCATTTAAATTATTAGGTAAACATATAACTGCGAAGAGTGGAAAAGCTGCGTTCAGCCGATGCAACACTAGCTGGTAATACACCCAAGATAAGCAATAACTTATGAATTGTAGGGAATACTAGTGGAGAACAATTTTCAAGGGATGTCCACATATTTCTGGGAAGTTCAAATCCTGAAATAAAATTATTAAGAATTTATATATTACTTTAATTTAAAACATTACTTTATATTAGAAACATTTAAATTACCTTTATTATTATCAGAATGCAACCACTTGGTTTTCCAAAGTTCAAATTCTTCATTTAAAGAGACACCATTAGTACTAAAATAATAACTGTAATTTTCAATAATAGTCTCAAGAAGGGTTTCTATCATTTCTTTTGATAAATTAATGATATAACATGGTATGATTTGCATTATTACAAATAATGAAGAATTCTTTTTCTTAATGAAACGAAGGCGTAAATCTTCCAAGATGTTTTCAATAAGTGGTATGTACAATGTTCTTCGATAATATTCTTCAGGGGAGTCAACTGGAGTGTTGTTTCTTCGTAATTCGTGGTAATTTTAATTCAATATCTAATTCTGTCATTGAATTTTTAGCTTTCTCAAATATATCTTTATAATTGTCTTCACAAAAAATGGAAAAAAGTATTTACGCGTACAGTTCAAAAAGTCTAGGGAGAGCCATGTCCAGTGACGTAATTTCGATCAAACTTCAAAAATAGTACATTTTCAAAATTTTTGCCATTACCCATGAAGTCGAGTTACTCACAATGTGCCATACGTGATCTTTTAAAAAAAAGTTATCAATTAATTTTCAAAAATAATTTTTTTTAACTCGACTCTTTCGATAAAGTTATTGTGAAAAAAAATAGTTTATTAGAGTAAAATTAATTATGTAATTGATATGAGTTTTATACTCGAAAATGTACTTTCCATTAACATTTTTCAAAAACCTATTTGCCAACCAAAAATATAATGTTTCATTGTGAGTATTTACAATACTCTTTCAATAAACAATATGTGTGACCTTAAGAAATGAAAAACATTCACTGGAAAAAAAAAATCTTATAATTATTTATCTCTATTTTTAAATACAATTAATGAACTAATTTAAAAAACAATTCTATTTATTATTCAAAATTAAAATACAAAAATTCAGTGTTAAAATTAAAATTATTTTTGTTTTCTAATTGAAGACAATTAAAACACTTTTTTTTTAGACATTTCAAGGGTTCAAAAAATGAATGTTTATAGCGACCCGTAACGTGTATTTTTGTAGGTATTGCCAAGGAACTATTGGCACGGATACCACAACGAATTCTTTATACGTAATATATCAATATCTTCGAATAGCTAAGTACATTTTTTTCTTCTCCACTAGCACATCATTCTCAAAATGACACTCGACTTGTGCACTTTATTATGTATTAGAGAGTTTTGTTGCTGTATACTTTTATGTTTTTATTTACGTTACGAAATAAATTTGAATTTTGAATAACAATAATATTAACGTAATACTATTAATAATATTATTGTTAATAATATTAACAATAATACTGCAGGAAATTTTTCGGAAAAGTACGATTATATGTTTAATAGTAGCGTTCGGTCCAGCAGAGATAGATTCGGGAATACACTCGGTCGTTTCTTTTATCTCGTTTAGTTTTATAAAAAAAAATTTTACACGACCTCGGTACATGCCACTGTCTTAACGCGATATACGTCATGCGGTATCTGCAAGAGACACTGGGCGCCGCCATTGGAGAGATCGCCACTTGCCCTGTCAGTGCCGCAACTACGTGATCTGAGGCCCGTGTGCTAGAAATCGTTTTGAGATCCCATAATTTTTATTTCTACAGGTAAATGATTAAAATATAACCGCAGTTTTTTAATTTACAAACGTTTTTCGTATTTAGACTGTTATTATATAATTTTCAATAACATTTTTTACTGCGCCTATAAGTGTTTATAAAATTGCGCGACACACTTTTTTGAAATAAATTAATTTAATCCAACTGAATACGAAATCGTTTAACAAATATATATTTTTTTGTACACAAATATTAAAATAAATGAAAACTAAAAAGCATTTAATTTCAGGAATAAAGTAATTTTTGAAAACAATTTCTTTTTTTCATAAATTCGTCTTTTGTAATCCTGGTATTTATAAGTCCTATAGTCGTGCGTTTTACCCTGAATATATTATTGTGGCCCTTCTATTTTTTCAGATATTTGAGCGTACGTCTATTTTTTTTTTTAAGAGGAACGCGAGGGACGTTCAGTGCTTGATTTGGGGAGGGGACTGAGTACCTCAATTAATTTTTTGGATATTCTAGCGTACCCCTATTTTTTAAAAGGGAACGCATGAAACGGGTTTTTATTTAATTTTATATTTTTATAAAATCGCTCAATTTACATTTTCGCATTAAATATATAAATATTACAAAATGTTCTAATATTTAAAAAATGTATTGATATTATATACTTCATACATGATAACTAATATGTAGCCATCAATGATAACCATTCGTTATCTATAAATTCATGTATTTTAATAATTATTATATTATTCCGTTTTGTTACGATACGTGCTTAATGGTTTTATATTAATGCTTCTTAGGGAACCGTAAAAGGAGGGTGTGTGGGGGCGAAGTCCCCCGCGGTAATGTGAAGGATATTAAAATGTTAGGGACGCTACTCTTTAAAAAGTAGCTAGAATACCTCTACTACTTTTTTCCCAAGTCAAGCACCGATTAGGACGACTATTAAAAGTCAATAGGTAATAGTGACTGCGGCACTATTCGTAATTTCGATTTGGAGGCTCTCGAGAGTTGGAGGCGTCAGACTGCAAATTCGTGCAGAAATGGCCGCTTTCGGTTGTGTAAAAACGCGGCAAGACCGTTATCCTTTTTACGTAGAGAGGAAATAATAGACAAAAAAATTGAAATATCGTTCACGGTCTTATATATATGTATATATATATATAAGGACGTATGAAATACACATTAAAATATGAAGCTGTGGTAGATTCGAAATTAAAAATGGAAACAAAAATAAACACGGGAATGAGTCAAGCGCGTTATCCCAACTTATTGTTCATTCGAATAACGAGAAAATTGACTTTGAACGTGTATATTATACGTGTATAAGTATTACGACGAGGCTGGAGGAGTTTTTAAGCAGTTTTGTTTTTTAAACTCGCTAAAACGGTTAAGTCAACCAAAATTCTGATGACCGACGCATAAGTCAACGTTAATTCATCAATCGAGTAGTTCCAATATATTAAGCCTACTACACTCAATTTAGAACCGCGATTTAAATTTTAAAGACGTGTAATAGAAAGACGAAAAGTTCTATAAACGTTTGGCCGAAGTAAAATTTTTTAAATATCGTAGAAAAACAAATACATTATATTTAGTGGAAGTACGATTGTTTGGCTGTTGATTTCGACGAAATTAAAATATCAGAATTAAATTTGCAGGTTTCCGTCAAACATTCGCGCACTTTCCCTGCTTTCAATGGGTATTTTAATCGCGTTTCTATGGTGCGTATAACAAACACCGCAGCATTGGAACAACGAAAACGATACATAATTATAGTTTCAATAATAATTGTACGGTGCAGTGATAAACGACATCTGAAACGTATAGAGTTATATCAGGTGTCGTCCGCAATTGTTGCAACTATTATTTGCTGACTATCGTTCTGCAATGTGAACACTGAACGTTTTTTTTATTAAATAAACAAACTACCGATATTCGATATTTACAATAATCATTTATTCGAAATTATACAAAATTTTTAAAAACTTTTTTACCATAAATAGATTTTTATGGTAATTACAATAAAAACCAGGAATACAAATACAAAAATAATAATCAAAAAAATATCGAAATGGAAAAAGTTGAAAAACCAAAAATGTTTACATCATTTCAAAAAACAAAAAACATGCAAATTTTTTAGACTTAATAAATAAAAGTTAAAAATAAATAATTAATAAATAATAAAAAATCAAAAACATGCACATTTTTAAAGACTTAAATAAAAGTTAAAAAATAAAATAAAACTTAATAAATATTTACATAATAACAAAAAACCAAAAAACATGCACATTTCTAAAGACTAGATAAAATAAAAGAAGACAGGTAAAAAAAGATAAGTGTACAAAAATCAATAAATATGTTTTCAATTTAAAAAAAAAAACTTAGGCGTATAACGCATGTAGGCAGCCTAGCTACGGCGGTCATTTATGAGCATCCAGTCGACGGTTGTCGAGTCGTCATTCTATATAGTCGAGCGAGAGTTGCGTAGAACGCAAAATATGTGCGGCTGTGCTTCGACTAGTGTGTGGATGCTGACGGCGGCCACATACACTTGTGGCTCATACTCAGACAGCGCGCACAGTGGACACGTTCCGTATTACGTTCCGTCAAGTCACGTCGAGTCTTCCCTAAGCTTTGCTTACTCTTCTTCTTTTCCCTCGCCTCTATCACAACTATTTGAAGTCGGCCACCTCTGTCCCAAACCTCCACTTGACCCGATCTCCCACTCACAACACACCAGCAGTCCTCATATCACACTCAATCACATTCTTCTACGATCTTCCTCTTCCTCTTCTTTTATCAACATTCATTGCCATAACCATTCTCTTCTCATAACATGACCAAACGCCGCTCATATGCTTTCACTCACATATTAATTTCTTACACTGTCTTCTCTGGTCACCATATTCATCATCAATTTAAGCTCATTCTCATCTTCTGCTACACTCATTCTCTGCTCAACGCTCTACGTGTCATAACCTGTGTGCACCTGTACGTACGAATTCCTTCTTCGACGGAAGGCGGGACGTGAGGTGATGGAAAGTGACGGAAGGTGTCCAGTGTGGGCGTGAAGGTTTGTCAAGGTAATATTTTGTCTTGCTCTGGCTGCGCGCAGCCAGTTGGCTGCCGTGCGATCGTGCACGTTCTATAATGGCTGCCGTGCAATCATGCACGTTCTAAAGCAGCTGCCGCAGAAATATGCCAGAGATTATGCGCATATCCAATAAGCCGTCATCAGTCGCGGATTGGTATCCGCGGCCTGAGGGGTGCGGCAGCCAGGTTGCCTAGTGCGCTACAGGCCTTATAATCGATAAATAAATTAAACAGGTAAAATAATAAGTGTACAAAAATCAATAGAAATGTGCACAGATGCAAAAAAAAAAACTTAACTAATAAAATAATTAAACAGGTAAAAAGATAAGTGTACAAAAATCAATAGAAATGTGCACAGATGCAAAAAAAAAATAATAAAATAATTAAACAGGTAAAAAGATAAGTGTAAAAACAAAATCAATAAAAATGTGCACAATTACAAAAAAAATTTGACTAATAAAATAATTAAACAGGTAAAAAGATAAATATACAGAAATAGAATATGTACATTAAGTTAATACCTACAGTAAAATAAGCAAAAAAAAAAAATTAAAGGGTTTTAAAAGAAAAAAATTAAAATCGAAAAATACGTAAAGTATTAAAAAAAAAAAATTATACAAAATAAATTTCGAAAAAGATGATGAAAAGTAAAAGGTAATTTAGAAAATTTTAAGTACAATTCGAAAGCAAATTATTACGATAATCCTCGGTCCGGTGGCGTCTTGGTCTTCGGTGTCTTGCGCGTCCCGTTAAATTTTTAGACTGCAGAGATGTGTTCAGGTTGAACGTTCAAAACAGTCTGACGATTGTTTCCGAATCGATTTAACAAGTAAACATCCAGTTTTCGGTTGCTACGCGCTTATTGTGCGTAGCAACATAATAAATATATCACCGTGTTTTTACGTAAACACACTATTACGGCCAACATTCTCGTTAATATTCTCGTTTATTATACAGAAATTAAAAACGGCAACGACACGATTAAGGGAAAGTTTACTATACTCATCTTTCTTCGCCAATCTTATTGCACGCTACAAACAAAAATACAGTGACATCGTGTCTCTTTTTTTGATTCATTTTGGTCAAGTTACTCTTTTATTTTTATTGTTTTAAATATACAAAAGAATTGATTAGGAATTATTATTCACACGACGCTCTAAATAGGCGATTGGGGTACAATGTTTTGCCGTTAACGTATGCGATGGGCAGGTGTATATTGGCGACCGATCTGTACTATATTGTTCTCATTACATTGAACCAAAATGCATTTACGGAACGCGTAATAAAAAATGAAAAGAAAAACTGACACTTTATTACTGTGTTTTGGAATAAACATTTTTAAGACGGCGACGAAATTCATTTAATCCTCACTCACGTTTAACACAAGTGTACACAGATAGATCCGAATAAACAGAATTAATGTTTTAAATTTCTTTCGTATTTTTTTCCTCTGAAACGCGGCTATATTTTTAAACGTTGTACGTTAATCATTATTTTGTAATTTATCGTTAACTCGGAAAAATTTCGTCGAATTCGTATATAATAATTTTAACACTTAAAAACGTAACGGAAGTATTGAAAAAAGTTTGAGTTTTAGTTGAGTCATATTTTATTTGTATACTATATTTGTATTTCCGCGCTGTACTTGTATATTAATAAGGTGATCTAAAACCGAGTTTTCCGCATTCGTTCTGTCACAATATCAACCCATTCATCGATAATAATGGATGGCTAATCGCAGCAAAGTGTTTTTATGGACTAGGAAATGTTAAGTCTATTTAAGGTTAGTGGAATCAGAATATTAAACTAATATTTCGAACGTTGACTTGTCGAATTTAGTGATATTGTAAAGACTTGAAAAATTTACCAACGATTTTCCGATACAATTTACTCGCCGAACGTGACAGAATATGAACGGGGAAATTGGATTTCCGGTAAATTCCATTGATTTAATTACACGACAATTAGTTGAAAATAGAATTCATGTGTTAAAATATCGTTTTCAAAGAAGAAGAAAAAACGCGAGGTCGAGACGAAAGTGTGCGCGAGGCAAACGACCGACGTAGCACCGATCGTTCACATAATATAAACCTTCAACAATGGAAATTCGAATTGTAATTAATCGATCTAAATAATAAAAATAATAAAAATTGCGAAAGAAATCAAACTGACTTAATATCAAACTAACGAGTAATCCATCGGGTTAAAAAGTCAAGTTAATTTTTGAACTTATTAACTCGTATTGATGCTCAGTCTAGAGTTACCGCGTTTAAGAATTTAAAAAACGAGACTTATATTTTAACCAAAACACCGCATTTTTTTTTTTTACACAAAAATTACAATAAATACGTAATATTATTAAAATATTACATAAGTAATTATTTCTTAAATGTTACGGTTTATAATTTAAATTTCAGTAGTATTATCCTCGAGTTCCTTCACAACTCCGTTTTTCTGTTTTATTCATATTTATCTTAAAGAACTTAGGACGCCACTCAATAATACTGTGTGCTCAAAAGAAATTCACGAAAATATACGAGTTTCAGCAAATATAAAAGTTTTTAAATAATAATTATATCGATATTAAGGGGTTTTATGAAATTTTTTATTTTTTTTTTATGACTATGACAGTAAAATGTTTGGACGGAAAATAGTGTTATCATTTAAGGCGTTTATTCCGGGGATAAGTGGATAAATAATGTCTTTTTATTGAAATATTTTCTTTTTCTCTAACGTTTCAAATATTTCACATTGGACTTAGTACCTAGTCACTACTTTTTTCTCGTGCATTTAAATTTTTTATCCGCTTTTCATTCGACATTTTACTACGCGCGTTTTGTGATGAAATATATATTTTACACTTTCATGAACATCAGCACACGTCTGAATTCTGTAATATTATTAATTATTGGCTCACGATTCTTTCGATTATACATACGCAAGTAGAACAAAACAAAAAAACGGAAAGTAAACGTAACTTATTCCAGAAAAATAAAACGTCCCGTTAGGAGTTTTCCATTTTAAACGGGACATACATATATATATAGAGACAAAAACACGTTTAAAATCGATTTCGTACCATAATTTTTGGCTACTTCCACGTACGTTACATTGAAACCTTCTTCGCTTCCGATTTTATTCAATTACATGAACGGAACCGGTTTGTAATTCACTTATAGAATTAAAGCTCTGCGAAAAACAACTGTTAATAATAATACGCTCGTCGGCCTATCCACTAGGATTGAATACACAACGCGAATTACTCTTAAATTATTTATGAACGGATTCGCCGACAATTTCAATTGGTCCTTCAAACGGGTCCATATAATTCGGAGAGCTGGAAACATTAGGCTTCGTCATCGGCGTACTAATTTCTTGTGTTGATTTGTCGTTGTTTAACGGAGCTACACAAGGAATTTGATGTTCACTAGTATTCCGATTTTTTTCAACTGAAGAAGTCATCGCACTTAGTTCATGGGGTGAACCTATTATTTTTTCGTACATCAAACGAGCTGCTTTTCGTTTAGCCATCTGTTTGAAACACCCTTCACCTATTCGTGGACAAATTTATGTCGTTGTTAATTACTACTATTGAATATAATTTCATTGATATGGCTTACCTATGAAGGTATGTGTCTGAAGAGAACATTCCACCGTATACCAATCGGAATCGGTGAGTTTTTTTCGTGTATTCGTACTGAGGTAACAACCAATGACGAGCTATATGCATACTTTTTGCAGTACACTGATAGGGTTTGTCTATCTATAATCTGTCATTTAAAACGCTCTTTTCAAGATCACTGGAAAAAAATGAAAAAATGCTTATTTTAAAAACCACAGTTGTTTTTAAATATCGCAAATATATGTATGTACATTGTCGAATTCTGCGAAGTCTTATCATTAAAAGTATCAACACTCGGTAAATATTGATTTTAAAACGCGACCGCGTTCTTCTTGGATTCTTTTTTTGACGGTTCATCTATAATTTATTTTCATTATAGATACGTTTTCAAAACTAAAATCATAATATATAAACGGCTACACTTGCCTATGATGTCATCGCATTTCGCGCGGAACGTTAATTCCGGACACTGCACTTGACCCTTCGTGGAAATCAGATCGTAATCTACTTTTTTATTCTGGTACAGTAGAAGTTCATATACTAAATGAATCGCAGAACAATTTTAACTCCTAAAAATGAAATACAAATAGAAGTCAATAACATTACGATTAAATACGATTTTAATAATTTTAAAATTGTGTGTGTGTAAAAATTGCAGAATGTATAACAAATAAACGTTGCAATTATATAATATCTAAATTGATTGGGTAAAAACGTTGGACGTAGTAGAATTTTAATTGCAGTAAACAAACTAGTTTCAAAGAGAATGAAAATTTTGAAAATAAATTCATTTTCCAAAAATTATATATTTTATTGAAATAAAAGAAAATCTATGTTTGGCTTAAAATAATGTTTATGTTTAAAACCTGACGACCGATAGATTGTTTATATTTATGATTAATAAAACACACAATAAATGGTTCACTCGAAACGTTCAATTCGTTTGTAATATTTCTGAATAACACATCACTGTTAAAAAAAAAAAAAAAAAAATGTCTCAATGTGCGTCAACGAAAAGTGGCATCATGTTAATAGAGGACAGAAAACGGCAGATAATTTACACAATGCTAGGTGAGATTTTGTATTGTCATACGAGTTACAAAACAATCTTACATTAATTCACTATAAAGCGTTAACGTAAAAATATAAATTATCTTTCCGTTTTTACGACTGTTTAATAATAAAATTATTTTATGGTTTTCCATACGATGTCTTTAATTACATTCACGATAAACGGCGATCTTTGCGAACTTTAGATAATTAAACATAATCATTTTAATACATATTATGTATAATTTTAAAAAAAAAATCTTTAACGTTGTAATATATTTGATCGTGATGATCTGTATGCAATCGAGTATCGTGATCATATCTAAATTTCAGACTAATCAACCCGTTCTGATACGTATATATTTTATATTGTTACGTTAAAAATAAATGTATATAAATTAACGTGCGTAAAGATGATTCTAAATCTAATAAAAGTTTTTTTTTCTCATTTTATATTAGTGACTACGTGTTCCATAACGATTGGCATGTGTTTGGAGTGGACGTGTTTTACAACGGACGTCGAAACAAACGACACGAATGCCGATTACGTAGATAAATATGGATCGCAACTAGTTAAGAGTTGTCTGTATTTGGGAATGATCATCAGCGCTGGGCCCGCGGCGTTCGTTGCCTCTCTTATCGGTCTCAAATCATCACTGGTGGTCGGAATGCTCATCACAATATCCGGGTCTATTGTAGGCAATATCGGGTCGTATTTAGCGCTGTATATTGGACGGAGCCTGCACGGCATTGGTGCAGGGATCGTATTTGTGATTGTACCTAACTACGGAGCTGAAATGGCCGAGCCAAAATTCAGAAGTAAATATTTTTGTTGTATTGATGCAAAATCGTTTTGAGAGGAACACGACGAATGAATAACACTGATTTTTACTATATTAATTTTCGCGATATTTTAAAAAGTCATTAAAATATGTTTGTAAATATCAAAATTAAATTTTTAATTGAATTTGGAGAAATCGGTGTGATATTTTAAATATTTATTTCGAATGGTTCGATTGACTGCAAATAACGAGAAGAGAAAATCCATAATGTTTATGTTAAGAATTCGATATTTCCTTATATACCTACTTATTTCCCACCAAAATTATGTGTTATTCATATTTATAATAATATAGTAATGCATCTGGTTTTTTTTTTTTTTACACAATAATGCTACAAACACAAATGTAATACTTCTCACTTCTGTTTTCATCGTTATTTATTTTTGTTTGTTATTTATGTAACTAAATACCAATCGTAAATCTATTTTAGACGTGTTAACCGGTTTTCACTACTTACAACTGTTAATCGGTGAACTGTTATCGCACGTCGCAAATCAGTTTTACGATTATCCGTACGTGAACATGGGAATCGTAGGTATGGCGATTTTGAACTTGATAGCACTGTTGGCCGTCGACGACCCTCTTTACTATCGATTGAAGTTTAAAAAGCACACTAACGCGCTAGATTTCAAGCTGAAGATACACGATAATTCGCGTTCTAGCATATGCAATCAAGTTTACACGGTAGAAATATTACGCATTGATACACACCTACGGATAGATATAGTCGTATCAGCCGTAGACTGCAAATATCGTGTACGATTATATCGTAATATTGTGTTTTATTCTATTTTCATTTAGAGTTTAAAAACCGACGACGACGTGAACAGGATAGAGCTGGATTCGATTTTTACCGAGCAAATATATCGGCGACCACTTTTGGTCAACGTCTCTCTTATTTGTATCCAGCAATTTTGCGGCCTGTCTTGGGTATTGAATCAACTGCAATGTATGTACGCGATAATACCAGTCATAAGTGAAGAGATACCGGACGTGATCGCTACCACCTCCCTTCAAGTACACAGTAGAATATTACTACTTACGCTGTTTATTATTTTGTACGCTTCAGTGGAGTGCCGCATATTATAATAATCGATCGGTGTGTAGACGAATTGCATTCGGCGGGATTCGGTGAATTACAAAAATAATATATAATACGCATTAAATAAATAATTGTAAAAAAAAAAACGAATGCGATATTATTTGCAAAAATAATGGCGTAAAAAAAAAATCAATTTTTTAACTCTTTATAAATTTGGACAGAAAAGAGTCATTTGCATTTATGCTTTACTCGGTATAAGTGATGTTTTCATAATAATCGATAACTGTATAATATTAATAACGGTTTGGTTTTCTACATAATACATTTTCATAATAATAAATTGCGTTATATTTCGAAAAATATCCAAAATTATTTCCGCAAAAATTGTTCAATGTAGTGTATAATTAATATATTGTAATTTGTTCAACAGCGATTTACCATGTCGAATAACTTTTGTTTGAATTTTTTTATAGATCGTGGTATGTATTATATGTCTGTTAATCGTCGGTTTTTCGGGGAAAAGAAATCTGTTGATCGTTTCGGGATTTGGAATGGCCGTCATATTATCCGTGATGAATGTCGCGTATTATAAAGACACTTTAGATAACGATGAACCGTGGTTACTTAGCCTATTCGTTTTATACGTTATTTTTTATTCGATTGGATATGGTCCGATACCATGGATTTTGATGCCTGAAATATGCCCGAGAAAAGTGAGTTCAAAATATTTGATTACTATAATGTTTTTTAAATACCGATCAATTATTATATTGTGCGTTTTAATGGCAGAGTACTCGCGCGTATATTTATTTTGACATTCTAAGAGAAATACACTCAAATAATATTTTAATACGAAAAATTAACTAAACGCGATTTGATGTCAGGCACTGAATTCTAATTATTTATTTTCAGTCGAGACTGTGGACGTCCGGCGTGACTGTGAGTTTATACGCTGTGTTGAACATAATCAGAAACCAACCAGTTTATGAACACATACGATATATTTACGGAGTAGATATTTCTATTTTGATATTTACTTTTGTATGTTTGACTGGTGGTGGTTATGCGTATAAACACGTAAAACAAAAATGCTGTCCGGAAACAATGGACTTTATTGTTTGATTTATTGTTTGAGTAAGCTGAACAGAAAAAAGAACAAATAATAAAAATACTCATTATAATTAATGATTGAAGATGGAATATGATTGGACATGTTTGAGACACGAAGAGGATACTGTTACGTATTGTAATAGAAGGGAAGAGAAATGGCAGAGGAGAACGAGGACGACCTGCAAGAACAGCTTACATCAAAAAGGAGATACGCGATGCGGGACTAACAAATGACAGATAATTGAAGAGGATAACTAGTAATAGAGATATTAGTAGCTCTAATAGCTAGTAATAGAGATGAAAGGCGAAGTCATGGGAAACGGTAAAACCAACCTTAGGGTTGAATACAAAGATAAGAAGAACCCTGTGTGCAATAAGGTGATATTGACATCTATACGATTGCGTTTTTTAATCTCAAATGCGATATCACACAAAAACTTTTATGTGATACTTAATAGATTATTAATAAAAATATATATCGTAATTTAATTCTTTGTGATGTCACAAAAAAATGTATATGTGACTTCGATTTACAATATTGTATAGAAATTTAATCACTATATTATGTGCTCTGTGAAGTCATATTCATATAACAATATTAAAATGAATATTATTATAAAATGTGAAGTTACAACGATATCAAATGGATATCGACTGATATTATTGGATATTAACACTATTATTTAATGTTTTCGTCACTGGATGTTATTTATGCAGAGAATAATGATAAACGAATTTCGTGGCTCTTTTTTTTCTATTTAATTTATGACGTATAGTTTAGAATGTTTACCAAGGTACAAAAAGCTTTTTTTTTTTTTTTAAAAAAAACTCGTTCCCTCGTAAAACATTAAGGATGGGAGTTAATTAGCAAACGATTTTCAAACGTCTGTATATGAGATGGTAATGACCCATAAAGAACAAAAAACGAGTTTTTCATGAACTCACTGAAACCAACAGAAATCAACAAGTGACAGCTTGTCTTTCTCTCACTAAGAAAAATTTTTCTTGCGGCAAATCGTCACGGGCGATAAAAAATAGATAATTTATGACAAATTGAATCGCAAAAAGTCACGGGTAAATCGCGGCGAATCATCAATATCGTTCGCAAAATCCAATCGCTTCAGAAAGAAGGTCCTTCTCTTCGCGGTATTTTATGCTCCGTCACTAGAAACAGAAGAAGAAAAAAGCGTGTTCTGTCATCTGTCCGCTATCCGATAATATATTTTATATCAACACATTTTTCTCCTCTTTCCACAGTGATATGATTTTGACTTTTACATTTCTCCACACACAAACATTAAGAATTATAATTCACGTATTCCACAAAATCGAATTTTCTCTATATTTTTTATACGTCAAGTATTAAGGGCGCATACCTTTTCTTAATAAAGCATTTAATAATAATCATTGATTCAAGCTATCGGTTGTTATATAAAGTGAAAATTACGTTTCAAAAAAATACTGTTTTCAACGGTTTCGCGTGATTTATAAAAACATGTGTATAAAATATTATTTATATATTATTATTTAGACGAAATCAAATTCGAATTTTCATATTTAGAATTAACTTACTTATCTGAAATAAACTATACAAAAAGCAAATATTTCTGTTCACAAAAACAATTTTCTTTTTCAAGTCGGTCATAATTGTACAACACTGTTTAAGTGGGTTTAATGTGGTGGGCGTGTTCTTATATTATTTTTAAGTGTTCATTTTAAAATACACACGTTTCCTCGATTTTTTTTTACCATAATTTTTTTTTTAACAAAGGAAAAAATATAATCTTTAGAATAAGTAATTACAACGAGTAGAGTTTGGATGACAATACAATACTGTTTACAATAATACGACGACGAAGTTACCTGCTGGTAAGCAATAATTATTTACGAAACGTATTTAAAATTATTTTTTTTTATTTTATTTTGTTTTATTGATTGTGAATATTGTTAGTAGATCAAGGATTCAGTTATGTTCTATTCTTCTGGTAGTAAATTTAACGAGAGTAATTGAAGAGCCCCCCATTTATTTCGATTTATAGTTTAGTATTGTAGTGTGTAGACTGTATAGTTGATGAATTTCAAATGAAATCGCGCATAACCGAGTTCGATACTCACATACTTCACGTTGATATTTTATTTAACATTATTTTTACGTTGAAACTGTAGGCAAAATCAACGCTCACCATCGTCGCGTTTTATATTCTGTTTTGTTTGTACTCATTCGTAGTAATAAACGCACTTACGTACAACAGGAACAGTGTATTATTTCGTTTTCGTCTATTCGCCTAACCATTAGGGGGTTTTAATGTATAGTTTAAAAAATGGTTTATTATTCTTTGGATTTTAACGGTACAAGGATAAATATTTTGGTATATTTTAATTTGATCAGTTTTGTCAAAAATTTCGCAATGCAATTTTCACGGGATTTGAACTACTCGATCAGTGGTCACCGAAAACTGGACCGTGTAAAAGAGAAATTTATTGCCATTTTTTCGGGAAATGTCTTGATCGATCGGGTTCAGAAATCGATTCGTATACATTTGTTTTACACGGACAACACATCAGGCCGAAATTATTCGACGTGATCTGAATTTTTCTTTTGTAAAACGTATGGTCTGAAAACGATTATTATAAGATCGATATCAGTACCGTTAAAACTTTGAATATGTTGTTGGTGGTAGTCACGATAGCATAATGTATCCGTGAAACCAGGTACACTGGGATTGCCTCAATAACGCTAAAGCCTGTAAGCTATAAGCCTTTGGGATATACGCGAGATTCTTCCAGTTAGTGGCTACGTTTTCATGCGTTTTTAATGAACGTGCGTTGGAACAACGTTAATTTTTTCATATTATTCGACACTATTCAAATAATGAATACCGTCGCGAAATTGTTTATACAACTATAAACTTCAAATGCCTAAGACTAAAGGTGAGAAAATATGTTCTTTATTTCGAGTCGCACATAAATTAGTATGTGAAACGACTAAATATGAAAATACCTACTGTTGTGAGTGGAACAATAATAAATACGTTAAAATTCATAAAATACATATTAACGCTGAAAACGTAACCATGCCAAATTATTCTCTACGTGTAAGACTTAAAGTAAAAACACAGTCACTACAATTGTTATTGAATTTATTGTGTTCTCGTCGTACATAACTATACCGTCTAACATTGACGATAAAATCCTTAAGTTAGTAATATTGTTGTTTAAAAAATACAAAATTTTCTAGGAAATGAAAAGCGTATTATGACCAAGCGAATTTCACTTATTTATTTATTTTTTCTTTGAAAAATAATAAGATAATAAAAACGACCAATGCACGAATTGAACTTGTTTTGTCAGAACTTCCGTTAATGCAAGTTCAAACTGCAGTTCTAACCGCGGCTCCCTAAAAATTTTACAACGCGAATAATTATTTTTAATTAACAGTGTCGCGAATTCGCAATTATTTATCATCGAGCGTTTAACTTAATGCTTCATTTCAATATATTTAGACAGATTGTTTGTATTGGGTTATTAATAATAATATTATTATTTTATATATAAAATATAATAACGCGTCAATGTGATCACTATATATGTCATAAAATAATGTATGAAAAACCAAAACGGTAAGAATTTTGGATTATTCCTTTGTTTGTTCGACTCTACGGATTTTATGGACAACACGCGCAAAGCGTTTACTACATTGTCTGTAAGACTCATACATGGCAGTGTGTAAACTGTAAACTTTTTCTCTCTTCACTCTGCCATATTATTAGTTTAAAAATAATACGAATGACGAGCGTCTGTAAACGTACTTCTACTATCTTTTGATATAAGAAAAGGCGCCTTATCAAAAGTACACTCGGCAAAACTAATTATTACCGGTTGAATTGAAACGGCGTATATGTTTTATATATACAAACGGCACCGTACAGAATAAGCCTATACGAATCTCCGTACATTCGCGTGCGCCTCGCACACTACACATGTGCATAAAATATATAGAAACATTAGTCCCTCCACCCGTTAACCATTTTTGTCACGTAACAGTTTAAACGTTTTTCTCGAATTATTTATAGAATTGTTCATACAACTGGATCTGTTGTGTCCGACAATTTGCTCTTTATATAAACTGTACAAAATTCAATATTAACACTTATAATCAAAACATTGTTTTAACTGTTTTCACACGCAATACTCACCTATTGCCATTAATAGTTTTTGTGCATTGGCATTTAGGCTTTTCGTTCATTTTCTTCAGCTTATACGGGTAAAAGGTCTAGTTGGAGACAATACCGGAACTAGAGTTTTTGCAGCCTTTAGTAGTACCTAAGAAGTTTTGTCATTTAATTATATTTTAAACATAAATATATATATATATTTTTTTTTTTGGTCAAGAAATTTGTCAAGATGCTTTGTTGTCAACTGAAAACTGCTGTGATATTATATACCCTAATGTGTACAAATTATTGAATATAATCGATTCTCTGCCTATAAGTGTAGCATCTGCCGAACGCAGCTTTTCCGCGCTTAGAAGGTTGGATGCGCGTCTTAAGTATTAATTACTAATATTTAGATATTTGTAAGGCCTTACTAACAACTTTGAAACAAATATCTTTATTTTTTAGAATGTAGCAAATGCTTTAAATGCTTAATTTACTATTACTTTAATAATAACAGATAAATTCTTACCTTTTTTTATTTCAATTACTACTCTCCTGACAAATTTTTTATTTAACATTTTCTATTATTAATCTCTTCATATATTAGTCATATTTTATCTTATTCTATTCTTTTATTTTGTTGGTAATAGGTTAAAAATTTGGCTGAGTTCGAAAACGGGCCAAGATCGCTTAACCGGTTTGGCATTGCTCAGTATCAGTGGCGCCGAAGTCCAAAATAATTGGTATGGCAAAATAGGAATAACGACTACCCACCCGCCCAACCCCCAGCCAAACTACATTATTAATAATAATAATATGCAAATCTAATGACACCCACCCCTTAAATAAGGTCTGGCAGCTGCCAGACCTTGACCACGTGATGGGCGCCACTGCTCAGTATTCATAATTCAGTTACAATAAATGTTGATGTAAATATTGTATTTAATTTAGTATTATAATTTGTAAATACTAAAAAATAAAATACAGATCAAGTTTTGTAAATAAAATTGTGTTTTTTTCTATCATATGCCTGTATATATTTTTAAGACGATAACGTCTCGTGCATGCGACTTCTTCGACTGGTCTGTCGCGCGCATCGTACGATGCATCTAACTACCGATCATCAGAGTGCCGCATATCCAAGTGGTGTACGAGTCAACCTTGTGAGTTTTTGTATTGAAATTTTTTTGTATATTTTATCGCTAGTATTCGTCAATTAGTCGTTACCGTTTAGTGTTTTGAATACTAACTCTAGTCTTGAGTTATAATCATTGTATTAATACGTAAGTCTTTAAAATATTGTTCAAATCAATTTATCGTATTTACTTTTATTCTTTTTTTTCCATTCCTCATTCCGTATTTACACATCGGCACCCGATATTTTATTTGTGTTAGTCCGCGTCATATATAATGGAAATAACATTACGTGCCTTTAGAGCGCTATAAGCGAGTCGACTTTATTAACTTCTTCGTATTTTATAATCCACTAGCACGCAGAGCGAAAAAATATTAAATATGAAACTTTAATGTTATAATCGCCTTTATATACATTAAAATACATTAAAACAACAACATAAATTAATTAATATAACGTACATTTTAATAATCCATCCAACAGACGTTTCATAAATTTGGAATATAAACGAATGTCTCGACAACGCTAATAAGTCGCTTAATTATCGACTAAATAATGCGTTACCTATTGATATATTGGCAGTTTTTTATTTATTTATTTTTTTAAAACATAACGTATCCATCTTTTGTCAGTTTAACCGAAGAGCAACATTTAGTATTCCGATAACATATTTTACGACAACAGATTTTAATTTATTATATGTAACGTGTACACCTGCAGTGTAGGACTTTCACGGCTGTTTTAAAATTTTAAACTCGAAAATATTTAAATTGTAATATGAAAAAAATGTTAAGTAAGTCGACCTTAAGTCATACTTATACATAACATAAACCAGTTTTCCGAATATTGATATATCATTGTACATGGCTTGATCGCTGCGATTAACATTGATAAATAAACAAATATTCAGTAGTCTAATTTCAACGCTGTGATCTTATTCCTCGAAGTCAATTGTTACATATTAAATAGGGATTATTTTTTCTCATTTTCCGACCATTTAACGTACGTTTTTTTATTTTGCAATGAAAACTATATGTATGTATAAATACGTAATTTTTAGATTTACAAGACCGTTGTCCGTAGATTTTCATCAAACCAAATTAATGTTGTTAAATTAAGAAAAATATACAATTCGCAAAACTTCACGACAATGTTTTAAAAATGTGACTGTTTCACTGATGGTATTATTACTCTTTTTAAATTAAAAATTTTTCGAATATTATTCTGTTATTAATACCGTTAATATATCTCTTTTCAAACGGTTTTAATTCCAAATTAACTCATAATACCCATCTCCTATATATATATATATATATATATATATATATATATATATATATATATTTATATTTATTTGTACTATACTTGTATAAAAGAGAAGATTACAACAATACGTTTTCAAATGAATTCGTTCGAACGGTACAATAAGCAGATTTATACAAGCGAAAAAGTAAAAAGTATAATATGTTCGACGAATAAAAAGTAAAAGCCGCGAGACTTTCAACGTGCCGGCTTCGCATTATTAATTATTTTTATACGAGTACCATTACAGTGTTCGTGGTAAACTATATACAGTGGTTAATATTGATATCGTGTTTACTTATTTATTTTCACTCGCAACACCGCTGAAGAAATCACGATGAACTCTCGTGCGACGTACGAGTGTCGAGTATATATTTATTTAGGACGTAAAATCCTACAGTGATCGCATGTGCACATTAAACAAACGAATATTTGTAGTATATATGTATAGATAATACATAATGGATAGGCCATGTGTTTACAATACGTGTAGCGGGCAACGTTCCTGAATAAAGAAGAGAGATAGTAATATTAAAATCACGTCTTCTATCCTACTAAGCAAGAAATTATTTTTTGTTCCATGACATAATAATTGAAAAATTGTACATTCTGTTATCTAAGTATCGATTACCTAAATATTTGCTGAGTGAGACAGAAGATTCGGGAACGTCTGATAAGGAATATGGCCTGTCCATTATGTATTATCTATGTATATATGTTACGCCGAATTCGTGAAATTGCCGACTTCATGAATTCGGCAGTAAAATTTCTGATTTCATGAAATCGGCGACGCCATTGCCGAATACATGAAATCGGCAAATACATGAAATCGGCAATTTAGCTACCGAATTCACAGAATCGGCAGATTTTTTAATGCCGAATACGCGATTTCAGTTACCTATATTACACGAATTCGGCAACACATTATTCGATATCATTATCCGCTCTTAAACAAAATAATCTACCTTAAATCAACGTTACACGTACTGATGTATAGTGTTCAGTCAGTCAGTCAGTGAAGTGCGGATATTTTTTATTTTATTTTTCAATTAAATAAAATTAATTAATTAATTAATATTTTTAATTTTTAAAAAATTTTAAATAACGACGGATTCGCAGTGGACGGCAGAACGGGATGTTGAAGCTATCGAAATATTAACTGACGACCATACTGTAAAAAAATATATAGGCGGTATTATCCGTGTACTTAAAAATTTTTAATATAATTGAGGTAAGCGGCGGTGTTCCACAAAAACAACGAAAGCGCGATCAAGGAATTATGGCAATAGTCGATAGCTTTCCCAGTTTCCTAGTATTATTCTTGATATACGCATTATGTAACTAGTGGCCATAAAGTTAGACGAAAACTCATAAAAAATTATGGAGCATTGTGTTCGGTTGGTATCAGTTGGCACAGGCCATGAATACCGGCGATGCTTATGTCTTTCTAATTGCACATCGCAGAGGTGCACATTTTGAAAAAATGGTATGATATGTAATTCGGCGTCCCAACCGGATCGTATAGCTGCCATAATAATGAAGGCCCAAAGTAATTTTTAATAGTAATTTTTATAGTACGTAACACTTTCCTTAATGTGTAATTTGAAACGATAATTACCTACTTTGTAATCAAATGTATTACTAAGTAAAAGTAAATTAATACAAAACTAAGTAAAATTATGTTTTTATAGAAATTTAAAAAAAAGCCTTGCTGATTTCATGTACACGGCAGTATTATATCCTTTATAATGTCGATTTCATGTATTCGGCAACAGCGTTGCTGATTTCGTGAAATCGGCAATTTCACGAATTTGGCGTAACATATATATATATATATATATATATCAGTGGTTCACAAAATTGTTTCCATCGCGGCACATTATTATTAGTTATTATAAGTCATGGCACACTTTGGATAAATATTACCTACTTTCCAAATATAATTTCCAAATATAAGTGGTTTACAACCGGGAAACAAAAAAAGTTCAAGTTGTGGCGACACACCTTTCAAATTTTACGACATACCAGTGTGCCGCGGCATACCCTTTGGGAATTTAGATCTGGCGTTTATAATTTGCACAAGGCCTCGCAAATCATAGCGCCAACACTGAAATAGGTAATCAAGTACTCGTGCATCTGATTATACTATGTTATTATAATTATATTATATTTTAGAATTAATTAGTATTATTAAGATACTTATCAGTTTATGTGTTAATTTATAAATACAGAATTAAAAAAAAAATATATATATACGTAATACGTATATTAAAATTTAGTTGATTTGCAGTTATTAACCCATATAAAATATAGTTATATTTAATTTTTAATTTCCAACATGTGAATTCCGAAACTGTCCCATATTCTGCATATCGTAATATTCAGTTACACATTTTTTTAACACTAACCACAAATTTGTCTCATCAAAATCAGTAATCACAGTTAATGTTTAGTACATTAGTGCAGAAGTATGTATTAGCTCTTGTTACACAGTGTTTTTGTGTTTTTTTTTAAGATGAATAATACACGAAAACTCAGAAGGGATATGTGGAAATATTTTACTTATATTGATTCCCATTTTGCAAAATGCGATATATGCAAAATTAAAATTTCACATAAGACAACAATGTCAAATTTAAAAAAAAACATATTGAAAGAAAACATCCTTTAGTAAATTTAGAACCTAAACCAGATTATGAAAGTAACCGATCTAATACATCAAATACTTCACAAGTAATTACATAAATATAAAATTATTTTCTTTATATTAATTATGTTGACTGTAGAGTCGTAGAGAATAACTTATTATATTATTATTTTTTATTACATTAGGTTATTAATCTAGAATTACAATCCACACCAAGTGTAAGTCAAGTGAATCCCTCTAAATCAATCGTTGAAAAAAATGTTGACAATCCTCCTGAATTCGTATCAAATCGTACAATGAATAAAAAACGTAAAACAACAAATAATACTTTGCTAAACTATATTCCAAGGAAAATGACCAATACATATCAAAGTCAGTTGGATGATAGTTTATTAAAATTAATTTATGTAGATTGTCAGCCTTTTAGTATAACGGAAGGTGAGAGCTTTAAACAATTTATTAATATATTAAATCCAACTTATAATGTACCAAGTAGGCAAAAAACTATCAAAAACTTCATTGCCTTTTGCTTTTATGAAAAGTTATTCAACGAAACTAAAATAAAACTTCAAGAAGAAGTCACATCAGTTTGCTTGACTACTGACTGCTGGACTTCTATTAACAATACAAGTTTTTTAGCTGTTACTGCTCATTATGTTGATCCAAATTTTAATTTGCAATCAGTCCTACTTCAATGTGCTTCTTTTAATGAAAAACATACAAGCTTGAATTTGAGCAGAATCCTCCAATCAATTATTGATGAATGGCAATTAAATGGTAAAATTGTTCTTGTAGTGTCTGATAATGCTGCTAACATAAAAAATGCTATAAATATATTAAATTCAAAACATTTTGGGTGCTTTGCTCACAGTTTAAATTTGGTTGTCCAAAAAACATTAAAATCGCAATCAAATTTAATCAATATTGTAAAGACAATTGTGGGACATTTTAAGCGAAGTTCTAATGCTAACCATCAACTTATGATTCACCAGAAGAACTCAGGGACAACACCAAAAAAATAATTGCAATATGTAGCAACACGTTGGAATTCCACATTCCATATGTTAAATCGATTTGTTGAATTGGAAAATACTATAAAGGCAACTGTAGCTATTATTGATGCGGATTTACCTGTACTGACATCTGAAGAATGGAAAATATGTAAAGAATTATGCCTTGTACTTAAACCATTCGATAAAGTCACAAAATTAATAAGTGGAGAGAACTATATGAGTGCTTCTATCAGGGGCGAACGCAGAAAAAAATTTCGGGAGGGGTTTTTGAAAAATGTAAAATTATTAGGTAATATGTACCTATACTATCTAAACTCTAACATATATGTCGTAACTAATAACTTTAAAATTTTCTCAGACATTTCGGAGGGGGTTCGAACCCCCAAAACCCCTTCCTGCGTTCGCCTCTGGCTTCTATGGTTATTGTTTTATATAAAGGATTACACGATGTTTGTGAAAAGTTTAAAAAGAAATCTTTTAAATCTTCAGTGCAAGAAACTATTAAACTTCTACACGAGAGAATCAATAATCGGTTCTCCAATTTAGAAATGAGCAATACTTTAACAATGGCAACATTTTTGTATCAAAAATTTAAACATTATGCATTATCTAAATCTGTAGGAGAACAAACAAAAACAAAATTAATAAAAGTAGTTGCACGAAATATAAAAAAATAATACTTAAACATTATCTACAGTTACAACAACGAGTGCTGTAAACGAAGAAAGGGATGAATACATGAATATATGGGATAATTTTGATTCAATGACTTCGACAATAACACCTCAGGGAACAAATACATCAAAATCAATCATTGAAATAAATAGAGATATTGATGAGAACATCTTACCACGAACAAGTGATTCTTTTAATTGGTGGAGAGAACACAGTTATAATTATCCAAATTTAAGTATGATTGTTAAAGAAAAATCTTGTGTAGTAGTATCTTGTTTCGTGCGAACGAGTATTTTCCAAAGCCGGTTTTGTCATTAATGAACGCCGTAATCTTCTTAAACCTAATAAAATTAATCAACTGTTGTTTTTGAATCATAATTATAAGTTATTTAACTTATAAAAGCGTGAACTAATTATTTTTAATAAATATTTAATATTATATATATATAGTAATTGGTATTTAGTTATTAATATACCTTCATCGTATGTAGTATTATGTTAAATATATTCACGTACAAAAAAAAAACTGTTTTTAAAAATATATTGCAATATTTGTAAATTTTATTTTTATCATTCATTAGTTCACAATTATAATTTTCTTCGACATATTTGTTTACTGTTGCAAATCACTGTTTACTTCTTAGTTTATACTGATTATAATCTAAGGTGTAGTTTCACTATGATAACAGTCACCAGTCACTACAAAATAAAGTAGTATATTTAATATTAAATTGTCGCCGACATTGTATTTTAAGTTACATAATAATAAGTTACAGAATGTAACCATTAGTCAGTAGTCACCATGTACCATTGTGTCACCATTAATTTTTTTCATTGTCGCAGTGACTAACAGCAACACTATTGTCACGGTGACAGAGTAACGGTGACGTGACTTTTTGCTCATCACTAGTACTCATAAGAATAGCATGAAAGCGAGAGAGAAAACCACGAAATCGTTGTACAGCAATCTCGCTAGACCCTTGCACCGCGCTCGTGATGGCCGGCCGTCATTTAGCACAGAACAAGGATCTCTAGCGAGATCCTTCGATTCGCGAGAATTGACATTTTGTAGCTCAACGTACAATGTACATAATATATATATATATATATATATATATATATATATATATATATTATTTTCATCCATTTTTCACGATCGACAAGTATAATTGAATCGGTCATTTCAAAAACAACATAAGTCATCAAATTGAAGTTTTATACAAACCACAAATAACTTCATGACTCCAGAAATTTAACTTTTTTTGTACTTTTATCTCTTTACACATTTATTTTTAAGGTTTATGACATTCATAATTTGTGGTTTTAAATTGTCTATCTTTGACTATATTTCACTAAAATAATATAAAACTTATTTGACTTATGTTGTTTTTGAAATGACCGATTCAATTGATAAACATCATAATTGGGTAAAATAAATAGATATGGGTAATACCTAATTAACAAATGATAGAAATAATAACGATGTACTTATTTTAACAAGTAATAATATAATATTTTATATAGGGCCGGTTTCATCAACTATTGTTAAATATACTCTAACACCGTGTTAGTTAATAATTTATTTAAATTTAACATTTGGTTAAATTATATAAGTTTCGCCATTGCATTATTATTGTTAAATTCTATTTGTTTTGTAACAAAATGTTAGTTGGGTTACCAAAACGGTTACCTCGATTTTAACGTTCTCATTGGTTATCACTAGGGCCCGGATTTATACGCATTTGTATGTTTTTTCGAACAGTCCAAAAAGTAGCTAGACAAGCTATAAGTTTGCATTATAGTCAATAGATCTGAAGTGCAAAGTTTTATTTTGCCATTTTTCGACATGTACATCGTATTTCTGTGTTTAAAATTTTTTTTTTTTTTTGCATACAGACGTTTTTTAAATGCATAATATGTACTATTTTGATTATATTAATTAAATAACGTATTTATAGTCGATACAATTTACGAAGGAAACCTTACCTGATATGTTACTCGGGATATATTGTCGTCGGGAATACAGTGATCTGTTATTGAGTGAGTTTTCGTGAACCATATTTTAGTCGTGTTTCTTCGTGTTTGTCGTGATCCGAGTGCGCGGTATTTTTTTTTTTCCATTACATTTTATTTATTTATATTTATAAAATGCCAAAAATTAGTGCAACAACGTCTAGTCTTGCCGAATATAAAGGTATTTTCTCTACAGATGGCTCAGTTTTTTGTTCAGCAAATTTTGTATTTTCATGGATATATTTCTACGAAATAAGGACATAAATGCATATTTTTATAGTGCGTGTTTTTAAGGTTTTTAGAGCACATAAATCCGGGCCCTAGTTATCACGAAATACGACAACTGATAAGTGATCATATTAAAAACGGGCGATTATGACCCAATTTACTATAGCGGATCAATGGCGTTTTAAAATGCCGATTGAATTTTAACAAGCCGATTTCGGGTGGTTAAACTTAACAACGGTGTTAACGTATCTCGGTGAAACCTAATTTTCACCGACTAAATTGTTAAATACAATTATTGACAACATGTTAAATCGTTAACAAACGTTGGTGAAACCGGTCCATAAAGTATTAAATTATTTACGGGCTAAAAAAAAAGCCGCCGTGACTAACTCGACTGCGGCGGCGCCGTCTGAAGTCGCGCGCACCGGTGGTCCGTTTTTTTTATGCACATTTTGTCACAAGATTTTCCGGGGGTGTCAGCTAGGAGGTGGCCAATGATTTTTTTTTAGGGGCGCCCGGCACCCCCTCACCCCTAGTTACGTGCCTGCAAGCCCGGATTAAGACCTCAAAGGGCCCAGGAGCCGATATTTAGTTGTGGGCCCCCATCAATGAAAAATACCAATTTTTGTTCTAATCCCTGCTTGAACCTTATAATATTGGCTGCACTGACGTACACATAACTTTATAAAATAACACAGTTAAATATTTTATTAGGTACCATTGATCAATTAATTTTTGTTTCATAAATACCCGTTAAAACATTAAGTTTTATGCCTGTTAAATATACATATACAAATTTAATGAATAGTATTACACCCATTTCATTTAAAACGACATAATATTTCTTTGACTGTCGTCGGCACTCGTCAGTGGTTATCTTCCGGGAAAAACAACATAAATATTCTAAAAATAAACAATAATCGAAAATACCGCTTGGTAACGTTTGTTCATTGGCGGTGATAACGGAACTGTGGCGTATTGTACATTTATAATTTAATTTAAAATTACCTCGGTAAAGTACCAATTTAATGATACAATTTGCTACCGGAAACAAGGTATGACTGTAGAGATCGGAGTTTCTGGTAAAATTTTTTGGTACAGACATGATAAAAAAAAAAAAAATAAACACATCATAGTACTCGTAAAACCAATAGATTCCTTGCTCCGCTCAGAACCAAAAAAAAAATATATACATATATACAAATTATCACTTGAAAAATTATGGGCCCTGGAGACGTGGCCACCTTTAATCCGGGCCTGTGTGTATATTATGTCGTACAAGAAGAAAATATTATGTCGTCGTCACGCCGGGGCGGCCGCGGATACAAATCCCGTCGTCGGCGGCGGTTGTACGCGAGATAAACTATACACGACACGACGGATGCGGTGTCGCGTCATCCCCTCCTCCTCCCCCGTCGATCGGCGTGGTGCCGGCGACGTGCAGAGGTACGGGGGGGAGGGGAGGGGCGGCTGAGCGTTAGGTACGCGCGAACGGGCTCGAACGCGCGCCGTTACAAAAGGTGCGGCGGCGGCGGCGGCGGCGGCGGCGGCGACGGCACTACAATGCTCGCGCTCTCCGCGCGGGCATTAACAACGGCGTCCCGGAGATAAACAATAAAGCCGCGCCGTGAACTTTGCGTTTAAGTCGATTTTAAACGAGAACTTTTAAACCCGCGCGCCTCCCGCCCACCGACGACACACACTTCCGTCGTCCACTAATCCTCGAGTTCCTGCGCACACACACACACACACACACACACACACACACACACACACACACACACACACACACACTTTTATATATATATATATATATATATATATATATATATATACGAGGGACGCGCTCGCGTCTTTCGTCACCGGTTTATTTAGCACCACACGCCGTCCGTCCGTCCGTCCGTCCGTCCGTCCGCGCCCCAGAACGCGGTGGCCCGCGGAAAGTGTTTGGGCGCGGCGCGGCGCGGGCGTCTTCCGGCGTCGCGAGCCGCTGGCACTTGTCTTCGTCTTCTTCTTCTGTGTTTCGCTCGCCCGCCGTGGCGACACGTTGCGGATCGTTCTCACGCCGCGATTACGTCATTATATATAATAATATTATCACCCTCCTCCTATATATATACACGTACATACACACTGCAAATACATAATAATATTATAACAACGAAATCGCGGTTTTACGTCGCACGTCGTCCGTGCATAAGACTATTATAATATATACGCGGGAGCGCGCTACCCCACTCCCCTCACTCCTATAACCGCCGTTCGTTCAGCCGGCTCGTCGTTACGCCCTACGACAAAGCACACCACCACGCGCGACCCGCCGCCGCCGCCGCCGCCGCCGCCGCCGTTTTCCATTTCTTCATTATTATTATTATTATCGTGTTTACTACTATAATATTTTTAATGCAATCACCGCCGCACTCCGCGCACCGCGGCTGGTTACGCGTAACCCCGTCGCGCTCAATCCGCGCGACGTAACGGTTAGGCCGTTTGCACGCGCGCGCGCACACACACACACACACACACACAGTGTTTCTTTCAGGCATGTTTCCGGGGGGGCAAAGCCCCCCCGGAGAATGTCCAAGGCCCCCCCGGAGAAAATTTGAAGAATAGTAAAGAAATATCAAAATAATATTAAAAAAATTTAATTTTGATATTTCGTAACTACAAGCGGCTGATAAGAGTCAACAAAATAATCGGTTTATAAAATTATTTTTCCCGATGGAAAGCAGTAATCCCATAGATAATTTATCGTTACAAATTATTGAACACCACGTTTTGAACTAAATTTGTACTAAACAATAAAATCAATTTATCGTGTGTTATCGTGATGAAAATAACACGGAAACAGGGTTTATTTCTGTTCCAAATTTCACATATTTTGCGTCGTTCATTCCGCATTGCGCATTCGTTCATTCGTTCTGTAGTGTGATAATACTAATATTCTTACTCTATGGATAATACGTTTAATTTCGCTCTTGATACTCAAGCAAACGGCAGTATTTTATTTTCGTAAGTACTAATTCCTATTGATATATGTATAATATTATTATATAAATATAATAATAATTATTAAATTATAGTAAATAATAGTCCTAAAGTCTTGAAATTGTTACCAAATACGTAAATATAGGTACGTAATATATATATATACAGGGGCTAAAGTGAGGGGGGACGTAGGGGGACTCAGTCCCCTTATCTCTGATGGCGGTTAAAAAGCGTCCCCTTTAACAATTTCGGCGTAAAGTACGCCGAAACGCCCAAATTATATCCAAATAACAATATAATTAAAAATTCCGTTGAAAATAAATCTTAAATAAGTTTTAGTCACTTTTTTATCAAATATTATTTTATTTTATTGTAGTAAATAGTGCTAACTACACTGTGATTAATAGACATTCGGTATAACTGATGATTCGTATGCATTTCTGTAATTTAAAACATAATATAACTAAAGAAAATACAATTTATGTTCCTATTTAAGTACTTTATAATAATTGTTTTATTTTAAAAAGTAGCTCTTTTTATGTAAATTTGAATTTTTTTCTTGTACAATTTAAACTTCAAAGCACTAATTACACAACATTTTTATGAATTAATTAATTTAAGATTCTGAGCGAAGCGAGGAATGTATTGGTTTTACAATGATGTCTGTAAACAAAATTTCTACCAGAAAGAGTGCTTCGATCTCTACGGTCTTGGTTTATTTTCGGTCCCAAATTGCATCTAGTTGGTACTTTAGAGAGGTCATTTTTCGATTTTCTCATATGCACCCAAAAATAAAACTTAAAAAACGCGATTTTGTCGTTATGTCTGTACACAAAAATTCTACCATAAAGAGTTCTCCGATTTCTACAGTTACAGTTTGTTTTCGACAGAAAATTGCATCTACTCGGTACTTTAGAGAGGTCATTTTTTGATTTTCTCATATGCGCCCAAAAAGAAAACTTGAAAACTACTGAAAAATTATTTAAAAATGTATTTTTCTTGATGTAATATTGATGTTTAATACCCAGCCCTCCGATTTTTTCAAATGCCCCCCCGGAGAAAATTGTCTGAAAGAAACACTGCACACACACACACCGATAATATCAGACGATATTAATTATCCGTGACCGGTAATAATGTCGGATCTACTTTGCGCATTAAGGGCCGGTTTTACAATGCATATATTTGTTCGTCAGATAGTGCAATTCGAAGTGTAAGTTCGAAAAGTGGGTTCTACAATAACAACCAATTCCAGGAACAGTGTTATCCGGAGATTAATTTTATCTAGCCAAATGTGTTGGAATACAATTTTATTCCCCGGCATAGGCGTGTCTACGGGGGAGGCAGGGTGGGCACCGGCCTCCCCGGCGACTTAATTCTTGGCCTCTTTGCCTACAATTTACCGTGGTTGAAACTATAAATATAAAATATTTATAAAAAATAACTAAGTAGCACATTAGTTGATTGGCTTTATTTATTAGTTGTAATAGTATAGGAAACCAATTTTAATATCAAGATAATCATTAATTTTGCGGGGTGAAAAAATTCCGGGTGCTATATAATTGCCATACAACAAAAAAAAAAGTCACAAATATTGATATAGAATAGATCGCTGTAGTAAGTAAAAAATTTAAATTGTATAACTGGCCTCCCCAGCCATGGAGGTCTGGACACGCCTATGTTCCCCGGATAACACACAAAAACCGGTCGATTCGTTCGAAAAATAAGAATGTTGCGTCGTTCGTACACACATCGCCGCCGCTGCCACCGCGGCATGCACCAAGTTTTTCAAAACATATAATAGGTACTCGAAATACCACTCGTTTTCCCTTAATCACTCTTTAATCGTTTTTTGTTCGTAATAAAGTTTGGTTTCTTTTGTTTTTTTATCCCTGTAATTCAAATGGATAAAGTAAAAAGAAAACGTATTTAAAATTTTTCGAACAACGAAGTTGAAACGTTGGTTACGTTAGTCGAAAAATTATAATAAGTCAGTATTAATAGTCTAATATAGTAATATATTATATAGTATTATACCCATAAGCGTGCGCAGACATTACTGGCAGGGTAGTCATAAATGATTACACATTGACATTTAACATGAACAAAAAATTTTAGATAGGGTAACTTTATTTAACTGCATTTACCATAGTAAAAAATTATTTTATAAGTAATAATATAATGTAATATACCGAAATTAGTTAATAAGTAAAAATTTAACAACACTATTTTATATATAAAATATATGTTACTATGATAAAATAAATTAATAAAATAAAATTATGATAAATTTATTTTATCATAGCAGTTACTAACGACGATACATATTTTTTAATTTTTCCAATATTCTTATTTCTTACATTTTACCGTTTACGGACACGTTGAAATGGTCAAACATAATATTATTATGTTTGAGGGCGGGGGAGTTGTTCGCAGAGTAGTCAAGTGTCTACCCTGACTACCCCGTGCGCACGCTTATGATTATATCCACTATTAGTTTGGTTAATCGGAATCGCCTAAAAAACTATTCGTTAAGGTAATTACACCAAGTTTTAAAAACTTTCGACCTTCGTGGTCGTGCAATATATACAATATAATATACAGGCTCAAATAAATGCATTGTAGTTTTTATCTGAATGACCACTGTAGAAAAGATAAACACAAAATTCGAAGAAATTCGATTACGGATATTTTATATTCGATTATATTATATTATATTTCATTGAATATTATATTGTTTTAAAGTTATCTTTAGTGTTATCATAATAACTCATGGAAAAAAAACGTATTTCAAAATAATATTGAACTATGCGGAGAATATTGTTATCGAGAGAATTAATGGTATTGTAATAATACAATTATATTTTATACTCAGAATAAAGTGTGGTATAATTTTAATTTTAGAATAACTATTCTCTGAATAATACACGATATTGTAAAACCGGCCCTAAGTAACGGTCAGACTAGAACCGACATCGGCCGAATATTTTTCGGGCAACATCTGCCGAATTATCGGGGAAAAAATTCGGGCGTTGGAAATGGTCAGACTACGTCCGAATTTCGGTTGAATTACCAAAATTGTATACGTAGTATACAGTATACACACACACACATATATTTTTATTACTTGCAGTTCGACACACAACGCGGACGTTGCTGATGAAATATTTTTTTTAGCAACAAACCCAGTTCTAAAATATTTATTATTAACCCAAAAAGAAAAACGATTTTGGGTTAATGATATTTTTGTGGAGAGGGAAAAACGTGGAGAATTCCACACACTTTTCCCAAAAATAAAAATTGTAAATTATAATTACGTATATTATATATCTATTTAATAAATTATATTTAGGTATTATAATTATAAATTAACTTAACTACACAATTAATTACTTTTTACAAATTATAGAAGAAAATAAGTAGGCACAATAATCATATTAATTTGTATTATAAATTACAATCGTTATATATGTATATACATACTATTAATTCCCATTTCTGCCGACATATCATTCTACAACTTTCTACAAACGTCCCTGTGACGGTAAGATTTTTTACTTTACGTTCCATAAAGGCTCTTTTTCAAATACCAACTGCATTAATTTTTCACAATCAACCGTGTTTTAAATAATGTAATATTAATGATTAAACTATTATATTATGACGTTATTAAACATGCTCTACTATTGAAATAAAATATATATGTATTATATAATGTAATATTAATTTAATCTATGATACCGATGCGAATGACGAAAGAAAAATAAATATTACATAATAGTACACGTGTGTGTATTTATTATAAAATAAAACCTGTTTATCTGTAAAATTATGAACAACTTCGGTAACAAAATTTAAAACACTCGGAACATCCGTCTTCAAAACTTAAATAATTTCAGCGTACATATCATCATCGTCATCACTTGACGATGAGGATAGCACATCCAATGAAACAATAATATTATTTTGCTGGATATTCATTATGTAATATACTTATATTTCATATACTTTATGTTTTTAATCGATTTTTAATAAATGAATGCGTGGTTAACGTATTACGAGTATCTTCTCACGAAATGTACTTATCAATTAAATGATAAATTTGACGGTGTCATTTTTTTGCACTCGTGTAGACAATAAATACACCGGACTTTCATGTGGAATTCGCATTATCTACTGCACTATTGATAACAGCTGATAATAATCATTATCACAAAAAAGTGTTATCATACATTTATAACCGATTGATAATATTGATAAGACGACCACCGTACAACGTTTCTCGGGCTTGTTTTAGATGCATCAAAATTTTTAAAATGAATTGATTCCACTAATTCAGTCAGAGTTGGTATGTCGTAGGTAACGATACTCATTCATAAAAAAAAAAAAAAAAATACGAATTTACAATACTTGAAAATAACACGGCCTTATAATACGGCCAATAAACAGTAATTAAATATCGATCGCAAAATTACGTCTGCTTGATGCACGCGAGGAATATTCGACGAACAATAGGCGTGTTTTGGCGAGTAAATTTTTGGTAAACAGTTTACTCAATCAGCAAACAATTTGTTTTAGCGAAATTGTTTGGTGCAACTGTTTGCTACACGAACGCACTTTATAGCAACCTGGTTGCCCGTTTCAGTAAACAACTCAAGCGTGGTGTTTACTCGTCATCATGAGCCATAAGGTTTGATAATATTCTAAATGATTACTGCTTGCTGATTAATGATGTTAAAAATTGAAATTAAATGTTTATTAATTTATCATAGGTATAGTAAACAATTTCAATCAAAACGCGTTTTGGCGAATTATCAACCAAGTAGCAAACAACAGCAAACAATTGCAGCAAACTGTTTACGGAAAATTACTCGCCAAAACAAGCCTAATATCGACGCGTATGTGCAAACGTATCGTTTGTTTTCGGCAATCATTAAAAACCGGACCGAGAAATTATTTTGGTCGTTTGTCCGACACGCACAACGTGTATACCAGTGTAGTTGAATAGATATTTTATCGGAACGGAAATAGTGTGCAAACGATTAATTTAAAATAACGTATTATCAGTGTACCCGATACCGTCAGCGATATAAGAAACCCTAGACGCCACAGAGCGGGCATCTAATGCCACACCCTTATTGGTCGGCTTATTGTTATCAATTATGCCAAACTGTTATCACTCATTAGTTATCATTTTTATTATTACGTACGATCGGTTTTTTTTTTTTTGTTGTAAATATATAAATCTCATTTTATCATTTTATTAACATAAACACACTAATGCCGGGTTGCATGAAAATAGTTCCGTTAACTGTTGGTCCGATAAAGTCATCGGTTCTGTATATTACAAGTTATAGAACAAATTGCGTTTCATGAAAATATTGTAAATATTTTATATTATGAGGTTATAACCGCTTACTTGGTAGACGGTATATACACATTTTTAATCTTATCGTTATCGTTATTCAAATGTTATTGTTTTTGGCGACCTGTACAAGCGCATTATCAACAGCCGGTTTCGCGCGCATTCCACCGCTATTTTTATAAAACACTACGTTTATAATGTCATGTATTACATTTGGTCACACTGTGCATTTTATTTTCTACGGTGTAACGTATATTATATTGTCTTTCTATGCTTTTTGTCATCGTCTGCCCGTTGCGTACTGTTCGTGTGTTGCGTGTGCGCTAATATAATAATAAATAAATGTTAAACGTTAATTTTAATTGTTTATTCGTACAACACACAACATATAAAACAAACGATGGGTGTGAAGTTAGCAAGTTAAGTTACGTTATTTTAGCAGCTAACACATTTCCTCAACACACAACACATTTCTTCATAAATTTCACACGATTTTTTCTATAAATAAAACCGTGTGCCCATGATTTCTTATCTATGTGATAAGTGATCTGAGTATAGTCATGTAGGGGACGTATCGCTAATAGGAGGGGATACAATCAGCACCGGTATTAGTAACCATATCGACGACAGGTCAGGAAAAATGTAACCGGTGCCACCGAATATATAAAATAATGTTTTACTAAAGTTTACGGTGATTTTGCTTGTTGTTCATAATTACGTGATAAAGAAATTAGAAAAATGGTAAGGACACTAGTAAACCATAGAGTATTCTATGTGGAAAACAGTCCTGTAAATCATACAGAACCGAAATCGAATCTACAAACTATCGATCCGAAAACCGTAAATTTGATAACATATAGAAATTTTACAGAACGGTTTTTAATTTTACAGAACTGATAACGAGTTATCAGTTCTGTAAATTTTCATGCAACCCAGCATAAATATGTATGTTAAAAATATCAATATCATAGATGAAATAAATATTTGTAATAGAAATCTGCGTTGCGAATTAGTAGATATTAAGAGTAACGTCGAAGTGATACGTTGTAATTTCAATACAGAAGACGATGTTAACACATTCTTTGTTCTGTTCAAAGAAAAAAGTGTTACTAATTGGATTGTTCAGGGACAATTAAAAAATTTGTTTGTAATTATTACGTTATAACTTATAATTATTAAATTGAAGGATTCAATAAATTATATAAAAAATTCTAAATATATTTTCGTTTTCTTTTCCGAATTTCTAATTTTACAGTACTAGATATTTTCGAGTATAATATAGAGAATAAAATGATTATAACAATCAATCAGTGAAACTTTTTTTTCTTTGACTAGAGCAAAGAATATGTTAACATCGTGTTCTGTATTTATAATAAAATTAGATTTATATATTTACAAAAAAAAACCGTTCGTTCGTAACAATAAAAATGATAACCAATGAGCGATATCGGTTTGGCATAATTGATAACAATCAGCCGACCAATGTGGGTGTTGCATTAGACGCCCGCTCTGTGTGTGCAAACGGCCTTCGGCGCGTCTTAGCTGAACGCGATTTTGCGAGCGAGCGGACGGCCGGGCGACGCGATAAAATTCAAAGTAGTGTAACGTTATTACATACTATCAGAGGCGGTGCGTCAGGGGAAACTTTGAGACGGCGCGGCGTCTCCCCAATCTATTATATAATAGAATAGTGGGTCCAGAGTCCGTCGAGCGAAATTAATGTGGCAGAAAAAATCGCGAGTATTATTTCTTCCAAGACGTTTTATCGTCTAAATACCCTGTTACGGATTGTGGTTTTCCACTCGGTACCGTTGGCTCGGTAGGTTGGACGGATAGGCACGTCTCCGGTTCGATTCCCGCCCGTCGGCGGCGAATTCGTGGTGGATCCATCTCCGTCGGTCCGTTTTTTTTTTCATTTTTCCGTCGCCTATATTCGCCGGCGCGTTATCCAATTGTATTACTTTATTAATTAAATTAGAAAAAAAAAATGTAAAATATTATTTTACATCAATTGGAATTGTTAAAAGAGTAAATAGATTTTTGTATTATAATCGCAAACTTCTTTTAGTAATTGATACACTAATAAATTAAATGTATGAACCTTTGTGCACTTAATGATTTGGGTTTGTAAATCTAAGTGAAGTACTAATAAACATTATTCCAACAGTTGTCGGTATCTTCATGGTTTATTTGAATACCTTCTTCCAAACCACACAACACAAGTTACAAATTATTAGACATTTAAAAATTTGAAATACACTGATTAATATTAACAGTTTGTCTTATCACTGTATATTCCATAATCATAATCAAGACTATCTAAGACCGAGACCACGGTAATGTTTTATTATCTAAATATCATAACTATATGCCTATTTCAATGTTTTATCAGGGGGGTAAACCACTGAACTTAAATCTGTACACCATACTTCCAGTATGATGTACTTCCGTGTACTTCCGTGTACTTCCGTGTACTTCCCAGTACTTCCGTGTACTTCCGTGTATTTCCGTGTACTTCCGTGTACTTCCGAGTACTTCCCAACTTTTGTACACCTACTTCCATTTGTGGTTTACCCCCCTGTATTAGGTATATACCCCTGTATACCTACATTGAATTTTGATGACTACAAGAACTTTCCAAATTGCTAATATGTCCCTACAAAAGTAATTATTAGTGACCCATGTTCTAGAATGGCCATTAAAGTCCATTAAAAACCCTGCACATCCATAATACTTGTATAATATAAATCATTATACCTCTATGGGTAGTACCAGATAGGAGTGCAATTTAATACAAGGATTAATAAAGCAAATAATAATTATTACATAACAAAAAATTTTAAAATGTTTAAAGGTCAATACTCATAAAATGTAAAAAGGTATTTTATTAAAAATTATTTACACAATTATTTATATAAATAAATGAAAACAAACAAATTTATATAAAAATGATTATATTTATTCAAATTAAGTTGATGAAAAGAAAAGCCAATGGCATAATAACTTTTGAGAAAATTAAATTTATTGTAATTATAAATAAAAATATAATAAAACTACCTTTGTGTTTTCATTTATTTATATAAATAATTGTTTAATAAGATATAATTTTAAATTATTACCTACTGAAGTACCTAAGATTTCTTAAGAGTAAAATTATTGATCTCATACAATTTTTAAACTTACATTTGGTTTGAAAATGGTAGTTAATTGTTAATATTATATCATAACATACAATCATTGTACATGCTACATAAATTATTGATTATTAATAAATACAGTGGTAAATACTAAAACGAATTTATTAAATCTTAACAAAAACAAATTTGCATTTTAAATCATTTATATTTATATGAATTTAAAAAAGATTAAATGTTTATCCTAATAATAATACATTAGTACATCATAACAAAAACAAAAACATAACATTTCTTGTGTAGTTACACATTTTAATAATTGAGATATATACCTTAAATTTAATATTTATTTTAATTAGACAATATTTAAATGGTAAAATACTATAAGAATTATTAATTATGGTAGTTATAATAGTATATAATAGTAATAAAATATTTAATTCGACAGTTAAATAGATTTAAACTATTTAAAAAAATAAAAAGATTGTGACACTTTCACCTTAATGTTTTTAGATTTTTGTAACAACAAAATAAAATTTCAATGGTAATAATCTACTTATAACTACTTTAAGTTTTTATGTAATTTAATTATTTTACATTTGTTCTGACAAATCTTCTTAATCCAAATTGGTTGCTACCAATTAAAGATATGGGGCCATAAAATATATATTTGGACGGAACAACTTGCAAATCGTCAGATTTAGGCCTTTATTTTTTTAGACTCTTTATGATCATTTTTTTTGACTCGTTGACTTTTTCCTTGGCAGTTATTTTTTTATTATTTGAATTTATAAATCGCCGTAACCTGTCACTACTCACTCTGTCACGAGGTTGCTCTAAGAGCCAACAAAGCGACGATTTTTTAATGACCATAGATTTCTTATTTGCTAAGATAACTTTTATAAATGGTGAATTGATAGGTATAACTGCATTATCTGACTCTTCATTATTAATGAATTGTGCACTAAAATCTTTTAAATTTAGTCCCATTCCACAATTTTCTAAAATTAATATATTGTCTATATCTTCAGCAGTATCACGTTCTAATTCGTCGGATGAATTTTCCCCTGTATTTTCAATAACTGTTTGAGTTGAACACAATTCAGAATTTGAAGTTATCATTAATTCTTCATCATCATCAGACAATTCAAACATCTCCGTTTCATTTAAAATGTCTCTTAAACTTGTATTAGAACTTAAAAATAAAGGTTTTTGCATGACTGGATCTTCACTTATTTTCATCCCAAGACTATTTTCAGCCATAAGTTTAGCATCATCATAACTTTTACTAATTACACTTACAATTTTTTCGTTTGTATAAGTAGAAAAATCAATAACTTGTACATTGTTATTTATTTTTTCACGAGCGAATGTAATTTTAGAAGATGAATTTTTCAGTTCAGTTTTTATGGTATTGATTGTTTCGATTCTTTTGAGCCTAGAAATAATGTCTTTCATCGAAAAATTGACTACTGTTGAATATGTGCTTGTCAAGGACCTAGTAGTTCTAAAAAAATATTCGCATGTTTGGCTACTGAAATTCCAAATGGTAAACATATCAGAAGTTAGGTGAGTATCATCACGAAATCGCATTATTAACCTTATTAGTGAATGTGCGTTCATTTCAATACAGTTATAGCAATTAGTTGTAATAAAATTATTACCAATAGTGTACTCTTTTTTATTTTTCAACCATGTTCTCCAAATTCTTAAAAAAAAAAAACACTGAACCAAATCTTATAAATTCTTTCACCTATATTTAATTCTTTATCTAAAAATGATGCTAAAATATAATTCATCACTAATAAGTAGGCTACTGTTGCATTTGTACCTGGAGTTTCAGTTAAAATGTCTATAACTTTTTGAGAGCACATTTTTTCAGCCGATCTGAAATTCATTTTGTCTTCGGGTTTAATATCAGTCATCGTCAATAAATGTTTGTCCTTCGAATGTCTTACAGTTAAATCCAAAAGATGGTCTATTGATGCAAAATATTTTCCCATTGGAAGAATAACATTGGGTTTAAGAAACCTAGTTCGTAATTTTGTCTCAATATGTACAGTGTCTTGTATATATATTTCTCTATAACCACCATCTTTAAGTTTAATTGGTGGCTGACCAATTGCAAACCATGACCAATCATTTTCCGTTTCAACTCGTTCATTAGATGATGATGTATCGTGAAATAAATTATTTTCCCTCGTGACCAGTAAAAAACTTTGTAACTGCATTGATTTTAGTAGTCTAGTATCTCCGTCGGATGAAAATCCAATAATCTCAATTCCTTGGACAGCAGCTGCAGTTTTCATTACATTCCAACGCTTTATAATATCTTCATATGTAAAGCGATTATCTGTACCATAAATAGCTAAACAAAATGGAGGAGCACTATCGATTAATGATTGTGCCATGATTACGTAAGCGTAATTGGCTCTTATTCCCGTATTAAAGTATTCTACTATTGCTTTTGCTGAAGTTGCCGGAAAAGAGTCAGTTTGTGGACAACCATTATTCAGAGGTAAAACAAAACCAATGACATTATTGAATTTGGGATCATATTCAATTTGTCCTGTAATTCTCGTTGCATCTTCACTTACCCAAATTTTTGGAGGCAGATTTCTTTTAATTAAAAATACTCTCAATTCTTCAAATCTGAAATTACCTTCAGCAACATTATTTTGATTGTTATCGAGATAACGAAATAATGTTGAAATTGAGGGCAACGCATGTTTCATGTTTTTGTGTATAGTTTCGTATAGAAGTCTTCCTCCAACAATGAATAAATAAATAGAAAATTTTTTTAATTGTTCATCGAATCTATTTGTGTTTTTCGTTCTTGTTTGGTTCTTTAATGCACATTCATATAAGCACTTTAACAAAGTATTGGAATCGAATAATTTTTTGTCAGATATGACAGTTGTTTTATTCACTTCAAGGTTTACTTCAATATTATTAACTAAAAGGTTGCGTAAATATATGTTCTCTTCAATTAATTTGCCAACTTCATTCAGAACTGGAAAGAAATTTGTTATAAGAGGTTGACTATTTTTATCGGTTAACATGGCTCTTTCCCTGCGCCGTTTTTCTCGTTCGCGTCTTTGGTATTTAGCATTCGTCCATTTGGATCTAGTCGCAGTTACAGCCTCTGCATCGACTTTAATAGGCGTTTGACATGTAAAATTGTAAGAGTTATCCGCCTCATTAATAACTCTGCATTTACGAAAATCCTGTTGACTGTTAGATGTACTAGAAAACATAATATTAATTGATGTGTCTGTCAATGTTTCCGTGGGTTTTTCTAGGGGTTTTTCTGGAGACGAAGATAATACTGAGTCACTTTTTGATGAATTAATATATTTGTCGATAGTCTGTATTTTTAGAGGTATCTTTTTCTTCACGTGTTTACTAGCATCAGATGAAGACTTTCCTTGGTGAATTTTTATATGCTTATAATAATTGGAGAAAACCCATCTCTTTGGATGTCCTGGACTAGCAATTTTCCATATGTTAATGGACATTTTACACACAAAACATACAACTTTTGCTACAACATCATTTTCTCTGTTTGTTTCCAATGAATCATCTTCAGAAATGTTTTTAGAATTTAGAGTTTGAATATGTAATTTTATAACCAATTCTTCATTATTAAATATATCCATTGCGTTTTCTTTGATCCAGTCATTTATCCGTTTTTGTACAATAGCTTTTTCAGTTGGTAAATCACCATTTACAATTTCCAAATGCGTTTTTTTTAATAAAGGCATATTACCATCATTTTCTCTCTCATTTAATCGTATTTTTTTATTGACATTAGTTATAGCCGTTGAAGGTGTAAGCTCGACTACTTTTTTGTCATACTTTTCTTTGTAGAAGTTAGAAATGCACAGCAAGAGTTTTCTGTGTCCAGTTAAGACTTTGAATTTTTTTACATTATTTTTAAAAATACCATAATATTCTGGATAATCTTTCTCATCAATCAGATCTGGTAATAAATCCCTAGCAAATTCTTCAGTTGATTCGATATCATTTTCATCAATCTTTGATATGATAAATTTATTTGAAAAACCGTTAGCGATAAATATTTTTTTGACACCATCAGGCAGTGATGAATCTAAACAAATTTCAGCTTCACTAAATGGACAAATATCTTTTGAAGGAATATTTGATGACATTTCCATTTTTTAAATTTTCCTAAGGAGGATAAAAAAATGTAAATCTTAAATGTGCCTACTACTTCATTTGTAAATATATATAAATATATAAAATAAATATAATGCATATAAAAAGAATCTGATTTTAGATTCTGAGCGGTGCGAAGAATGTATTATGTATTGGTTTCACAATGATGTTTTTTTATGTCTGTGTACACTTTTTCGGGTAGAAGGAATGCTCAGGTTTTAAACTTCATAGTAGGTTTTTATAGAAAATTACATTTAGATTGTACTTTTGGAAGGTAATTTTTCAATATTTTTCTAATTAAAAAAATTACTTGGGAACCAACGAAAAACTGAGAAAAAAACGCTAAAACTTAAAGAACATCGATTTTCAACAAATTCGATTTCTATTTTTCGCTGTAACTCAAAAAAGGAAATATTGTAGCGAATTTTAACTAGGTAAGTAGTAGTAAATTTCCTGCGACACCGGCAGAAGGCTGATACACAGTAAACGCAGACACACACACTAATCATAATATCTTACTCACACATCGACATTTTGCCTAACATATCGTTATCATGCGTATAATAATTATTGCCTAAACAAAACTCAACAATGACACTCTAATAAAACATCATTTTAAAACCAATAATTCTTCGATTCACACAGAAACTTTAAGGCCTCTTTCACACGGGATACTTTGTGGCCAGACACAGGAATCGGGCCACAGTACACAAAAAGTGTCTCATTGGAAACATTGCTTCACACGAGACACTAACCATACACTCGTGTTCGATTCACAACGTAAAAATATAAAATACAAACATTGTGTACAGACACTCGATGATACGGGACACGCCGATTCGGGGGCGGGAGGGGTGGCGGGACACGAAGTCCGTGTCTGTGTCTCGTGTGAACGTTTCTATTTATAACAGTATATTGATAGCCGCGGAATTTTTTTGAGACACGCGTGGCGAGCCACAAAGTGTCTCGTGTGAAAGAAGCCTTATTGTTTTAATGGGAATTTAACCTTAAATTAAAATTCAACATAAAATTATATTGCAATATTCATATACTTAGTTTCAAATGCATACCTATCAAGACTTCATCCAGACCATACATTATAGACAACGGAAGGCATATATCAAGTCTTCTCTATTTTTAAACAGGACAGTATATACAGGGATACGAACGTATATAGGTAACTTCAATTGGAGCACAAAGTGCTGCCTAATCGAGTGATCTACAACGGCAAAAGTTCTGAAGATGATGCTGCGCAGCAGTTGCTTTGATTGTATAGTCTGGCCGCACCTAAAAGTCGCCATTAACGTTCAAGTAAAAAAAATTAAAAACTTACCAATTGCACTTAAAATGACGCCACGACGACACATAAAAAGGAAAACACGAACAATATTAATGTCTCTATTATTGTGGATTGTATAGTCCGACGAGAGAACGCTACTGGGTGGCCGTATCGACCAAAACTCATCCGTTTTCGCGCATTCCCACCACTAAAGCTACGGCCTCACCGAAGGCGATTTGGGTTTTTGCGATAGCGATAACGATTCCCGCGTTTTCGCGATTTTATCAAAACAATATAAATAGATATGAGTGGCCCCATAGAACGCGTGTTGTATTTTGCGTTTCGGACGGAACGCGCGAGAACGCAAAATATCAAAGCAGTTTGATATTCCGCGATTAATCGCTATTAAAATGTCGTATGTTGTGTATTAATGCAGTTAATATATTTATCAATTTTCTAGACTTTGACCAACAAAATCTACTAAAACAAACATTAACTATGAGTAGGTACTTCCATATATTTCCGTGTACTTCCGTGTACTTCCGTGTACTTCCGAGTACTTCCGTGTACTTCCGAGTACTTCCGTGTACTTCCGAGTACTTCCCAAGTTTTGTACACCTACTTCCATTTGTGGTTTACCCCCCCTGTTTTATCACAGAATAAAGTTTTATGCTCAATTTAATGGTTTTGTATTAACGCAGCTTACAAAAAACATGGTATGATGCCTAGCCTGCGAACGCCATATTTGCCGTAGGCAACCGCGGAGGGGGAGGATCAATTCATATACTACTTTAATACGGGCCGATAATCGCTACCAAAAACGATATTCACAGCAGAGCGAGGCACACCTAGTAATTTTATAACACGGCAAAATAAAAATTTGTTTTAATTTTTTGAAAAAAATATTTGTAACGTACGAAACAATAAGAGGGCACTTGGTTTTCCGTGACCCCAACCGTACAAGAACCGTCGCTGATAACGAATTAATTACCAGTGTTCCATAATATTGTGCCGCCTATAACCCTCACTTTTCGGCCGACCGTCCGTAAATCTATACGATTGGTTTTGTTTGTGTCTTGTGTAAATAATTAGCAGTTTTTTTTATTGTTAATTATTATTTTGTGTTATAAGTACATAAATATAATAATGGAGTAATACCATTATCTCCATCCCACGCTGCGGAGTCGCTAGGCGACCGGAGAAATGGGAACGAATCGAAAAACGTTTTCGTGTTTTCGAAAATATTAATACAAAATATGATGCGATGGAGATTCGGCCTGTACATTTATGTCCATGTATTTATTTTTATGTTTATTTGAATTATTAAAAAATACACGACGTTCTGGCCACAAGGTCTCGGCTCGTGGTTGGCGACCCGATATACTGATCGTCACATAACGCTCATAAATATATGTTTTACTTCGTTTTTACGAGACGTTATATATTTTTTTACATTATTTATGTAATCGATTTATAAATCTTATACAATATTATATTATTATTTTTTATATTATATTCATACGTGTGTACTGCGTTTATGCGCACGATGTAGGAGGTAAAAATAATGTGAGGGGGGAATCGCGGCGATAATAGACTTTGTACGGAGTCCAAGAGACTATAGTCTCCGTCGGGCGCCACGTTTGGCGACGTCGTTTGTTGTGCAGTGATTTTGTGTGTTCCGAGTCGTAATTGAATATTAAAATTTCAATTATGGAGCGATCGAAACATTGTTAGTTGGACGAATTATTAGACAATTATTTTCATTCTTTTACATATGAAAACATACTTTGATAATATTATATGGACGTTTTTTGTTTACGGCAAGGATTACTCCTTGTGGGTCGCAAGAACTAATTGTAGAAAAAGAAGAACGATTTTATTTTATTAAAACGGCGTTTAATTTTTCACCGATTCTTTTTACACAAAAAAAAAAAAAGAAAAAAAACACTTTAACGCGAACAGACCAATTGCTCGCGACGGCTATGCGTATACGACAAAAAAATGTATACATCGTCAGAGCGGCGTTGTCGTTGCCAGTATTGTTATCGCAAGTACCGACGACCACGGTAACGGTAATACGGTAATCACAAAAATGATATTACCACAATATTCTTTTTATACATATTCTTTTACACAAAAGTTATTAAGTCTCCCCATAAATTTTATTCACGCACCGATACTGCGTATTATACACATACGACATACATATCGCGTATATAATATGTATGCGTGTATGTACATATGTGTAGATATATAGTATATGTATATATATGTGTGTGTGTGTGTGTGTATGTATATACGCGGGCAACAAATAATAGCAAACTCATCAAATAACGACACACAATTAACGTATTATATAAAAGACACACAATAAAATAGGTAGTTCGTCGTAACACACCGCCGAGAGGCGAACTCGATATCTAACCCCACCTGTGCCATTTGTAAGTAATTATTACACTATTAATTGAAAATAAAGCCTGGTCCACACGGTGAGAGTAAAACGTGATAGTTACTATCGCGAGAGTGTGTGAGAGTTTACTATCACTAGAGACTGTGTCCACCACACGTTGATAGTTGAGTATAATAGTGAAACGTTTTCCCTCTTTTAAATTTAATGATTTTATTTTATACAAGGTTTTAGCCGTTTCGAATAATTATAGGGCTATTTTAAACCTATCGAATTTTATTACCCTTTGAATTTATGTTTATTATTAATTATTACCTGGTTTTTTTCTTTTATCTTCGCTTCGGTAAATGTAGTTCAACACTGAATAAAGAAGAAATTAAAACGTTTTGGTTTGCACTTACGTCAATTGTTTATTTAAACACAAATTATAGTTTTTTATAGAAATTTAAAAAATTACTACAATGTACGTATACGTCACAGTTTTTACAAGAAATTACATATTATTAACGATTTCAAACGATTACTACGTGCGTCTCGGTTGCACCAACATTGAACCACCGTTACGACGAATAACAAATAAAAATATAATAGTCGCGGTTGCACCAATATGGTGAAACACCGCGAACGAAAGGAACTTTTTACTACTTTTCCTTCCTTACCTCAAGGCCACGGTTGCACTTTAAGTGAAACACCGTTACGAGGTAGAGGAAGGAAATTGTAGTAAAAGAAAAGGTTGAATAAAACAATAATTTTGGGCCCTACTTCTGTATAATTTGAACCCCTCATTAGTATGAGAGGTTATTCAAAATTTACATATATTTCACACGATTGAATACGATTAATTATAGCCTTTGAGGTAGACGCTATCTACCGACCGTTTTTCATAATGTATCGCGTCAGCTGACTGCTCTCGCAGTCACCGAAGCGTGATGCGTCAATAGTAAAGGTCTGTGACCTTGTCACAAGCTTTCCACTCTAAACAAGTCTGAAAATGTCGGAAATTAATTACGGTATAATTGATGTTATTGAAAAAATAATAAAACTAAAAAGAATTTCATCAAAAAAAAAAAAAGAGGATTTGGGTTAAGAAATGGTTATTGAGAAGGAATTTTTGAAATTTAAAGGGAAAGGAATTTAAATTTTTGAGTCACTTTGAAATATTTTTAATAGTTTGAATATGTGTCGGTAAATTGATAAAGTTAAACAATTGATAATATATTTATACTACTCTCATGATAGTGAAAAAAGCGCGATAGTACATGTTTCCACGTACTTTGCCGCGACGTTTGTATTGATTATTGTTGTTGTAACTCTCTGATCAAGTCAGATCAGATACGGTTTCGCGTACCACCGGAATAGTATGCGCTCAGCACAAAAGACTTGACGTCAAAGTATAGCAGCGTCAACAGCGGATCCGGAGGAAACCGTTTGACAGTATGCAGGACTGCGTAGGAGATATTAAACACAACGTGTCGGGCAAACGGAATAAAAAAAAAGTTAAATTTTCTGCGACGCCGCAACCCCCGTGGATACCGTTAAAGTACACAATGATAATATAAGTGTAGAGATTTCCTCGATCACCGAATCTGATTTAAGTGTCTCTACGCGCGGTGCTGTGGTATATACACTCGTCATTTTCCGTGTGGCACGACGACACGAGTGATGTATACTTCCGGCTAATACACGTTATTGTCAGGAGTGCGAAAAATCGTTTAAAAATGTCCGAAAAGTGACAGCTATACATATAAGGTGATATGAGTATAAATGACAGAACGTATAGGACGTTCAGTTTATCAATCGGTTTTGCGTTCAACGAATGTTTTACATTTAATCGAATTTGAAAATAATTTTATTATAATTTAATGTTTAACAATTATTGATTATATCAAATCCTCAACGATTTTACTCATTTTAATTTCTAATTAAAGATAAATTTCGCTATTGATTTAAATGGAAATGACATTAATGACACAACAATGTCACATGTATATTGTATATACTTGTAATGTATTGTACACTATACGCTTGTGAAATGTCGCAGAGATAAAAAGGAAATAATAATGCGCTAAAGATATTCTTTTAAACTATCAATCCTTTTGTACATAAATAATAAATATTCTTCACACCCGAATATTAGTAGAATATTGCAGCTGTCATAACCTCGAATGATCTTATTGTCAACATTTAATATTTATGACGTTTTTACCATAATCGTATGGATCATACACATACGCAGTGTTTAGAAAAAACGACGAACACGAACGCACGTTCACGCGTTCACGTTCATATTTTGTGAACGTCACTCATTTTTTTTTTCAAATAGAACGTGAACGTGAACGACGTTCATAGTTTTAATGAACTTGAACGATTTTCAGACCGAAAATTATTATTTATTATATTAAATAGGTATACCTATTTAATAAAATAAATATATACATATTATTACATAATACAATTTCCTATAATACGTATTTATAAAATCAAACTAATTGTGAGGTATGTATTTTATACACAAAGTAATAAATGATTAATCAATTTATATATATAAAATTAACGACTAAATGAACGCCGCGCACAGTGGGAGGAATCAAACTTTTAGCCGGTCAAAAATAGAAAATTTTGGTGTCGTAATCAGCGACTATAAACGTAAATATTTGTTGCCACTTATCTGACGATGACAAATATATCGCAATATGTGATAATCATTAACTATTAGGCCAACAAAAGTAGATATGGATCATAAAGATTTATACATTTAATGCAATAATATGGTATGAACGTATACTCTATATTTTAGTTTTTCGTTATTTTATACGAATAAGTAAAATTGTATTTTTCGTAAATCAAAAATGGATCAACATATAGTATCAAGTAAGTGTATTAATTTGTATTTATGCTATTAATTAAAATGTACAAACATACATATATATTATAAAATTTAAGAAATTCTATTTATTTCCTATATAATTGAGTAGAACAATTATTTGGGGGCTCTTAGAGGTTGTATTTTTTTTTTTTTCGTACGTAATCATATTTTTTTCATAATAATGTATCAAAAAGTTGCTCAAATTTGCCCCTTTTTGAATTACAATTAAATTACGATCATTTTTAATTTTTTCTTATAGATAAAACTGACCTTGAAAAAAAAGTTAAAAATTGTTGTTTATTTGAAATATTCAAAAATTCTGAATCTGCTTTACATACAAGTTCTCGTGAGGTCCGAAATACCTTGTCCATGTACTTGTACAATGAACATGGCGATCAATGGAATTCTTATGAGGACTTTGAAAAATACATTAAAGGGAAAATTGAAGGATTTTGTAGCACAGTGAATAAAAAATGGAAAGAATCTAATCGATGTATGTCAAAATTTTTAACTAAAAATGAAAACTGGCTGCAATTAGATTTTAATATTCCTACTGAAGCAAAAAATGAAGTAGTCTGCCAGCAATCAACTAGTCGTGGTAGGCCACGTAAATCATTTCTTGATCTGAGTGAACGTTCAAAACGTAAACAAACCGAACATTTAAGAAAAACGACAACAAATGAGGAATTAATTTGTGCTACAAAAAGTATTTTATACACTGAAGGGAAACGTGCAGCTGCTGACTTATTGTCACAAGTCACTGAGTACTCTCCTGGTCGAGCAATTAAAATTAGAAATATCTATAAAAATTCTTTGTATGATTCTAAAACTATTATGCCTTATACCGAAGACGAGGCTCTAGCATTTATAGTTGATACACGCATGACAAAAGATTCATATCATAAAACAAGACTTGGAGCCAAACAACGTGGAGCTAATATTTATCCTTCTTATGATCGCATTCGTTTGGCGAAAGAAAGATGTTACCCTGAAGCCATAGAAATTAGTGAAGAAAAAGCATCTGTTCCACTCCAATATTTGTTAGATCATACACTGAATAGATTATGTGAAACATTTGAATTTAATAATAGTATTAACTTTGAAGAAATTCATACCGATTTAAATTTTTTATGTAAGTGGGGTTGTGATGGGAGTTCTGGTCATAGTGAGTACCACCAAACTTTCAACCACCAAAATATAACAGATGCAAGTGTTTTTTTATTTTCTTTGGTTCCATTGCGACTTACGGGAATCACTAAAATTTCAAAAGTCAAAACAGTTTTATGGGAAAATCCAACACCTTCGTCAACACGCTACTGTAGACCAATAAAATTTATGTATAATAAAGAGACAGTAGATATTATAAAAAATGAAGTAGAAAAAGTGGAAAAAGAAATTGCAGAACTAAAACCCTTAAAATTAAATATAAATATGAATGTTGTGTCTATTAATTATACAATGGTTATGACAATGATTGATGGCAAAGTAATAAACGCTTTAACTGGATCTTCGAGCCAAGTTTGCTATATTTGTAAATGCAACCCTAAAAATATGAACGATTTAGACCAAATGCATACATTTCAAATCAATGAAGATAATTTTAAGTATGGTTTATCAACATTACATGCCTGGATCAAATTTTTAGAGTGCACTTTGCATATCGCATTTAAGTTAGAATCGGCTCCAACTACAAAAAGACAACTGTTGAACAAAAAGTTTTAATTTCGAATAAAAAGAAAGAAATACAATCTCGTCTTTGGGAAGAATTGGGTTTAAAAGTTGACAGAGTGGTTCAGGGTATTGGCACATCAAATACGGGGAATGTTGCTCGAAGATTTTTTAAGAACCCGGAAAAAGTCTCTGAAATAACAGGAGTTGATGTTCGTTTAATTCATAAATTTTCAATAATATTAACAGTAATTTCTAGTGGTCATGAAATAAATTATGAAAGATTTGATGAGTATGCCAAAGAAACAGCTAAACTTTATGTAAAGTTATATAATTGGTATCGTATGCCACCAAGCGTGCATAAAATTTTGATACATGGTTCTTTAGCAATCAAATATGCCCTTGTTCCCATTGGACAGTTATCCGAAGAAGCACAAGAGTCGCGGAACAAAGACTATATACGGTTCCGAGAACACCATTCAAGAAAATCGTCACGCGTTAACACAAACACAGATCTATTTAACTTTCTTTTAATAACATCTGACCCAATAATAACAGGATTAAGACCTCAGAGTAAAGTATCGCCAACTGAATTACCTCCAGAAGCAAAACATTTATTGGATATTGAAAAATCCGAAGTAAACGAGTCTAATGAAGAAGATGAAACTAGTAGTGACTAGACTTAATTTATATGTTAATTAGTTATTCGTTAAAATATATGTTATTAAATAATTTTTTTTCTACTTATCATAAAACTTCTTTTATAAATAAAAAAAAGTTTTATTAATAATATTACTTTTGTATTAACTTAAAAAATGTATTTTCAAATTTATTCTAAGAAATATTAATTAAATTGACTAAATATCATTATTTTATATTTTTGACCGGCTAAAAGTTTGATTCCTCCCACTGTGCGCCGTTCATTTTTTTAAAGAACGTGAACGTGAACGTGTTCTTCTAAAAAATATGAACGTGAACTCGAACGAGTTCCTTTTTTACGCTTTGAACGTGAACGTGAACGAATTCAGTTTTTAAGTGAACATTCCGAACACTGCACATACACGTATCTATACGATTACTTTTAAATATCAATTAATTTTATTAATATTCAATATTATTGTGTATTAACCATACAAATCTAGCATCATAATAATATTATGTATTATATAATATTAAAAATAAATTTTTTTAAAACCGAGGGATTTCGAGTCAACATATTATATGCCGAGTTGAATAAACGATGAAAAAATATTGTGCGAAATCGATCTACGTAGATTTTGTAAGGTATTTAGCTACTGAAATGATCAATTTTCAATAAAAAGTTACAAAAAAAACTTATTGGTACTTATATTTACACGCGTCACGCGTAACACAATATTCCGATTTTCGCCCTTACTTTACAACTGTTAATTAAAATTATCATCATAATAATATGTATGTTAAATATTCGTACAAAACTTATTGCATAACAAACATAATTTGTATAATTAAATCTATGTAGTTTTGTCGCACTATATGCGTGTTAGCTTATGGAATTAAAGTACGAAACATTTACTTAATTTATACATATTATTGCGTTCCGTACACTTTATGTAATATACATGGTATATAGGTGTACGACAGATTTTATAGTTTAATTTAGTTAATAGATATAATATATTACGTTGAATAATAATTGCATATTCTCTTTAGACTCGGTCACTCGGATAGCGTTAAAACTATTATTATTATTATTATTATTATTATTATTATTATTATTATTATTATTATTATTATTATTATTATTATTATTATTATTATTATTATTATTATTATTATTATTATTATTATTATTATTATTTCATGTACGTGGTACACCAATTCAATAAAGTAAATATTGTTAGTGAATACGTCAATATAATATCAAGTGGGCTATTGCAAATTTTGAACAAAAATCCAAACTTTTACCACTAAGTTTCCTGTACTATATTTGCACTACTAATAATATTTATTTCGTAAATTTATCGAGTCAGAACGCATTTATTTTCCTCCAGTCGCTAATAGTTACGACTTACGACGAGTCAAGGACACGCTTATAAAATTTGTCTCCGTCAGACTTATGAACAGTTCATAAGTTCATAACACCGAGATATTGAGCATTTAAACCTGTTTTTATGACACATTATGAAATTAAAACTTTGAAAATTCACTGACGAGGCTAAACCCCTAATTTTGGATTCAATAAATCTAATAATTAATTTTAAAAAATGTTGTATAATTTAATTTAACAGGTTAAATGCCACGTAGGGTCTATTGACCTTTCATACGACTTGTAAAAATGATTCTTATCAAATTCAGTAGGTTTGTCTAAAAATTTTTTTACATTTCAGCGAGAAGAAAGACAGTCATCAATTTTGATCACATATTAACTATTGATTAACTTTCTTACCTGAATTGAATGGAAACATAAAAAAATGTGACGGATCTTAGAACCCTACGTGGCGTTAATGACAAGTGTAGGGTCATTAGAGACTTCATTCAATTTTTAGTGTTATTTACAATTATGTAAAAATACAATATTTAACTTTTGATATAAATTACACATTTATGCATCAGATATAATAAATAATAATACCTTTTATTTTGAAATTTAAAAAAAAAAATTACATTATATAACATAATATGCAATATAATATATTGTAATTTATTTATAAATAAATGATCATAACTGTAAAAAAAAAAAAAAAATGTCTACAATACATTTTTATGTTTTTTTATAAAGCAATCTCTACACATTTGTAGTTTACATCCTTCACAATAAGTAAATATTTTTCTTGTTTTGATTTGAGCTTCCGATCTGGATTATCTTCAGTCTCATTGGCTGTGAGTTGAGCACTTTCGTCGATACCATTTTCAATATCATCATTGTCACAATTCTCTATATTTTGTTCTTCATTATGCGGTAGGTTTGGGAAATAATCTGGATCGACATCGGAATCATTGACCTATATTTTACAAATAAATATATTATAAAAAATCTGTATATATATATATATACATACATACAAATACATATATACATATACACATATACATATATAAATAAATGTACAGTAAAATATACAATGTAGCCAAAGAGTATTACGTAATAAATAAATTTAAAAAATATAAGGTTGTTATATAATATTCGTTTATTTCTACCGGTTTCGACTAAAATTCATCAATCAAATTGTACAATTATAAGTAAAATACAACAACAGAAAGAAAAATAGAAAAGTGAAATATAAATGATCAAAATACATAGTTTATTGTAAATTTTATAAAAATTCTATGTATTTTACAATCATTTATATATTCACTTTTACAATTTTTCTTTAATGTTATTGTATTTTACTCTATAATTGTACACCTGGTGATGAATTTTAGTCAAAACCGGTAGAAATAAACGAATATTATACAACAACTTTATATTTTTAAATTTATTTATTACGTAATACTTTTGGCTACATTTATTTATATATATGTATATGTATTTGTATGTATATGTGTGTATGTGTATATATATGTGTGTGTGTGTGTGTATATATATATATATATATATATATATATATATATATATATATATATATATATATACAGATTTATTAATCACGAGTATTAATTTATAATTTTATTTTATTTATTTATTTATATTTTTACATATCCTTTTATTTTTTGAAATTTTTATTTATTTATTACTATATTTTATTATAATATTTTTAAAAGGTACAATGTTTATAATATTTCTTACCTCATCCTCATTATCATCTGTATCAAATTCAAAATCATTGTCACAATTCCCTATATTTTGTTCTTCGTTATGAAGTAGGTTTATGAAATACGTATATACTACCTACTGAATAAAGTGATATATATATATTTTGTGGAATAGAGTTTATTCATTTTATTAAAATAAAATAATCCACAAGTGCTCAAAATTTTTAAATAGTCCCGTATTTACAAAAATTGCCGCCAGGAGCAACGTAAAATTTGCCATTCCTCCATTAAAAAAAATTATGTTTTGATATTGCACAATTGTTTCGTTATTTTTTGTGCTTCATACAAGGCTGAAATTGGTCATATGACGTATGCTCAAAGCACACGTCACATAAACAACTCATTATTTTTGGTTATTTAATTCTTTTTCACGTTTTGATACATACAGGAAAACTATAATTTGTTCGATTATATACGATAATACTGAAATTTTGTGTCTTTCTGTCTTGCATTAAAAACTGAATTTTAAATTAAATCTTAAATAGTAACTGATAAATGATAGGCCTGGCCTACAGGGGTTGATGACGTTCAAATCATACTTTATAATACTTATAACACTTTATAATAGGCATAGCTAGTATTTATTTTTAAAAAAAGAGGCTTACAAAAAATTTTCATAGAAGTTATTTAAATTAAAAAAAAAAAAAAAAAAAACAATATCTAAAATTTGTTAAGTGTGAAAAACTAAACCATTAATTCGCTCTAAATACATTGTAATTAATACAATAGCTTATAAAGTGCATTTGTAAGTGGTACATAGTTATTAACATAATATATAATAATTATTTTTTTATATATTACTCATTGGTTAAAATGAACTATTAATTCATTTTTACATTTTAAACCTTTCAAAATGTCGCCGTCACTAAACCTCTTGCTAATAATGCCGATAGGGGCAATTGCCCCTCTGAGCCCCCCGTAAATACCGGCATGATTAAACGTGAAACCTCGTGTAAATTTTATTGTTATTATACTTTTTTTCAGTATTTTGAACTCACGTCGCACACAATGGCGGATTTGAGGGGAGGGGCGAAAGGGCGATCGTTTTCACGTCTAAGGTCGTGATTATTTTTTGTATTTTTGCATTTCAAAAATTTGGAATAATACATAAAATGCAATTTGTTAGATAAAGATGGTAATATTAATCCCCAAATATAACAAAACGTTAAGGAATGTTTTTCCCCCATGACCGCCGTCCGTATTGCGCGTTTATTCCACTACCGTTTTTACGTCCCGTTTTCCCGATTCGAACGGATAAAAACTCAAAAATAGGACCTCGGGAGCCGCGCGAGTTGAGGTCGGTTTTCACTGAGCCGTCACCGTTGTATTTTCTGTTCGAAGTTCTTATTTTTTCTCATCGTCTTTACTCGCACTGAACTACAAACTGTTACTGACAGGTTTGCCAAAGAAAATAAAAGATTGGTTTAATTGTATAGAAATGAAGAAATAATAATTTTGAATCATTATACATTATATTTATTATTTATATTTTTTCCATCTTTAGTTATGAAATTTTAAATCCACCAATGATGTACAAATTTAGTGTGTTATCAACCAAAATTTTCTATATTAAAATGTTTAATTATACGTTTAAATAAATACATATGCATAATATAGTCAGCCTAATTAAAATAAAAAAACACATTCACTGTAAATATACATATTACTTTTCTCCGTGCCCGCGCGAAGCGTATACTCCGTACGTATACATACCACATAGTATGTTAAAAATACACTTTCAAATGTAAAAATAAAATATTTAATTTATAAAACACTACCCATTTGGGTTGATAGTTATCACATCTGGAGTAATGTCAAGTAAAAAAAAAATTTTATAACGATTAAAAGACCTCGTACTGACGTTCGAAATGGTTCATAATTCAGTTTTTCGGTAAGTCATTTTCCCTAGGTAACCGGACGGTGACATAAACGGTTTGTCGTGAGAAATTGACCGCGAAATTCGTCTGTTTCTGGACGATGGCAAACCCTTTTTTTTCCTGGACGACTGTGCAACCTGTCCGTACCTGGAATGATCCATGGATAACGAATCTTGTTCGTCCCCGGACGACGGCGAACTCCAGTTGTTCTTGAATAGAATTGACGATGACTGCTTAATCAAATTGCCTCTTTTCTTCTTGAAGAACTCCCTTCTGTATTTTGAAGCGCCACATTCGTTGGTGGTTGGTAATTCTAAAAATATTGTTTTATTCTCTCGATTGGCAATACAATAGTTTACACGAATATCGGTTTGGAATATAGTAAAATTATATTATTGACGAATTTTACGAAAATGTTCGAAATAAATATTGACATTTACGAATGCTACTGAAACTATCGTTAATCGTAAAATTTGAATACAACTATTTAATTGTAAAAATTCCGAATAGAGATTATTATTAATCGACGTTCTATATGTGTACATTGGTATTAACATTGATCTTGAGAAATTTGACCTTACTCTCATGTTCCGAATCGGCTATTTTTGTATTTGAGATTCCCAGTTGTGATTGATCAGTAAAATCAATATTTTTTACGTTCGCCGTCTTCTTATTGTATTGGTTATAATTGATTTTACGTGAGGCATATAGAATCCCACTCAATAATGTGAAATATAATGCAATCGAATTGATTAGAGTCATATTTACAAAATGAAAATTATTCATTTACTATTACTGACACGACGTCAAGTTTGATAGTAAAGAATGAAATATTTCAAAAAGTTCAATTAATTTCATTATTTATACTTGTTATGTATTGTAGTCTTGGATATTGAATAATATGCGTTTTAATGAGACCGTCTATTATATCGACACAGTTTTATCTTTTATCGGTGAAAAAGATTGTGCAATAAATATGAAATAAAAAAAAATGCTATTCAGTTTAAGAGTATACCGGGTGGCGGACGAAAATTGGTTCGTTTCGCGCAGACAAAGTTATATCGGTATTCTGATTGGTAAAAACCGTTGTGAGCCGACTGCTGCCGACAGCAACAGCCAATGACAGAGTAGCTATTAGCCGCCTGGGGGGTCTAGCATCGCTCCGGCTTTCATTCAACGTGCGCGTTCCGGTGTAATCTTAAACTGAATAGCATACAGTGGCGCCGGAGAAGGGGGGGCAGAGGGGGCAGTTGCCCCCCCCCAGATATAATTCTGGGAGGGCTAAGTTATATTTTTGCCCCCTCGGATAAAATGAACAGTCATCATCAATGTAAACATATATAATTAATCTCAAAATAATTCTATAAATCATACAATAACAAGAAGATGGTAAAACTACAGTACATTTTATCAACATCTAAAAATAAATATGCTACGGGTTTTTAATTTTTGCATCTGTGTCAGTCGTGGATTTTGTTTACTTCCTCGAGCATACGTATTTTTTTTATAAAGGAATAACTTCCTTTTATTGGTTATTAATGTTATTAACTTTGTACATATGTTACTAGTTACTACAATATACACAAACACACATATTTTAAGTAAATGATACACATACTAAATAATATATTATATATTTTATATATATATAGGTTAGGTTAGGTATATATATATATATATATATAAAGAAAAAACTGATATTTTTCATATATATTTTTTTGTTTAACTGGTTTCATACATTCTTAGACATTTTATATACCTCAAAATGAGGCAACATTGATAAAAAAAATGTTTAGTTTTTTGTTTATAAATTATTGAAAAAATATATATATACTTATATATATTAAATGTTTGCCCCCCCCCCGAGTGAAAAATAGTTCCTGCGCCACTGATAGCATATGCCATATGATATACTTAATATTTGGTAATGTAATACTGATTTTGGTATTTATTTTTGAGAATTCCAACGTTTAGGTTCACGTTAATGACGAAAATTTTTGTACAAATGTGTAATACATTTGTAATATTTCAAATAAAAGCGATTCCGAAGATCTGTCCCGCGGATGGCTAGGCGATACGGAATAATGAGTTCTGTTGTATTTTGTCACAAAATACAACAGTTACACAATTTTGTTTTATAAGTACCATAACTAGGTAAAGACATGGAAAAAAAGACACGCACACGAATACAATAAAAAATTCACAAAAAAATTCAGTAATTTAGTTTTATTAAACACGTACAAATTAGTGTCGCCCGTCAAACAGTGGCACACACCGCTGTTGTTGACGTACTCTCCCTTTATAGGCGTTATATTTCACTTATTTTGTTGTCTTAGCTTCATTGGCCTATTTAATTTTCAGACGCATGCCATTTTAAAATTATAAGCATAAACAACATTTAATCTTATCCACACATAAAACAGTTCTTTGATTATATACAGTATAGTGTACAAGTTTTAAAAATGGTCGCACAAATTCGTAGAAACGAAGAACTAATATCTGATATACGATTATAAAAATTAATTCAATTTTTTACATTATTGTGGTACTGGAGACGTAGCTTTTGAACCTATAGATGCTATAAACTGTCATTCAAATTTATATAAAAAACAAACAACACTAAATATTCACTTAAACATTTCAATTTCGGTCATATGGTAAGGGGGAGGAAGACAATAATGGTAATATAGATGCAGTGTTTAAATCTTTAATAATATGATAATTTATAAGTATAATTCGAACGTTCAGAAAATAAAATTAAAAAAAAAAAAAAAATCGATTTTTCGTTTTCAGTTTTATGAACTTTATATATTTTGAATATACGTTCAAGAGTGAAGTTCAATCTAAATACAGGCGGGAAAAATATAAGTTTTAAATGTATTATTTTTAATATAAACAAATTTGAAAATATACTTATGTTTAAAATACTTATGAGTATTAATTATTAAGTATTTATGAATAGTGAATACTTAATAAAATATTTATTTTAAAAATATTTCAAATACTAATAAATAATCGCAATATACAATTTCAATCTTTATATTTTAGTGCAACACAAAATACCGATGTCTTTTAATATTATCTATTTAGTATAATTAAATTTTTTTTTTCTGAATAGGTAGTTCGTATTTTGCTGCAATCGTACAAAATATGTAAAACAAACTGTTGTACAATGTAGAATAGAAATCTACTTATGTGTGTGTATTTGAAGTCTGTCGGAGCCGAGCTGTTTTTAGTTGAAAACCTGGCCTCGCTAGAAAAACTCTCAATCGTGTTTCGATAATTTTTTATTCTTCTTTGGAAGATGAAGATTTTTAGATATCGCAGTTGATTACGATTTTCGAAGTTCAATTTTCGGTAGCTGTAAAAAAAATATCTGAATAATTTCAAGTGTTAGAAAAGTGTACTTTTTTTCGAAAGAAACAAATGTGTGATCGAAATTCTATTGTATTACACGAGGCACGAGAGTTTCTTTTGTAATGTTGTTTTTTTCTCATTACGACCGGATGATTTGCGATAAATTTGCATACGTATATCGTACTCCTTAATCAATCTACCCTTATAATAACAGAATAAGTTTTTGAAATCGTATATGAAAACAATAATAACGACCTCGTTGCTTGAAAGAAACAGGGTGTTCAGAATAAAACATTTTTTTTAAAATTTTATTTTATAATTTTATTTTTTTTCCTCTTATTTATGTTTATTATTATTAATATTGAATTATATCCTCTCTATCGTTTTCAATTTAAATGTTATTATCGTGAAGGCATATATTGACTATTATTATTATTATTATTATTATTGTATATTATCGTTCTCACTCGTCGAATTCGTAATCTATATTATAAATATTATAATTTAATTAATACGCTCGCGAAAAATTATTAGTCGGTGTCCGTACACTATTATACACACCTCGTCTCGTTCTTCGTCCGCAAATGTAATCGGAAATCATATCTCTGTTTTTTTTTTTTTTTATTTGTACTCATATAATCTTGTCGCGTCGTTTCGTCCACACTAGTATAGTCGGAAATCATCGTTTTGTTTTATTAGTGTTATATTTGTTTAATCTGATCTGTACTTGAAATTATTTATTTTGTGTTATTATATCACGCTGATATTTAAACTACATTTATTATTATTTTTTTTTATAATATTTATTTATTACTCTCAATCGATATCCTACACAGGGCATCGGTGTTTTAACGGCTAAAACGAAATCCGCGGTGTGCAACGCGCGATATAAATTGTTTTCTCGTAGTGAATATATCCTACAAAGTACAACAAAGGATAACCGAAATAATAATAATAATGCCAATTTGTTCGATGATTTCGTGATTACCGTCTATATTGTGACTCGGTTCGTCGGGGCATTCGAGGGAATTTGATCGACTTGGCATTTCTCCACGTATACAGTGCTTGAATTGGAAAAAAATTAGAAGGGGAATGCAAAAGTACAAAAATAATGTGCGTTCCAGCAGATTGTAATGTCTTATAAATTCGTGGGAGGCTTCGCCCCCCACACCCCCCACTATATTTTTCATTACACAATAATAAGTAAGCATCATTTTTTTTTAACTGTAAACATTCGCGCCACATAGTAAAGGAGCATTTATTATTATTATTATTATTATTTTTTTTTTTGTATTTATTTTATTTACTTTTATATACTTGTTTAATTAAGCAAATTTTATGACTATTATTATTGGTATTGATATTTAAATTTGTTGTTGTGTCATTTCCAAAATTATAATATTTCGTCATTATTTTTACAAAAACTATTATTTGTGTTTTGCGCAAGAAAACTTTATCGTTCGAGTATCCCTTGTATTTTGTGGATGAAACTCAATGAAAAGCTCATTGAGTTTCATCCATTCGAAGATCAGGTTTTTTTACTTTCTTTTTGGTGTATTTATCGTTTTATAATAATTAATAATTATATTATCCAGTAACTTTGTATGAAATTTATGTAAACATTATATTTAATATTCCCTTTATTTTTAAGATCAATAATTATTGTTTGTTATATTGAATTTTATTAATAATTTGTTAAATACAGTCTGCTTTTTTCTTTTGCTGAACTTTGAAGTGTTATATATATTTTTTTTTTGTTAACTTTAGTTTCGCACTGGTTAATTTTTCATAAATCTTTTGTATTTTGTTTTGACACTGTGTATTGAACAGTAATGTTGTTATGAAAATAAAACAAAACATATTTTATAAAAATAACAACATACGAGTACATAATAAAGTAGATTACATTTTGTGTTCATAATATCAAAATAATACCGAGAAAAATTGGCAATCGACGATTGTCATTTCAAGAAATATATTGTTTGTATTTTGTGACAACTACCGACCACTCCCTATAAATAAAATTGTTGATTTTCATTACTTCAATAAAATTTTAGAGTCTTGACCGTCCCGTTCTCTGCGTCCCGGTATGAAAAATTAGAAGGGGTACGCTATAATAGTTTGAAAAAAGAAAGTGGACTCCGTCCCCCCGCATCCCCCAATTCAAGCTCTGCACGTATATATATAGGTACCTACTGTGATAGATTATGTTTATGCAAATAGGTGAAAATGATTATATTACAAATATACGACGTGTATTAAAGTCGACACCTCGTATATTCCGCCAAACGTGTTCTTTTTGATGGTGACTGGTGAGCAAAACGATTTTTAGCAGTTTAGGATTTGCCCGCGCGATTTCAATGATATTTATTATATTCGACCAGGGCGCGCGAGGTTTAATAGGGAAATAAATCTCGCCGGATTAGCTGCTCGACGAAAATCTTCGAATAAAGGCTGTACGTATATTATACGTTCACGCGAGATATGGGCTTATTTGATATTATTATTTTATATAATATGAAAGGCGGATTCGTGTGTGCATAATAAATTTCATGCTTAAATAGCTACAACACATTATTCCGTTGTTATTCGTGTTCTTATATCGTTTTTGGACGTTCAGCTGATGAAAGAATACGAATTGAAAACCGTTTATAATATGTGTATTGTCGTGCCTCGGTTTGTGTAACATTAATTTAATGAGAATATGTACGTTTTACTGTACCTGGTAAACATTTTAATAATTACGAGTAAATCGTGATTGGACACATTTAAATTCGTTCTTAATTACTTCTGTATTTTTAAACGAAATTCTTTGATTGAAAATATAATTCATGTACGAACAAAATTTTATATGAAATTTTCGTAGAAAAAAGGATTGAAGGAATTTTTACTGGCTTCACGATACCACTTTTGCGGTTATCACTGTTTCGCATGGAAGTGTAATTCTACATTTTTTTTCGCACCTTGAAAGTAAATAATTTTTGAAATTCATTTCGTTGTAGCATAGAGAGAATAATATGATCTTTAAAACATGATACATTATTGATTTTAAGTTATTCTAGACTTTAGTATTGTAATTGTACGTGATTTATTTCCTATAAGCTTTTAATTTTTATTATGAGACGAAGTGATATAATTTCACCAATAAATGTATGGTATTGCTAATAATATATATTCTTTTACATTTATTTTGATGAGACATTTCGTACATTTGGACATTACGACGTTTAAAATAACGTGTTTTTCAGAATCTTTTTTCAAATTAAAAAAAAAAAAATGCTATAACTCTGAACTGTGTCAAGATAAGGGAAATAAAGCAATAATAGTATGTCTATAAAATACGGTCCATTCGTATTTGTAAAAAATTTAATAAAGCTTGAATAAAATTCTGCAGACATAAATGACGTTAACGGTTAACGGTTAACCTCAAAATGTAATCAATGGTTCACTGGAAACCACGCGAAAAGGATTATAAAAAAAGAATATGATTTTCATCTTTGTTATTATCATCTTTTAAAAGTTTTGAACTTGAGAGAAAAAAATTCTTATACATACTATAGAAATTAAAAATAAATAACAAGAGAATTATATATTTTTGGTAATATACATATTTTAAGTTTTTTTAAGAGGATTAAACACATTACTTCTGAAAATACAAGAATTTGTAAAAATGTGTAAACGTAACTAATATTTTGTTTAATAAATTATCACGAGAAAAAAACACATTAAGATAAAAGTAATAAATATAATATTAGTGTATTGTAAGTATGTTCCTAGAGATAATATGTACAATACAAACGTTTTATTGTTTTTGAAATGCCAGAGAAATACAATAATGCATTATGACAAAATCATGTTTTTACCGTTTTTAACAAATCTTTTTGGTAGTTTTTTGGGATACATTTAAAAACTATTAAGAAAATCAAGAAACAATCGCCGTGTAGTACCTGCCCAGCAAAATACTCCACCGAAAGACGGGGAAGAGAGCACATCTGCTAGTCAAAAATTTCTACACAGGAAAAAAAATAAACGTCATTGTAAAACCAACAGCTTTCTTACTTCACTTAGAATCTCAAATAAAATATATAACTTCTAGAGATCTTATCTAATTTTCGTTAGTTTAGCACCAAAATATATCTACAGCTATTTTTTGTCAATTTTAACATTTTATGTTTTTTCTGCTTTTTGTATTCTACTATTATAATATTTTCCGTGTTCCAAACTCCGCCTTGATTTTAATGCACTCCGTGGTATTTAAAAGCGCCTATTTTCTCAAAGGTATAATAGCGAATTGATTTCAAGCGAATTTATTTCACTTCTAAAAATTTCCATTACTTTTGTTTTTTTCCTCGTTTACGTTCAAGAATCGACTGAAGTTGTATCGAAATTAAAAATTAAATAATCTATCATTAAAGTATAATATCACTTTTTTATTATGACTAAAATGCATTTGGATTATGTGTAAATGCCATTAGGAGTAAACTAAATAATTTAAAAAAATAACTGTTTTTCTCTGGATCTCTCATTTTTTATACAAAAATATGTTTAATGTATTTCGTAAGTGAAGATAAATCGGAACACAACAGCAATTAGAATTTGTGTTTATTTATAAATGATACAATTTTTATATTATGATTGTAGTTGACGTTATTATATTAAGGAAAGCGTATTTATAGACAATACTGATATTTATTATGAAATTTTGCGGTTTGAAATAAATTTATGAGAAGTGACGTACAATGAAAACAAATACGACCAACATATTATTATATAGGTTGAAAAAGAAAATGTATGTAAAACGTTAAACGAAATACAAACATTTTAACGCTAAACTCTCGAAAACTTCGTAAACACAAAAAACTTTTTTTTTGCTCCTGAGCACAATATACGAACTTTGTTCACACGCAAATGTGATTATTACAAAAATCAGTCGTCGAGGATAATCTTTCTTTCGAGTGCTAGCCTTAATAATAATAAGATTTTCTATCGAAGTTTTAAAATAAACATTTTCATACAATTTTTATGTCCAATCAACTTATCGGAACCGTATAGTGCAATAATGTTTAGAATAATGTGTGCTACTTCAATATTATTGAATTTTACCTATATTGTATCACAAACATAACCGGCAGTATATTTCCATATTTTTACAATGGTATTCTACGTATTATACGTACTGCAGTAAGTACCTTTATTTGTATGTATATTATTTTTAATGGATTTTTAATAAACTACTCTGACAATCGTTTGTACATCGTATACGTTATATATACATATAGGCGCTAACCTAACTAAAAAATTGATTTATTCACTTCGTTTTGTAATGATCATATTATAGTTACAGTATTATGATAACCGGTATATTTATATTACAACAAATGAATGAATTAACATGATCTAACTAATTTACTTATTATGTTAAACGGAATTCAAATTACTTCTGTATAATATAGTGCGGAAGTTTGACTGGAACTAATTATACTCAGCTACGTCATATTAATATTTCCGATTTCTTGGCTTTGTGTGTCTCTCAAACTCTATAATACCATTGCAACTTACTATATTTATATACTCCTCATATAATAATAATAATGAAAATGATAATAATAATAATAATATTTATAATAATAATAATAATAAACGCATTTATGTACCGTTATTTTTAATAAAAAAATGAATGCAATTTCAAAGAAAAAAATATTTAAATGTTTGAAGTCTGTTTTATACGTTATAATTTGCTGAAATATTACAATTTTTATGTTTAGGTAAATATGTAGGTACTACTCATTACTTATACCTAAACAGATATTAATATTTCTATACAATATTTATTATTTGACGTGATTGCTTATTTTGATATACCTATTTATTGAATCGCATATAAACACAAATACATTCCGTTCTACGACGAATTTTAATGTAAATGTATTCATTTTGAAATTAAGGAATAGGGAATGAAAATAATGCACGTTGCATCTTAAAAGAGCAAGTCCTCCAAAACAGTTAATAAAATAAATACACATATTTGTTATTTTTTATTTCATCGTATTCTTTTTATTTTTAACAAAAGCTTATATAATACAGAGGGAAGCGCTTTGATTTCCATCAATAACGGACGAGTAAAAATACTTGATGCCAATAAATATTTTATTATATTACACCACTTGGTATCAGACCTTTTACATATTTCATTTATATCGCGACCAATCTACGTTCATTCGTCGTTTGAATAGTTTTCGTATAAAATAACAAAGTTCAGCATTTTTCAAATTTTTATTTGTCATTATATTGTACATAAAATAGGTGTTATATTATCAATATATTTACTGTATGTTATTGCATTGTCGTTGTACTGCGGTGCAGAAATATATTTGATGATATAACAACGCTTATGTCCTCGAGGTTTAAAAATAATATATATTATTATTATTATTATTATTATTATTATTATTATTATTTGTTGATATTATAACATGCCGCTCACTCATAATTACATATTTCATTTATTATACACATTTCTCTAAATTGTTTATGATCATCATTTAAAAGGAAAAAATGTGTAGGTAATTATACTTTTATATAATTTGTTGTAAAATAATTTTAAAATTCATAACATAAACAGGACATAATTCACATTAAGACCTAATATTTAATGTGTTTGCAATAAATTATTAATATTTAAAAGTAATTCGGTTTAAGTACACTTTTTAAAATTTGTTATTAACATATTAAAATATATGCAACTTACAAAAGTTATAGAATTAAAAAATTTAATGTTATGCTTATTAAAAATTATAAATTATATGTAAAAAATAATTGTTATTCTCTGTGAATAATATTCGTACTTACCAAAAATGTATATATAGTAATATATTAAATAAATATATATATATTTAATACGCGTTAATAATAACGAGAACAGCTGGATGAAATAAACAGAAATTCTATATGAAAATTGAAAGTAACAATTACAAAATTAAGCCTCACTCCGCGCGGTTTTTAGCGTTTTTATTAATGTATTTTTTTGTCAAATAACATTTCTTCCCCCCCCCTGCATGATATTTTAAAACGCCGGAGTTTTGCTTCGTAAAAGTTTTCGATTAAAACGTATTTTACTTCCGAATAACTTTACAAGTAAAGATTTATTTTCGGTTGATAATAATTTATTTTAATCGGTTATCGGAGGTATTATATTATTATATTTTGTTTTTTAATATCTCATTGTTATCTGTTTGCGGTAAGGTCGATGGTATTATTTAAATCAGTCGTTTAATGAGAGCAACGACCGTTATTATAACTCAAAATGAGGGTTAACATTTACAGTGATTATTATAATATTATCAGATTAATGTTATCGTCAATCGGAAATTGCGTTAAACGTTATAATATTATTATATTATTAGTGAACAATTTCAACGATACATTTTTGAAGTAAACAATTATTTGGATTAAAATAAAATTGTACATTAATTTGTTAATATAGAAAATTTATATGCATGTATCATGGTTAATAGCAGGTTGAATAAAATACGTATGTATGAAAATTTTACAGTACTTTGGTAAAAGTATTAACAGTACTTAAAAAGGAATATGTAATCAGAAAATCATAGTTAATTATTTGTTTAATGATTTTTTTTTTATAATTGGTGAATACATTTTTGAACAAAACGTACAAGGACATACGACGTAATAGCTTGAAAATTTTAAATAGATGATTACATATATAGACACATAAAAATTAGAAAATCTACATAACTTCCTTAGACGTGTTGTTAAAGCTTAACGTATGAATATTACGTAGAAAATGTTACAGTAAACGGTTTTGGATTGTACTACATATTATTGAGTTACACGCAAGTAATATAAATTAAATGCTAATTTACGATTTCATTACTCTCAGGTTAGGTTATATGTACATAAATACCGCTAATTATTAAACTTTTAAATAATAAACGCGAATATCAATTTGCAATATTATTATTATCATCACCATTATGCCATTATTATTGTCCGATTCGCTCTGGTCAAATAATAGTGATTTAAATTATAAACCCACGTATTTACATTTATTTTACGTTTATAACAATTTCAAAAAAAATTGCAATTCAAAATACCTATAAACTCGGATATAGAATATAAAAAAATGTTAACCTGCTCACGTTTTAACTTTATGGAGTTGGTAGTAATTGTTTTATTCATGCTTTTAAAATAATAAGCGGATTAAAAATGAACATATTTCCAGTAGTATAATACTGAGAACTAATATTTTATTCGTTATAGCGTCTGTTCGGTTCTGGGCTGTGAACTATAATATGTATACAAATTTTTTCAATTTGTGACTTATAGACAGAATAAATAATGAATATTTATAGAATACCTAATAGAATAAAAATTCGAAATTTCATTTTTTTTTTTTTAAAACACGGATTGGACATAAATAAATCAAAATTAATTTGGACAAAAAGAATTTTGTTTATTTTTCGTGTCTAATGCATTTCTCCCATTCACAAAATACGAGTATATCAGTATTTATATTTTCCAGCTAGTGCTCGGCGACATGTATACGCAATGGATAGAAATGGAATCGTGCACATTCGTATGATCGTTTTGAACTGCACGGCACACACTAAGTCAATAAGATAACACAACCTCACGCGCATTTATTAAATTGCCTATTCACAACTCTTAAAACAGTACCCAATTCCCAGACTTGGGTAAAATACTTTGTAAAAAAAGGTAGCGAGCCGCGGGTTGTTGTGAATGTCGCCTAAATAAATTACTTGGATAAAGACGTTATTGAGTGTATTGTTATACGTTACATTTATCACTTTACATTTAAGCGGAGCGTCGCGGTCGGTGTAGTACAGTTTGTCGAAAAATTTGAAATGGTTATAAATAAAAATTGTGACTTAACGATTTTTAAGAATGAAGATTATGATTGTTGAAGTAACAAACGTCTGGCATTGTTTTAAATTTTTAAACCTTAAAACTAAAAAATTACCTCTTTTATGAATTAAATACATGCTTCAAAATCTACAATTGCTACAAGTAGCCCAAAATTAAAATAAATTTTCTGAAAAATGTGTTTCATTAATGCACTATATTATATACAGTGTTGTGCAAAGACAAATTAAAATTTATCTAGATAAGATAATAGATAATACTAAGGTTTTTTTATCTAGATAATAGATAAAAAAAAAATTGAAATTATTTAGATAGAAAAAAAAGATAATTTTTTTTTATATCACATAAAATTGAAATGTTTGGATTATTTTTTGTACTTGTACCGTTGTACCTTATAAAATTATCATAATTTATAATTACAAAAGTCACATAACTATGGAAAATAACATTACATTGAGTGTAATGATTAATAATTTATTTTGATAAATGGATTGGACAAAACTTGGTGTAAATATGTAGTAAATACAGCTACGCAGTGGCGTAGATATACGGAGGGGGGTGGAGGTGTAAAGGGTTTCCACCTCCCCCCACTCCAAACCATAAAAAGCAATTGTTTTCATTTTCAAAAATTTTGAAATGTCATTTCACATTGATTGTGCACACGAAGCAAATTTAAGAAAATTTAATATTAACAAACACATTAATTGTATTCTATGTAAAAAATAAAATTTTCATTTTTTAAATAATCGCGATCGCGCGGTTTCCCTACGGATTAGTGTCCCGAGGGTCCGCGCGAACTCAATACATCGATGTATTGAGTTCAGTGTTCGTGGGCCAAGTTCAGAACTTTGACAGGTGATTGTGGCGGACTGGGTGACTTGCAAATTTCGGGAATGGACTTGCAAATTCTTGCAAATTACAAGGATTATTTTGGTACTAATTTCGACTTTCTAGTCCAACATGGGTGGGCTACATGAAGTTGGCCCACACACAGTTTTTTTATGTTTCCCGTGGAAATAGTGACTTGCAAATTTCGGGAATGGAATTGCAAATTACTTGCGAAATATTGGTATAGGTTTGAAGTCGGTACTGTTTTATGGGTGGGCTAACTTCATGAACATTATAGGTACTCTTTCCGACTTTTCCACGTCCTGTGTGTTCTCGATTCAATCGGATAAAGGGTCGGAACGTCGGATGTTGGAAGAAAAAGTCGCGACCACTGTCTCCGTGGTTTTTCGTTTCGCGACTTTTTTTGCCGACGAGTAGTAACAGCGATAAGAGTGGAGGGGCTCAGTGGCGGCGCTAGCCACCACGAGGCCCTGTGCGGCACGTGATTTGCGAGGCCCCTACTACCGGGGTATCTGCGGGTATACATTTTTTTTTAAAATTAGGTGCAAAATTATGCATTTTTAATGCTTTATAGAGCGATTTTCGTCACTACCACTGTTTTAACGACTATAGTTTGCATATATTACTTTGACCTATATTGCACCACCGTTGTTTTATCCAAAGGGTGGTTTGTTTTAGAAAAATGTTTTTAGAAAAATTCACTTTTGACAATGTTCCGGAAAATTCGCCTGCATTAAAAATATACCAAATATTAAAGCTTACTGAATTTTCCTCCTTTATTTTTGACAGTAATAAAAGGTGTTCGAAGTCGTATTTATAAATTTCACTCCGGGGCCCTGATTTTCCAAAATAAATCGACAGTTAACTTAAGATTTTTGCTCGACTTTTGCTAACTTCGGGGCCTTGTGCGGTCGCACAGCTCGCACACCCCTAGCACACCCGCCACTGGAGGGGCTATAAAGCAGTCTTGGGCACGTTACTTTTTAAAAGTAATAAAATTACAATTACTCGTTACATTACTAAAATGTAGTGACATTACATTATCGTTATCCCAAATATTAATGGAATGACATTACTTTACTTTTTAAGTTAAAAAGTAATGCGTTACTATTAAAATTACTCTTTAATTTTCTGTTGCTTTTTGTTCGGCAAGATATTATCTCAAGATATTGCATGTAATATAATATATTATACATATATGTATGTAATTAATAAAAAAAAATATATATAAATATATACATATTTTAATATATATATATATATATATATATAATATATACATATATCTATATAAAAAACATAGATTTAATATTTTGATAGAACTTATTATTTAGGTAGGTACCTTTAATTATTGAAACTAGTTAAACTTCACTTACAACTTGAAATATTGTAGAGTATCATAAACCATTAAATAAAATTTTCTTAGATAATTATTTTAGATTCTCAGTGTAGAGAGTTACCAGTTAAATTTAATTTGAATTAAATACATTAGAAGAACCTAACAATAATTATATTACTTTAAACTGTCCAAGATATTTTTAAAATTTTATTAGTAGATAATAAATAATATAATAATAATAATAATAAAGAAAGAAAATAATTAATTGTATAATATAACTTTTAGAAAAACAAAACATAATTATTTTTTAATACATTTTAACTTAAAAGTTTTAAGTTTACTTTGCAAAAGAGTGTGCCTTCAAATGTTTTATATGCCATCTTGCCTCTTTTTTTTGGATAATAGGTTTAAAATATGGGGTTTTTATAATGACTTAATACTAATAGTTTTTAGTTTATCTGATTAGTGATTATAATATATTATTATTTTCTCAGATATGGAAAAACCAATGATATAGGTATATAATATATAGATCAATACACATCAAATATTAATGTCATTTTTTTCCAATGTAACGCTCAAAGTAACCCGTTACAATTATTAAAATTACTTTTTAAAAGTAATGAAATTACTTATAAAATTACTCATAAATAAATGTAATTAAATTACGTAATTTCGTTACAGTAAAGTAATTTCGTTACAGTAACGAGTAATTTCAATTACTTTACTGCCCAAGACTGCTATAAAGTATCCGAAAATATTATAGCCGACAGTAGTTTATCCGAAAATATTTTGTACCAACCATAATTAAACCGGAAAATATTTTATCCGAACAATATTTAGGTCGAAAAATATATACACCGATAAAGCATTACTGTAGAAAATATTTTTTTCCGAAAAATATATCATAAGAAAATATTTTTTCCGAAACGTATTTTGGTAGTAAAATATTGCGTCCGAACGGAGGCTCAGAAATTTTGTTTTTCGAGTTCTTTAAGATTTTCCAAAGACTTGAACCCCGGCGAGTCCCTTAGGCCGGGTTCACATCATGGATGTGCGTCAGTAACTTTTGGGCTATGTTCACACGGACGCGCGTCAGTTCATCGCGCGTTCATTTTTAAAGGCAATGATCATTTAAAAAAAAAAAACAGTAAATAATAAGTAATAAAAGTGTAACAATAAAATTACACAACACGAATCGCTGTTAAACGCGTGCCATCTGAACGGTCCCATGACAATGAACAGTATTTCAATTCGCGACATCACGCGCGGAAAGAGAATTTCAGCGAACGACGCGCGCCATGTGAACCTGGTCTTGTACGGCCACTGCCGACCGAGACTTCTACAGTGACCGCCTGCGAAATTTATGTTTATGAATTTTTGAAGCGTCTCAAACGCGCTTTTCACTCCGTTCGATGTTTTTTTCACGCGGTTTCGTCGTACAGACCGTTTCCGAAACGCCTGTTTTTTAATACGTTATCAGTATCAGTGTTGAGACAAGATAAGTGAAAATTTATCTAGATAAAGATAAAAGGTTGTTTTCTAAAAATCATCTAGATACAGATAAAGATGACATATATACTTAAATCATCTTAGATAAGATAATAGACGAGTGGAATTTATCTGGATAAAATATAAGATAAAAATGATGAATTATTTAAAAAATCGTGTTATTAGTTATTACAAGGGGTATAATACATTATTACACAAACATATATATTATATATACATATAAATTATGTGTGTGTGTGTATCCAAGTCTCCCTGGAAACATTCACAAGATCATTTTTTCTTATTTATTGCAAAAATACTAATGTGGACGTTTTTGCCTACGGCAAGGTTTAATCGTGAGTCGCGAAAAAATGATAGGAAAAGAAAATAACGATTTTATTTCTTAAACGGCGTTTAATTTTGAACACGATTTTACACAAGGGGAAAAAAATACTTATATACGCGGAATGAACGACCGCTCGCGATGGCTGCGCGTATACGACAAAACGAACGAAAAAAAAAAAAGATTACATCATCAAAAGCGGCGTTGTCGTCGCCAGTACTGTTATCGCAAGTACCGACGACCACGGTAACGTTAACACGGTAACGGTAATACGGTAATCATAAAAATATTATCACATAATCAATAAAATATTACCACACTAAAAAAATTAAAAAATCTGTATATGTATATATATATATAAACAATAAATATACATACAAATATATAAATGTATACTTAATATTTTAAATTGCTTAACATTTTTTATCTAGATAATTACAGGAAACATAATGATTTTTTTTTATCTAAGATAACCTTCAGATAAGTAAAAAAAAAAATTCATCTAGATGAGATAAAAGATAAAAAAATATTATCTAGATAAGTCTCAACACTGGTTATTATATTATAACGGTACGTCCTAGCTGAACGCGATTTTGCGAGCGGGCGGGCGGGCGGGCGGACGACGCGATATTCCACGCGAGCGAGCGAGTGTCCTAGCTGCCCGCGGGCTACGATCAGCAAGCGCGAACGTTTTCAATGATTGACTACACTCTACAGAAAAAATTGTGCTAATCGCCCGCGTCTGAAACAAACGAATTTGTTCCGACGCGGGCGACAATTTTAATTAATTTTCAAAATAATTTATTATGCTTACCAATGTTTGTCATTAATATCCGTGCTTTATAATAATCGAACTCTGAATTATTCGGATTGAGACGGTGTTCAACGGCTTTCTTTAGGATTTTTCATATTTCTATTTGGCCAAGCACATAAATTATAGCAACCAGTTTGGTTTCTATTAAATTTCGTATTAGTTACAAAGAATAATTACAAATCGTATTTACATGTTGTAAGTCAATGGCATTAAAACACAAGACCGGCCCACACTCTGAGCGGCCCACCCAGACTTTCTCGGTAGCTAGCCTAGCCAATCCGGCCCTGCGGGAAATACTATTCAATACATTTTGAAACATTTTTATATTATTTTATATTTTATCGATACCAGAAAAAAAAATATGATTGGTTTTTAAAAAAAGTATTTAAAAATGCTGTATTAATAGTACTTTCAATAAACGTATTTAAAATTTATTCTGAATACAGTATTCGGAATTGTACCCAAATCTGCCCGTTTCCAACTGCGTCCAACATGTGTATACAAATAATGTGTGAGAGCATAGGCGGATCTACAGTGTGCCGGGTGTGCCAAGGCACATCCTAAAGTAAACAAAAAAATATATTATACATTAAGTTATAGTATTGGTTAGCAAACAAGTGTTGGATACTTAAAATATTTTGACTTTAGTGTATGGAAGAAAATTATGAGCTAAAAAAAAAAAACGCATAAAACGGGTGAATTTGTTTGTAGCCTTCCCTCTATACTTTAAAAAAATAACTACAAAAAAGGCCGGGCACGCTCAAACGTAAAACTCTGGGTTCGCCTATGTGTGAGAGAGAACAAAAATATTTGAAATTTCGATAGAACGACCGCGGCTCAGTATACTGGCGTTCGCACGGCGCTCCGAATAGGCGAATTTGAACAGCCGTACGCTGATTGGGTCCATGCGTACGCGACGGCAGGAGCAAATTACAGGCACTACATTAAAAAAAAAACTGTCGCGAAACTTACATCAGGCGCGTACCTAGGAATTTCAAAAGAGGACTGTTATTCAAAATTGACAAAATTATACACATCAAATTAATAACTTTACGTATAGTTTTGGACAATCAATACAATATACACATTATAAGCGAACAGACAATGATTTATGAGAAAATGTTTAAATATTTAATTTAAGACTCAAACGTGTACTCAAGTCGAAACTACGAAAAAAATGTTGAACTTATTGCTTAAACTCAACGTTTATTGGATTAGAGCGGTTCTATTTGTTTAAATAAAATTAATAAAAATTTGCGAATATCATTCAATATACGCGATGCGCAAGAATAACGAGTTTGGACACTCGTGCCGGTGTGTTTCTCATTTCATTCAGTGCTTGACTCGGGAAAAAAGTAGTAGAAGTACTCTAGCTACTTTTTAAAGAATAGCGTCCCTACCATTTTAACATCCCTCACATTACCGCGGGGGGCTCCGCTCTCCCACACTCCCTTTTACGATCCCCTAAGAAGCATTAATATAAAACCATAAACACGTATCATAACAAAACTGAATAAGGAATATAATAATTATTAAAGTAGCTGAATTTATAGATAAATCCACACTTATTCATTTCTTAATTATAACATCACTATTTCAGACCATTCGCATAGACTTAATCTAACCTAAACACTTGATGTCCAGTAATATTAACATAAATAATTATTATAAATCAAATAAATCAAAACATGATTGAAAAAAATTATTCACAAAACGAACATTCGTAATCATGATTGTCTACATACAGTCAATGAAGGGTTTCTACACTAACCTGGTTTGTATAGACAATGGTTATCTAAAGTTTATGACGATAAGACCACTGATCAAGACCGTGGTTATGAGAAAGAATAAAGAAAACAAGACATTTCTTATGATTTTTATTCTTTTTACGGGGTTTAGCAGGGAATCCAGTAATTTAAACTGCGCTAAAGTGAATGCAGGTTAGTAATTTTCCAACCGGAACTTGACAAAATTATACAACCATATAAATTATTTAGACATGTACTCCAGATACGACCAGGCATCAAGTGGTTTTTTTTGGCATTCCCCCTCTGGATTCGCCACTGATACAAAATAATGATAGTTTGAAAAGTAAAAAAAAAAAAAATTGGAAATCGTCTGAATATATTTATAAATAAAAACAACAAAAATTTGAATCGTCGAGCGAACCAAAATAACAATAGTACCAAAAAATAAAATATATTCAATATGCCGGTGTTTGCGCTTGTAAGTTCGGATCGAATTTCGGAAAAAAAAAATCGCTCGAAATTAATTTCAAGTTTCAAAAACAAATAATTGTATATATATATGGCCGTTATGATTATTTCTCCTTAATACAAATAATAATAAAAATAAAAATGTCTGTACAAACCTGGTCGTCGTCCGTTCGATTTGAATATTTTTTTCTTTTCTTTTCTTTCCTTTTTTTTTTTTTTTTTTAACAAATGACAGAAAATCCTTTAATCGCACTTTCCCAGCAATGTTTCTCGTTCGGTCGACGCTGGGGGGTGGGGGGAGAACGAGACGTTTTTAAACATTTCCGAAACAAATGCTTGACGCGCGTAGTATAATATAATACAGTCTGTGTGTATACATACGAAATTCCACCATATAAATCTTGGATTATGTTTTTAAATTGCATTACTGGTAACCGACCACACCGCCGCCCTCGCGTCACTAGACTAATTTTTATTTCTTAAACCATTTCGAATTAAAAAAAAAAATACGCAGAGTAGGAAGCGTGTATAATACGAAAAGAGAAAAAGAAAAATTTAATTAAATATCGGCTCTCAATTCGTGTAGCGGCGGCCCTTTTGGATTTATATAAACGACCCTCTTATTATTATTTTTTTTTTTTGTCCGCTTTTTAATTTTCATCGAGCAGACACGTGATACAAAATAGGGTGACGTAGAGACGGAAAGCAGTAAAGGGTTTGTCGAGGAATAAATAAAACCACCAATTTGTCGTTAAAATACATTCGGTGTATTATTAGAAATACATAATATATAGGACTTTAAATAAATTAATAATAATAGTACGATTATATTTTCTATTATGCAAACTAGAAAAAAAAAAATAAATAAATAAATAAAACGTACATTACACGTCAATAAATAAAATACAAAAAAAAATAATAATAATAACGCTTAAATTTTTACCAACAAAACCCTAAATATTATCTATTTTCGAAACGCGTTCTCGCATAATGTTACAATAATAATAATAATAATAATATATTTTGTTTAATTGTATATTTTATATATATATATATATATATTATAATACAGTTTAAAATTTATAGACGCGTTAATAAATAAAAACAAACAAAAACGTACGGTTGACATAAATCTTTGGTTTCAACGGTGTACGCGTGTAAATCATTTGCGTATAACTCATATCTCTGCCTTATTGCAAATTTCTGGGAGATTTATCCCAAAGCCGCACGGCGTTTAATATAACGCCGATACTATATACTATATATACATATATATTATTTAAAAAAAAATAATAATAAGTAGTAGTTCAAGCGTGCAGTACATTCCGGAGACGCGCGATTCGTATAAGAATAGTCAAAAATCATAAACAACAATAAAAAAAAAAAAAATAATAATAATAATAATAAAAAATTAACGACAACAAATTAAAAAAAAAAAAAAAAAAATTTTTAGTAATAATAATAATTATATAAAAAAAATAAATAAATAATTAACCAACAAAAACCGTAGAAGTGAGAGATCATATTGGTCCGATCTATACAGTATATTATTATTTTATACCGTTCCGGTGTCTGAAAAGTCGGTGCGCATTATGCATACGCCTATACAATTACACGTGTCCTTTCTAAAAAAATAATAAATATATAAATTTTTTTTTTCATACATTCCGGCCGCGACAACGGTACTCGTCTTGTGGGCACATTGACATAACCGCGTGAAAAGCGTCTATTTATTTAATATTTATAATAGGAATTTTTGTTTTTTTTTTTTCAATATTTTATAATATTGATATTAAATGTAATATGCGAATAAGCGCGTACGGTCGTTTGTAACATTTTTTTTTTTTTTTTTGTATCCGATCGGTGCGCGATCTGCGATACTACACCGTCGAGGTGGTTGGCACAATCCTGTGAATTTCCAAGAGTGAGAGAGAGAGAGAGAGAGAGAGAGAGCGGTAAAGTGACTTGGCTGATCTCTGGGCCAGAAAACTTTGACGCGTATCTCATTCGCGTGGGACGAGTTGTTTGATATTTTTTTTTCTCTCAAAAACCGCTTTTGCCGCGAGAACACACGGCAACGAGTTCGTAACGCTCTCGAGATGAATTTAAACGGTAAATCAAACGTGTATGAATGAATAAGGAATAAATAAAAATAAACGTGTATAAATACGTATTTTATTTTAATTCTTGACTAGCACGAGTGCACGACTAAATGGTGGGCGGGGGGAGGGAGAAATACGAAAAACAAAATAATAATAATAATAATAATAATAATAATAAATTATTACCGCGAAGGATATCGGTGGGCTAACACCATTATTTATATTCACTCGTACAATGATTTTTATACGTTATAATTTTTATTTTTTTAAAATTTTTTTTTTTTGAACACACATACGACGTAATCGTATTGTTATATATATAACGATATTAGCAGTGTAGTTATATTATATGCAGCGTAATACGCGTTATTGTTATATAGTGCTTAATAATAATAATAATAGTAATATTGTTTTTTTTTTTTCATATACATATATATTTTTATATATATATAATATTGGAAAACGTTGGTACGTTCGTAACAAATGTGTTTGTGCGGATAATAGTTTAAATTAATCGTGATTGAGGTACGTGGGCATGGAGAACTGGTCTTTCGGCGACATGGCGTCGTACAGCGACATCTTCAGGCGCTTGCACTTGGCCCGGCGGTTCTTGAACCAGAACTGCACGTTCTTGGACTCGAGCCGCGGGAACTTTTGCCGGTACGGCATGCGGTTCAACTCGTCCGTGTACTTGGCGATCAGGCTGTGCGACGGGTGCGTGTTGTGCTCGAACCACTGTTCGAGGCGCGGCACCTCGCTCACCGGGTCGATAAACGTCCGGTTCCGTTTGCGGCGTTCCTCGGCGAGCGCCGACAGGTTCAGACCGGTGACTGCGGCCGCTGAAGACACCTGTTCTCGACACACGCGCGCGCAAACGGTAAATATTAGGGATGGGAAAAATGAATCTTTTAAATGATTCGAATCAATTGAATCGACTCACTAAAATGATTCGTTTAAATGATTCGTTCACTTGAATCAATTGAATCATTGATTCAAAATTCAATCAGTAATCTAATAGACCGTTCTAGTGTGACTCACAACTGATATGATAAGACAAATGTCGTGGGGGAACAACAATTAATAATTAATTTATAATATGAAATATGATTCGCAGTGAGTCAGTATTTGGTCGCGTAGAATGTAGATTGATTTAAAATGAAGTTACGAACGAGTCAAGTTCATCGAACGAAATAAATTGACGAATGATTCGTTTTTTCTGAATCTGAGTCGGTACTCGATCGTGTAGATTGATTCAAATGAAGTTACGAACGAGTCAAGTTCATCGAACGAAATGAATTAATGAACGATTCGTTCTTTTCTTCTGAATCTGAATCAATACGTTCACTGAAATGATTCGTTCATTTTGAACGAATCGTTCGCGAACGACCCATCCCTAGTAAATATTATTACTGCATAGGCACCGTGTAACGCGTGACAATTATTTATTCGGGGACAGGCCCGGATTGGGCCGGCGGGCTCCCGGGCGAAACCCGGTGGGCCGTTGAAAATTTTAAAGATTTGGGCCGGTTCGATAATGGGTTTTGAACCAACAAAAAATTTTTTTTAAGAGCTTGGGCCGGTCTAGGCGGACAGCCCGGTATGTAATTTCTTCCCAATCCGGCGCTGTTCGGGGATATTTGTTTAGTAATTTATTAGTTTTTTTTTATGTGTAAACGTCTATTACGGCGGTGTCATGGGTAAATATCGGGAAACGGGACGGATATATTGTGTAAGCCGTTGTCACGGCAATTAATAATAATATTTATTAATATTAATAATTAATTTACACGCAATATTAATAATAATAATATTAATTATAAATTGTGTGATAAATACAAAAAAATTAAAAATAAAATTGTGTGTAATGTGTAAGCCGTTGCCATGACACAACTAATAGTTGTATATTTTTATTATAGAAATTACTTTGAATAAAGACACTGATATTCACAAATCCCAATCACAATTCCGTTCCGTTTTTATCGCTCACGCGACGTTTACACATCAATGTCTCGAGTACTAGAGCAGACAATTTTGGTATTATTTTTGCTTTAGGAGGGGCTCGTGTTTTTTATTCAAAACATCGCATCAGTTAAGTTCGGTTAGGTCAGGTCCACTATTATTATTCGGTTAGGTCAGGTCCACTACTTACTCCAGGAAGAAGTAAGCGCAGAAAGCATGACAAGGATCATGCTGAGCGACGCGGGGAAGTGGGATCAAATCAGCAAATTCGTAACGGACATAATGACGACAAAGGCAAATGAAGAAAGGAGAAGAGAACGAGAACAGATAATTTAATCATGAACACAACTAGTTAAGACTATTTTCGTTGTGGACATTTTTCAGGGTGGTTAGAGGCCCCCAAACATTCTTGATTGTGAAGTCAAATATGACTACAAATTAAAAATTAATAGATGTAAAATGTTTGTACTTGCAAATAAACGATGCGGGTTGAAGGGGGCGAAATGACTAGCGTCGGTGCCGCCCCCCAACCAGCGATTTAAAAGTTAAAAAAAAAAAAAAAAGGTCCACTATATCGTTTAAACACTATTGAGAACGTTTTACCTTTTTGGCCGAAAGATCGAGAACACTTAAAAATTCACAAAGGACTCGCCGCCGACCCACAAAACCAATACGATTGAGAACGAATTTACGTGCGACCATAGTCGCAATTTGGGGGGGAGGCTTGGGTGTGCTTAGCACCCTCGGTCTTGAAATTAGCACCCCCAATTTTTTTTTGGAATTAATTTAAGTTTTAGTAGTTATTACGTACACAGTACATACAGGTACATAACAACAGTTTTGTTCTATGATATTATTTAAACGAATAATCGTGTGGTGACTGAAAATACGTTGTCATACAGACTGGTCAAAAAAATCAAAGAAAACAATTTAAATTCAGATGATTTTATCAATTTATAATATAATAATATGTTATTGATAAAGTGTATCAATTTGATTAGTATGGCGACTGGCGATAAAATCGTTCCGACTGTCCGACGTTCGGCGAAAACATCGCAGTGTGATAACATTCAAAGTACTATTTTAGTTTTATCACAGATTATCATCGTTACTGAAAAAGACCTTACCAGTCAAATTGATATAAACGAAGTAATAAACATTTTTGCTTTAAAGTGAAAGGAGGATGTTGTTATTATAATGAATAAATAAAGTGTAAACTCATATTTAAATTTAAAGTTGATTATGGTTTAATAATTCGTATGTTACGTTTATCGATGAATGTGTAATTACAAAGCATCATAGCCATTACATAAATGCGTAATTGTTTAATGGTCATTGAAGGGTTGCAAATATCGATAACTCTATAAAATAACACGAAAAATCGAGGAGCTTCAGCACCCCAAGTTTTTTCAACGAAATTGCGCCTCTGCGTGCAACGACGTTGCCGTATCGTTTATTTGGCTATCAAAAGATTCAGCACATTTTTTAAGTCATATTAACTGTAATAAGTATGATCCGGCACGTTGTATTTTTTTTTTTTTTGGTCAATAATAATTAACGTATAATATAAAAATATATTATAAACAACGTTGACGTTTGTGCGACGACTGAAAGTCTAACTAACCATTATTATTCTTCCTCGTCTAGAATTCAAGAGTTAGATTATAGTGTCTTTAATACGCAATATCCAACGTATTGAATTTCCCCGCGCATGACCGTGTGTGATATCAAATAATTACCGCGTTCAACCGTTCGATAGCAATATTGTTAAATATGGCAACGTTGGAAAATCGATCGAACCTTCTCAATCGTAATTACTGAAAATACCGTTCTCAATCGTTCGTTAGCCCACTATATGCAGTGTTCAGTTCAGGTTGTAAAAAATGCGTTCAGTTTAATACGGAGATAGAATATGATATCACGAGATAAAGTAACATATTTTTGTCTATTTAAGATACATAAAAAAAAAAAAAATTTTTTTAAAGGGGCCCAGTGCTATTTATTACGGAGCATAATATAGGCAACTTAAATCACATACTGTATCTTTGGCATATTGTCTTTGGACAGTGTGTGTGATAGTGTGTAAATGAATATTGTTGTGAGTGAACGTGTAATTTTCACGAGAAAAGGGATAGCACACTGTGTAATTAAGGTATTTTTAATAAATTTTTTTATTTGAAAAAGGCGAAAATTGTATAGGTCGGATTTTAACTTAATTTGTGATATTAATATATATTTTCAGCTGTAGGATATTGTAAATTAAACACGAAATAATTGTTTGTTTTTTAACAATAATTTCTACAAACTGGTGGAAGACATATTAAAAAAAATCCGAGTTAAATGCGACCTGTAGTTATATATCCCTTTTAAGTAAAAAAAACAAAAAATAAAAAATTCAAATCGGTTAATTTTACAAGCCATGAGAGTTTTTCCTGTAAAACCTAATTATTGGGTATAAAATAAAACCGGCACCCCAGTCCCTTTAAACGAATGATTCGGCCGAAGTAAACCGGTGCAATCGAAAAATATTAATTAATTTTTAAATAATTATAACGGTTATACATTTGGATTCCTAGTACATCCGTTGATCAGACGGTACAATATAGTGTTGACTAAGTTTATTGAGATTTAAAGGAGAGCTGGGCGAAATGTAAATGTGGAGTGTGTTAATTTGACGAATCGATTATATTTGATAACAAAAAAAAAATAAAAAATTGTTATGAATTGCGATGATAAATTCTACGAACAAAACTTATTTTCTAATTTTGAGGTTAGGGCTACGCTAAAGTCTGTGCAGTCTATGGTGCGGATTGAATACGAGAATGTGAGACGCACAAATCGATCACTTATAAGAGAAATACAAAGAAATAAAGGAGACTGTTTCGTGTGTTTTGTAGTCAAAATAATATTATGAAACGTTGAAAATGTTTATTGAATTAAAGCGTCCAAAATTATCGGTGTTTCCATAAGGAATAATATAATTTATTACTGTGGGTTGCAAGTAGTTACAATAATTAAAAGTTGAAATGTAAAAATACTTTTGTGCGATCAAATTGTAAACACAAACGTCTTGCACAGCGAGTCTTTGACCAGCGTTCCGTTTAGACAGATTAGAAGAATGACGTGAATTAATTTTTTTTTGTAAAGTGATAACTCCTCCCACGCATGTCCGTTCAAGACAAGCAATGATTATTTTTAATAACAATAATTTGTTGTCACGGAATGGTGAAATGAACGAAACCGATAAATGATGTATTTTTATTTTTATAGAATCTCACATACATTGTAACGGTTCGGAGAAGAACTTGGCACGGACTGATGGTAGAAATGCACATATTTCAGATCAGAAAATTCTAACGCACGTGGATTTTTTATTATTTCGAGAAAATATCTACCGACGGTAAAAATGTCAAGAATGATGATTGTCTAATTTATTTACTGAAACAGAAATATTTGGATGGTAATACTGCACGGGTTTTACTGTAATACAGTAGAAGTGAACACTTTTACGGATAGCAAGGGCGGGCATTCCTATTTTTGAGAAACATAAATAGTACTCTGAATGTGTAATTTTTCGACTTCCCAGTAGTTTCCAAAGTCTATTATTATTACGTTTTTTATGTTGAAATAAAAAAAAAAAAAAATTGAAAATCGACGAAAGGGATTATACGTTCCAGTGTAAAGAAAAACCGATTTTTGTGTTGTTATAAAATCCGTAAAAAAGTCACGAAGATTTTCGTGTTGGAGGCCTGAGACGACGTTTGACACGTGGAACTATAACAGGACCGTATTTAGGATATATTGGCCCTTAGTTTATTCTATGATGCGGATCCTACCATGCTGGGTATACAAGAACATATTCAATATATTGGTGGCCGGGTGCTCATTTTTTTTGTCTACCACCCGTCCGTCCAGGGGTGAATGAAATTAATATCTTTATACGAATACTACGAGTTTCTCTGGCTAGAATTTTCGCTAGACATTTTTTTTTTATATAGCACACACATATTTTAATGGAAAATAAAAACATTTTTTTTTTGCTACGAGCCCTTGGGCCAGTGGTTCTCAACCTTTTTTCTTTGGTAAGACGACACCCTAAAAATGGCGACTTAAAACATTTAATGGAATTTGAAATAGTAACAACTATAAACCTATGTAAATTACTACATTTATATGTTATCATTTTATCAACGGATTGGATGAAATAGCCAGGGGACAAGCTTGCGAGTAGTCGGTGATGATTACAATATTGTCTTGTTCTAATGACAAAAAAAATTCTAAATGAATATTTACGATGGCATAATTTGTTCAGCAGTGAAAGACGAAGAAAAAGCGTTAAGTTTGTCAGCAAAACAAATTTGAGACATACAGGTATAATATAAACAATAGTTTTGGCGACACGCCGGTTGAGAACCACTGCCCTAGGCTACGGAGCTCGCGCTTAAATACGGCCCTGCTTAAACCCGACGAATCGATCTAGGGACCCCTCCCCTCCCCAGGCCCGGATCGATCGGGCGAGCTACCGAGAAAATCTCGGTGGGCCGCGTAAAATTTGGGCCGGTAGCCAAAAAAAAAAAAAAATGGGCCGTTATTATTTCGGACGTAAGTATAGTGAGTAGTTTAGTGATTCTAGATAATAGTTTAATTTAAAATGATATAACAGATATCCAAATAGAAAAGTTATAAGATGGTTGATAACAATGAATGTGTCAGTTATACATGTCTGTATTGGCCACTGGGCATTCCATTCTCAAGAATCGATAATAATATACACGACACGCTGCCGTCGCCAGTGAGTTTCATCAAAATAAATATAATTCCAATTAACGGGACTGAAAGCGGGCATTTTCTATCTTCGTCTTACACGCACAAAACATGGCGAAATAGACGTTTCCTACTTCCGACGTACCGATCGACCTAGTGGTGCGATAAGAAATTTGAAAACAGAATTAGTCGTGAAGTCTACTTCAGATCGACATTTCCACATTTCGAATTTTTATATATATAAATTCTTAAAAAATTAATTGAACCAATTGAAAATAAAAAAAAAAATTTTTTTTGGAATTTTTGTTGTGGGCCGATCGAAATTTAAAATCTCGGTGGGCCGGAATGTCTCGATCCGGCGCCGCCCCCCCACCCATCGCAAATCAAGGCGATCCCGATGATTTTCCACTGACCTGCGGCTGTTGCGATTGCGGCGGAGGCGGTGTGCCCGTCTGCGGTCGGCGGCCCACGTTGAAACCGGGCAAGCACTGGCTCATGTACATGAAACTGTGGCTGAACATCGAGTTCGGAACCATCGGGAACCCGGGCCGGACCAGCGGCTGGTGCAGATCGGCGGCGGCGGCGGCGGCTGCTGCGGCGGCGGCGGCGGCGGCGGCAGCGGTGCGATGAAAGAGCGGTGGCGGCGGAGGAGTCGCCCGATGATGTACCGCGGCGGCCGTGTCTTCAGGGCTGGACGACTGGAGTAGCGGCGGCGGCGGCGGCCGTTTGCAGTCGTTGTCGTCGCCACCGGCGTCCGACCCGTCGTCGTCCATGTCGTCGTCGAAATCGTCCTCGTCCTCGTAATCGTTATTGTTCATTCCGGTGGTCACGGTCGCCTTCTCCTTGTCCGGAGGCTCTTCCTTGATCACCATAACCTTTTTTTTTTGGATTTTAATCAAAACATTTTTTATTTTTACGACTTTTCACGTGTTTAAAAAACAAAGGGGAAATTTCTATTGATTATATTAAAAAAAATGTAAAAAAAAAAAATAATTTTTTTTTCCCAGTTACAAATCATTTATTTTATATTTAATTTCCTTAATTTTCACCTTAATAATAATAATAATACCTTTTACCAGGGCTCGCGAACGTTATAATAACGTTTTGATTATAACGTTATAATTGCAAAATATCAATTGAAATGAATATCAAAAAACGTAACGGAAAACAATAAATACTAATTTTAAACTATCACAAATTAAAATATATCATAAAACGAAATAAGGTATTAACGTTATATATCAAAATATCGAAAAACGAAAAATAGAATTAACGTTATTTTAATATTTGTATCCAATTTACTACGGAAAATATAAGCTTGTGGTGTGGGTTTATTATAGTTCTATAATAAGGCTGGGTCCACACGGACGCGTAAAAATTATTCAAAGATACGTGTCAGAGAAGATGTCAGCTAGTCAGAAAAGTTTCTATTGGTAATATAATAAACATTTTAAGAAAAATATTCTGCATTGGAATGTAATGTTAAAAATAAACCAAGGTTCTCAATGAAAAAATGTATAAAATCAAAAAATTAAGGATAAAAATTAGGACTTTTATAATCAATGAAGTTTAGTGAAGTACATTACGTTTATGAGATTTGAAAACGTGCTATAGTCTATGGAATATAATGAATGGATTTATTTATTTGGACAAATAATTTACGTAAAACGTAAATATTATATAACTATAAAACTTTCTTTAACATTAAACACAAATAATCCATAACGCTAAAATATACCATAACGATAAACACTAAAGGTAAATAACGATAAAAAACGTTAAAACGTTAAACATTTTTTTTTTCAAATGAGAGCCCTGCCTTTTACGGGAAAGAGGCGGAAGCACGTTAAATCCGTGCGAAATATTTTCAAAACGTATCGTTTCCCAAAAAAAAAAAAAAATTATTAAAATTAAATATAAGAATCCGAATATTTATTTCAGATTTGAAAATCGCAATAGGTTTATATACTTTGAATTTAGAATAAATAACAGAGAAATTAAAAAAAAAAACATTTCATTCGTCTCGGATCCTGCGCGTTTTAACAATTTTATTTCGAACCAGGCACGTCCTTATTGTATAATATAAATTCGAAAATTGACATTTTATTATTTAAAACTATAATAACACGGTAAACGTTTTACGAACAAAGCATCAGTGTACGCGTGGCAACGGGAATATTCGATATACGTGTGTGATGTGTTTGTGTACTTATAATTTAACACGAAGTTTTGAAACAGTTTTGGAGGTATCTCTTGGAACACTAAATTTCCCTTCGGTTGTAACAGGCGTTTAATAATTGTATAGAGAGTCTTTGGCGAATTAAATCGTATTGTGATCGATATCGGAATTGATAAATTCCAATTTAATCGAATAGGAAAAACAAACCGGAAATAATACGTTTCGCGTTAAACCATTATTATTCATTGATCTACACATTGTCTCGTACAACACTGGAAATAACACTATTTGCAAGTCGACAATGGAAGTATCACGTTTTGCATCAATAATTATAATCTTCGCGTAGCGGATAAGAATAATTACGTTTCGACACGAACTGGAAATAATACGTTTAGAGAATTTAATAATATTACGGTAATATACACCGTTTTTATTGCCTTATTTATACCATACATGATTTATTCTACTAATAAGGTTTATTTATAAATAATTGTCGAATAAACGTAGAAATAAATTTTTAAAAATTTTACGTCATTCTTACAGTGACTATACGTATATTGTACACAATATGTATCTAAAAAATTATACAACTTTGGAAATAGTACGTTTTGAAAAGTCACCTTTTAAAATGCGCGACGAAATAAATAATTTTCGATGAAAATATTTCTGAATATAGACTATAATATTGTTTCATGAACGTTAGGAATTGTTATTGTTTCTGACAAGATAAATGTTTAATATTTCCTAAAAGCGTATACCGCGGTATTAAAAATATAATAGCATTTAGTATTATTAATTGCGAATAGTAGTAAAAATAATACTAATAAACGTCGGAATCCGCGTGTTTTACAGGGACGATATTATCATCGAGTTTAATAGAATTGTTCTCGCACGCGAACAATTTCATTGGATCGACTCGTGTCAATGTGTATCTATCTACATTTCAATTTTGGAAGTCTATTGCGATTGCGATTATTTCTATATAATTCTAAATTTTTTCACAAATACGATAATATAATATTATTCATCACTGTATCTCGCCTATCAGCAATGATGATCAATGATTCTTTTTAAATGGACGGTAAAATAAGCGTCCTGTTGCTTATTATCCAAACTGGTTTCTCTCGCGGTCTGTCACACACACACACACACAACATATACGTTTAGTGGTATTATATTATTATTGTGACCGCATAATGTTCGTTGCAAATTGGACTTGAATTCACTAGATTGTACGTGTATTTCAGATCGAATTTCTCAAATTACGTCGATTCTTACGAAAATTATTAGTCATCCATACTCGATTTGTCGCGAACACGTGGAAAAACATGTGAGATAATCAGTCATGATTAGATAGTTTGCAGTTAGGCACTGTCGGACTACTAAATGCAATGAAATTACTACACGCGTAATAATATAATTATTATGATAGCAAGAGACAGAAATTCCTATAATGCTTCCGATCCTGTTAATTCGTCATGGACCATAATGACGGGTTAATGTACGGTAGTATATATTTTTCTAAACAATCCAGTATTATTATTAATTTATGTGTAACATTGCGACAATTGAGCCAAAATTAATTGAAGCTTGTGTTTTACGTGGTTATTTTCAACTTTTCTAAACCAGATCGTATATAATTGTTCGTGAAAACACCTAAACATTTTATGATATCGAGTGGGGCCCTTGTTGTTTCCAGTCTTTTCGCGCTATTAAAAGTACGTGTTCGGAATGTTAAACTTCCGTCTGAGTCAGACATAAACGTTTTCCTTTTGTTTGGAATCCGCAATATTTTATCGGGAATATAAGCCAGTGCAATCCGTTGTCCAAAAACACGGTTAAGAGGATTGGAAACGGTTGTTTTATCGTTCGTTTCAGTCCAACAGGCGGACCAAAAATTAACATATTTCTAATAGTGCAAAACCGTTAATTCTGAAAATTAATTTTGATTCTTTAACGTGTGTTTACGTTAATTTGTGTGGGAAATTTATTTTAAATAATTGTACATTTGTACTCTAAATGTCGGTCCTCTTATTGCAATTTTTGTACTTAAAAATATGTTTTCGAGCGCGTATCCAGTGACATGATTGACTAATGTGACTAATGGTCATGTTTTACAATGCTGCACACCCGCTATATCAACACGCCTGTAAATAACTCTTTAAAAATAACGCGCTTAATGAGAATTTAAACAGATGGTTCGGGCCGTTCTTCCCGTTTGACACGTATAGGTACGTACAATAATGTCCACTGATACGTTTGATCGAGATATGAACAATATTATTAGTTGTTATTACTATATATACATTTACCAACCATATTGAATCAAAACACATATTAATGTGGTTAATATATTTTGGACTTTAACGTATATAGTTAAATCGGCCGGGGATTTTTTTCAATACACGTGTCATACGTATTTATGTGATGGGAAATGAAATAATTTTCGATTTTGCTCAATTACAACGGTTCAATGATAATGGTAAGTAAGTAACGCGCGTTATGATAAATATGATTAAACAACGCTCGTATTCAGATTTCAAATCAACATTACTATAAATCTGGTACAATTTTTATTTTTATTTTACGAGTCCGCGACTTATTATTATTATCATTATTATTAATATTATTATTGATAATAAAATAATTGTATAAAATAAATCGCAATAGAGCTTGAACAATTGTTTGAGAATTCATTTTTATTCGAGAACGTAATGACTTATTACGAACGAGCTGTATTGACTTTAAATATAAACGAATAAGAGTGTTTTCGATTATTATAAATTACGTTGAAAACGATTAACTCGCGTCTATATCTACTGATGTGTAAAAATATTGTTTATAAATCAACAACTGGTAACAGTTTGAATTGCGCAGGGATTGACAAAACGGGGATGTACGGTTTTTGAAACGAAACGTAGAATGACGTTTGAAGATCGCAGTAATTACTTTGTGTTTGAATAATTATTATAATTTAACATTCTATAGAATAAATTTGTTTATATTTTTATATAGAATTTTTATTTATAATTTTTTAGAATAAATTATTCGTATTATATAAACACTTACCGAAATAATTATTTTCCTTATAATAGAATGTTGTGTGATAAACGTTAACACAACGCCTTAGTTTGCCAAAGAACGATTATAATTATTATAAATATTAAAATGATAATAAATTTTGGTATGGTACAGACCAAATCGGATAAAACTGTTCCCACACAGCACATTATGAAATTATATTACCTTGTACGTTTATGAAATAAAGCACAATAATCAAATTTTAAACGCGAATTTGACAATAATCATAACATTATTTACGGTGTAACCCGTAGATACACGTTAAAGATATTCTTATGTTTCGAGACGATATTATCGTCTCTTTTAAGCTGGAAATTAAAAAAAAATGTTGTCAACACGAGACAAAATGCCGTTGTTCACACGCTCGTGTCAATCATTTTTACGATTGTCGAAAAATCTTCGTCTGAAACGATTAAACTTTTTGGTACTTAGCGTTGAATCAACTCGGATTTTCGGATTATTTCTACGAGGCTTGTTCGAAATACTTTGTTTTTAGGCTGGCTGGACGGTCTTGAACTGAATAGCGTAGAACGTATACGTATTGCGAATAAAACAGCGATTTATGGTGAAACAATTATGCGCTTATAGAATAAAATATGACTTTTAAATAAACGATTATTACAAGAGTATTTTCTCACTTTTAAAACAAAAATAAAAATCAGACAGTTTTTATTTGTTAAGGTTTAGTTTTCTTTATAATTTCGTAATACCTAATATTTTCGCATTTAAAAAAAAAAAAAAAAAAATTAAAAATTAATGCTAGCATTTCTGTTTTCTACAATCCGTGCGTACCTATCGAATGATCACTGTGTTTTGTTTAAAAAAAGGAATCAGTTCTCTTATTCATACGTTTATATATAAAAAAAAAAATCAACGATAACACGATCTGGTCACTGAATACTTGGTGTAAAAACCTAAAATTGCACTCGCCTACATAAAACCGTTTTTATTACATCATATTTTTTTAGTATCGTTTGATTTTTGTTTTCGTTCTAAACAACATTGTATTTTGTAAGTTAAAAGTTTCTATCAGTGGTGTAGCCAGGATTTTTATTTGGGGGGGGGGGCTGAGGCTGATAATTAATTAATTAATATGTTAATTATTAATATGTATGACGGTTCCCATTAAAAAAACTGATTATTTATTCATTTTGGGGGGCTGCAGCCCCATCTGCCCCCCTTCCTGGCTACGCCACTGGTTTGCATGTCTACTGAAAATGCATACATTTTTGTTTACTCTGTATACGTAAAAAGTATATTAAATAATGTAAGAGTTTTAATTTATCATTTTAATTTTTTTAAATTAACGAGTTTTACTCTCAATGTAAAGCGAACGTAACCCGTTATTATTCAGAGTACGGAACAAAGTAAAATTTTGTCCAACACTGGATGAAATTTATTGAATTTTTGCTGTTTTCCTACGTTTTTCTTGTCATCATTTTGTAATTAAAAAAAAATTGTGTATCACATTTAGACAACTCGATATGACGAGTTCACGTGAAACGGTCGTCATGTACTTTACTATAGTCATTTTCTCAGCACTAGATACTCGATTGCAGCGCGACCCGTGGACTAAATCTGGTATTCCATTGTTTCCTAAATGCTGCCCTCTCCCTTTTTAGTATAACACAGCATGACACACACTTCGACAGCAGGACGTGTTCGTAAATACATATTGGTTCTTAATATGTGTAATATGACAGATATCATGGTAATTTTTTTAGTTTTTGGCGCGTTTTCATGTGAACACGTTGAGAAACCCTGACGTGAATTTGTCCACGGTTTTCGATGCAATCGAGTGTCTAGTGCTCTGAAAAGGACTACAATAGCGCATTTTAATGTAACTCTTCGACTTGTTTTAAGTATTTACTCGCAACTCAATTAAGTTAATATATATGTATATATTTTTTTTTTTGCAATTACCTTAACTTAAAAACCGGTTAAAAACAAAAAGCATCTTGTTTGGTATACCAAACGTATTACGCTTACCTTATGCTCGGAGCTCTGTTGCGAGTCGCGCGACCGCGGTCTCGGCGACGACGACTCTCTTTCGCCGTTGCTGAACCGTCCGTGCGTCGTCAACGAAATCGGCTGTTCCGCGGGAGGACTCATCGGTGGTTTTCTGTCTTCGTCCTCTCGGTTATCCTCGAAATCATCGTCCTCTTCGTCCTCCGCGTCGCTCACCGATCCCGGACCGCTGTAAGACTTGCCTCCGTGCTCGCTCGGGCTACTGCTTTTGCAGTAACCGTTCACGTTCCCGTCGTTATTCCCCGAGTTCATGTCCGTAGCGCCTGAACGGATAATAATAATAATAATTGTTTGTTAAATCCGAGGAAAATCGACACAAACGGCCGTCGTATAAACAACGTTGTCGGCGAATCGTCGTAGGTCGAGCGTTAATATATAATCTCAATGTCATGTCGGCGGCAGATTTTAAGCATAAATATTAATCGTTTCTTGTGAGAAAAATCGTTTTTTTATTGTGTTTATTTAATTTTAAACGCTGTTGTGTATGTTTCTGTTTTAAAATGACGTAAAGGCTGTAATATTTCGATTAGATACGGATTATGAGTTCACTTAACGATTGAAACGGGGCAATGGCGGTCAAATGATTTTATCGTGGCTGACGGATGAGGCTGATTTTTCAACATGAACTTTGATCATTGAAAACATAATAATAATAATTTGAGGATATATATTTTTATTAAAATTTTGTTAAAAATAATACATATTAGCAAAAAGGTGATGGGGGATATATCTCCCTCATCATCATCCCGTTTAACCGCCACTGGAACGGGATAAAAGTGAAATATTGCGGTACGCTTTCCTTTAAACACTAAATTTTTCTCTTTTTCCTATAGAAAATGTACATATAACTAAAATACATGCATAAATTATCGAACTAAGTAAGGAATAAAGTAATTTTTAGTATTAATTATAATATTATCGACTTGTTACGTTTACGTCCGTTCGTGCTGTATATTAACATGAAATACGCGTATATGAATTACAATGAATTTTTTAGATAAAAAACCGACTTTGAAAAACGCACTAAAAAGTATGAAATAATTAATAACCTTTTCGAAATCGGAGCCGAATTTCAAACAACATTACATTGCAGAAACGCATTTTATTAATCTAATAATTTCAATATATTAATTTATTGCAATATGTATATTAGATTAATAAAATGCGTTTCTGCAATGTTGTGTGAAGTTCGGCGCCGATTTCGAAAAGCTTATTGAATATTTCATACTTTTTAGTGCGTTATTCGGAGTCGGTTTTTTTTCTAAAAAATATTTTTATTTCATCCTTTTTAGTCATAGTAGTTATAGTAGTCATATCGTCATTCTCGTTACTATATTTGGCTGGATGATTAGGAAGGATATTAGGGCAATTCTTATGAAATCGGAAAAAAAAAATACAAAAATCTAAATTACTGGCTAAATACTGGGTCAATTTTTATGTAATTTGTATGAACCACCGGGAGGTGATATTCTTTCATATATATATAAAAAAATCATCCAAATCGTTTAAGTAGTTTCGGAATAATCGATGGTCAAAACATAAAAAAACAAAACAAAATAAGTAAAAAAAACTAAATTACTGGCCGAATACTGGGTCAATCCTTACAAAATTAGAGTTGTACCTCCGGAGGTGATACTCTTATTTATAAAAAAAAGATTCATCCAAATCAGTCCAGTAATTGCGCAATAATCGGTGGTTAAATATATATATATATAAAAAAAAAAAAACGGTAACGTGTCGAATTGAGAACCTTCTCCTTTTTCGAAGTCGGTAGAAATGAATTTTACTGTCATCCGATTTACTCGAAGTCGTATGTTAAAATGTTTAAATGCGTAAATGTTCGAGTAAAAGTCTATTTAATTTCATCTTGTCTACGGGGGAGCCTTCAAAACTACGTCACCATTACGAGTCGAAAAGCCATTGGCTATCGTCTGATATTATATCTACTTTTTGGTGGATTGGGGGAAGGTCTAGACCGTAGAGCAGTTTCCCGAACTTTGTATAGATAGGTGCGACCTACTTCTAACAATTTTCAATTTCAGATGACTCACCGAAATAAATGTATTTATTTTTTCTTTGGTACGCAATATGAATAATTAGAATATTAACAATATATTTTAATAAAAATAAATGTCATTTATATATATATTATTCATATATATATATATATGTATAGTAATAATGTTGTATAACGTATGATTTATTTGCGGTAAACAAATCTGAAATATAATTGAAAATCCAACTTCACAAGATCGTATGAAGAATTGTAGATGAGAAGTAGCGTTTATAACTATAGCAGAAGGTATAAGGTATTTTGAATAAAAAACCAGAACTTATTAAATATTTACGGTCAAAACGTATTTTTATCGAATTGCCTTCAAAGTTTCAAATAGATAAATAATATTAACTTTTTTCTGTTCGTGTTCTTCCTGTGAACATTTTTCGCGGTCCATTAATAATTGTATTGCAACTCGCGTTTGAATCGCGACCCACAGTTTGAGAAACTCTGCTTTTAGATTATGAATTTGTACTGACCTGGATTCGTGCCGCGCACTTCGGCCCGTTTTTGTGCCGCCCTAGCGTTCTTGAACCAATACACGACGTTGTTGACGTCTAACGGCTTACGGCCTTTTCGCGATTCGAGATTGTTCAATTCACTCACGTAGTGGTGTATCTTTGAATACAAAAATAAATTGAAATTTTAACAAAAAAACACACGGTCTCGGTCTCACGAACCACGGAACGCGCAAGTGCACGCTTTAAATGAAATAATACATTGTTTTCTCGACTCACTTGTTGTCTACTCGGATGAGGATTTTCCGCGAACCAAGTCTGCAATTTTGGAAGTTCCAGTTCTGTATCGAAGCTAGTGCGCATACGTGTTTTTTGACCTTGGAACTGGTTTTGAGAAGCAGACTAAAAGCAAAATGTATATATATATATTAAAAAAAAAGAATTTTTTTTTTATAACTTTATAAGCCTACAATAATTGTGTTGCAATAATATTATACACAATTAAGTGTGGTAAACGCAATCACCTGAAGACTGTGCGTCTTGGGGTCTGTTTTAGGAACAACACAATTGGCGGGCCCATCTTGAACGTTAGATTGTCTCGGCGATGATCCGTTACGATAAAACATGTCTCTCACTGATTGCGGCAATACCGACGGCTGTATCTTAGGAACGACCGCTGAAGATTGCATGATCCACCATTGCTCGAATTTCTTATACAAATCTTCCGGTAAATCCGGACAAGCTTGACCCACCTTCATCATCTGCAATATTATCGCTTCGTCCAGCGGACATCCCGACGCGGTTAGCTGCGTTTGGCTCTGCACCAACAGCAATTTCAATAGTTTATCTTTCAAATCGGAAAATCTGTTCTTCGTTTCCCTGTAACGACGCATTATAATATAGTTTATAGACTTTGGAAACGTCGGAAAAATGCAACGCTTGCCGTCCTATACATGTATAATCCGCGTTGAAGCGACAAATACGTACCTAAACACGAGTATTCTCAGAGTGGCTAGGGTAGTGAGTTCTCCGAGGACATCGTTTACCGTCAAAACCGGATCCTCGGCGATCGTGTCCAGATCTAACGGCAACCAGTTCTTCAACACTACTAAACCCTTCGAAGCCGCCGCCGTGTCTTTCGAGTAGCCGAGACGGACCAACGCGGCTTCCGTCAAGTCTTTGAACGCGGTGTTATTCGGAATGATAACGAATCTGTCCAACTCCACATGACCTTTAGAGCGATGAAGTGATGGCGAGTATTTTTGGCTCCATTGATAAACGTGATTGACTGATTCCACTATGCAATGTACCGGAATTGATTTGGCTATAGAATAAAACGAAACACATATTTTTTTTTATATAATATATTCTTAATACGATAAATTCTATTAGAAATTTTAAAACGGAAATATTATTAAATATACACTTTTTATCACGTATAAACAATACTCATATTTCACAACGTATATTCGTTTTATTTCACAAATTACAGATATACGTATGTATTAGGTGCGGACCTAGCTAGGTGTATATATATATATATATATATATATATATATATATATATATTGTATAATGTTAATATTAATCCAACGAGTTTAATTTATTATTCTTCAACTATACACACATATATATATATATATATATATATATATATATATTATAAGCTTTAAGCCAGTCGTGTGTATATATATTCATCGGAGTTAATCTAAAAACGGGTTTCAGACACGGTTCTTAGCTCAGAGTTTTAAGAACGGATTAAAGTTTCATTCGAAACGCTTTGGAAACTGTATAGTCTACTTATTGCGTTCCGTGTATAATCGCTCGGATCACTGCAGCAGTCTTGGAAACGACTACTTTTTACGGTTTTTTTTTTGTATTCGTTAAACCCGTAAGAATTACGTTATTGAAAAACAGTAGAAAGAAAAAAAAAATTAATTGGCGATGATATCGCTATTATCGGATAATTTTTAATTAAACATTTATTGTAACCTATTTCGCTTATTTTGACTACTGGGTTTATTGAGATTACTGTATATTATTATAACGAGGTCAAGAGAATACAAGAAAAAAAAAAATTAGCGTAAAAAAAAAAACGTAATTATTCTGAAAAATATTAATAAAATCCGTTATTCGATCAACACGTTAAACACACTAGTTACTCGATGTCGTCGACTGATTTCCACCAATTAGCGTTATAATATATAATCTTGTTTTATAAATATATGATTGTGAAAATCGTGTTATTATTTTTTTTTAAAACGTGTATTTCAATATTAACATTAATTGAACGTATCGAAAATATTTAAATGACATCGGTCGAGTACTTAAAATAATATACGCGCGATGGTCTCGAAACGTTGTCGCGTGGAAAATTGCGCTAAAATGGTTCGGGTAAATTACACCGTTGACGACACAGGAGCGGCAGCAACCGTCCTCGCGACATCCGAACGCGTGTCGACGACACGGTGAAGAAGTCGTGAAACACCGCGTATTTATAATAAAATAAATACGGAGAGAGAGAGAGAGAGAGAGAGAGAGAGAGAGAGAGAGAGAGAAAAAAAAAGGAGGACGAGAGACGAACATCCAGCGTTTCCTTTGGAGATAACGGTCGTCAACGCGCGTCCGGCGTTTAATACACGACGCGCAGCAGTGTACTGTACTCGGGCGGTGGCAGAGCTGTAACAACAACTACTGCAGCATCCGCGGTTAGCGCGTACCCCGGATTTTCCGTTAAAACGCGGCGAAGATGACACTCGAGGCGAAAAACTTTTCAAAACCAAAAGTTGACAGCCCGACGACGATAAACAATGTAATACAAGCAGCGATCCTCGGGGTGGTCCTTTGGCAGCAGCAGCAGCAGCAGCAGCAGCAGTATCGCACGTGTCTATCTCTCACCGGTCGGTGGTGTTTATACAATATTATTATCACATTATAATAATATGTATAGAGGTGTGTGTGTGTGTATAAAGCGTTTTCCATTATTAGCCGTCGGTGCGGTTTGCTTCTCTCCTCCTCGTCCTGCTCCGTCCTGCTCCGAAGCAACGACGACGACGACGACGACAATAATAAACGGGGCTCTTATCAGAAACCCGCTGTGCGCACGCACAAATAACCGGATCGGCTGCGCGCCCTGTTTCCTCTCCCTTTGGCGACGAACGAACGGAAATGAAAAACACGACTGTATAACAACAGCAGCAGCAGCAGTAGCAGCAGCAACAGCGGACGAATATATAGAGTCGGAGAGAGCTCGACAGCAAAAATAATATCCAAATGAAAAAGAAAAGTGAACGGGGTACGGTGGGTGGGAGGGACCTCGTTATCTGAGGCTTTTAAGAAGAAATTTTTACCAGATTTAATAATAACTGTCGAGCGGCTTTGCCGTGTGAAACCGTTATCTCTGCGGAACGCCACGTATTGATTTGTTCGGTGTGTGTGTGTGTGTGTGTGTGTGTGTGATGAGAAAAGCGAAATGTTCTTTACACGGTTGCGAATGGAAAAAAAAAAACAGCCGAAGCGACTTATTCAATTTTCGCAAGGGCGCAGCAGTGTGTATTGTGTTAAAAATGCCACGGAGATTTGATACCGGAAAAGCGCGAATCCGGCCCGTAATGTATAGAGAATATTAAATGTCGTCAGGATGTGCGTTTTTTTCAAAAAAAGGAGGGGGAGGGGGTGGGACAATGGTTATATAAGGTTGATTTGCAATAATAAGCGTCTGTTTGGGGAGAGAGAAAAAAAATTATAAACGAACGAATCGATACGTTCAACAAAATATTTCATTCGTTTAGAATACGGAAACGTATGCGCCACTAACGCTTTTAATAGCTAATACTCGTTACGTGCGAGTACGAGTGGTATTAAGTAGAATTCAATTCACCTAACGGTAAACCGTATAATAGAATAAATTCTATACAATATTATGCACCCGTGAGTTTAGCGTCAATCCGCTTTTCAGTCGAATATTATAAATCAGCGCTGTGAATTTAATGCACTAAAAAAAAAAAAACCTATTAAATACGCGCGCCATCACGCGGTAAAAATGTAGGAAATACGCGTTAAGACGTGCTCTTAAATGTCTTAAAATATAAAAAAAAAAATAAAATACTCGTAAACTTTTTTAAAATATGTAAAAAAAACGGTTTCAACGGTTCCCGTTAATAAACTCGTTGCTGAAATATTTCGAATAATTTCAATAGCTTTAGATTGAGTTTTCAAACACACTCGTAATAGGACGACGAATAGGAAATCCGAATGTGTATAAAAGCCGAATTTCCTATCATTTGCGTAATTTCAAAACATTTTTAAATAATTTTCATCGAGAATTTTCCCTATTCGTTTAATTACGATTTGTCCGTATAAACTATAATAATATATTACTGCAGAAATCGAGCGTAAAAGTACGTTTGGGAATATTGATGTATACTTCAGTATGAAATTTCATAACACGATAAATGTGAATTAAAATTTTTTTTTTTTGGACAGGATTATCGACATTTAGAAGCTGAATTTGTTGGACGACGGTTATTATTATTTTTTTTCGCATTATATAAATATAAAAAAACAAAGCATTTACACGAAGAATTCGTGAAGTCAAACGTTTATAAAACCACTTAAGTACAAAAAATAAGATTTTCTATTTGACCTATTCAAAAAACACAAAACGAATTTTTACCGAACTGATTTTCTTTTCCGGAATTGTATTTAAAAAAAAAAACCGCGTGCACGGATTAAATTCACAGCACTGATTATAGCGAATAATAAAGATAAACGTTTCAAAAATAATAATTACTTGTTTTATTTTATTCTCAAATCGATGAACACTTCGGTGTAACAGAGTATATTTTACAATAGTATTCTACGGATTTCGGGTTACGACGCGTTCTGATCAATATAACGCGCTCAGTATTAATATTTTATAACGTGAAATATTCCAAATATATACATTTTTTATTTTTATTTTTTTTTTTACATTAACGTGTCCGTTGAAAAATATAATACGCTTCGTATACACAATAAACTTTTTAATTCGAGCGATAATTAAATCGATATACGTCCGTCGCAAAATATTAAATTAATTTTCTTTGGCGAACATATCTAAAACGATATACAGACGCAATCGTGAACGAAATATTGAAATATCGGAATATTGAATAGTTCGATTTACTATGTTTTATTGGAGCAATAGTTCAATTTTTTTTATGTATATAAAAATATTATCGAAAGTCCGGAAGAATAAAATTATATTTTAAACGCGGCAAAATACTAAAAATTAAAAATTATCTAATGAAAACTGTCAGGGGATGTAATAAAAAATTTACCAAAATAATATCCGTAGTGTACATTTAATATTTCGGATGGCCGTATAAAGAATGACTGACGAGTGATGTTCATTATAATTTGTAATTCCTACTCGATTATAATTAATAACAATAAATTAATAACTATAATAAATACGTTTCCTCGTTTCCAAATATATTGCAGGTACGATACAATTTTCGTGGATCGTTAAATTCTACGCGTTTTAATTGCGTTGCGATGTCAATTCATAACGATTCTTATGACGAGTACCTTTTTATTGCGCAATTTTCATGAAAAAAAATTCAAAACAATTTAAGTATACGACGGAAAGTGTGTGATTTTAGACTAAATATGTATATACTAGCGAGAAAGAGGAAACATTCCGTTTCGTTGTGGATTCAGAAATGATAAAAATGTTTTTTTTTTTTTTATGATAATTTTACATGGTTTTTTTTTCAATGTTAGATTATTTATCGGCGACTGTATGGGAACTCCGCTTTTTTTCATAATCAAATGTTTCATATTATTCGATTCGAATTCGTAGAATTTTTCTATACAGCTACAGTTGAGCGCGGAACGGGAGCAGAAAATTATTGATTACAATACGGTAATCTTTGAATTTAACAAAGACATCAAAAGTAGAATTTATTTTTGAAAGAAAATTGAAATAAATCGACAACTCAGCGCGTAATATTTGTGTACGTATTATTTCTGTTACTCATTGCGGCGTGTGTCAAGAGATGGTTACTCGTGCGCAATCAATTTTCCAAAGCAGCGCGGTTAGGTTAGGTAAACTATAAAATTCTCGTTGTACAATCAGGAGCTTGTAAATAAAAATGATTTGGCGTACCGATTCTAGAAAAGACGACGAAAAATTAGCATTGAGAAAAGCAAGGATTTGTCGTGGTTTATTCGTTTTATTTTCGAAAGTTGTACGCACGTTTTATTCTAAACGGTCAGCGAAATGGAAATTGCAGTCTCGTCGAAATTACGTGAATATCATGTGTGTTTTGAACGGCAGTGGCTAATAGATAATTTGGTGTGTTCGACAGAAAATTGCTGAGAGGTCGCTTAGACACCAGTTGCGAGAAAAGATTGTTTAAGTCTTTTATACAGATTCAAAGCGCTATTTTCATTCGACTTTAACTTCTCGATAAAACAAAACGAGTATTATCGTCGTGGACACAAACGGTGTGACCAGTGTTTTTGAACTTTTTCAACTTGATGACGATGGGGTAAGATACTCGTATAATAGACAGATACGTTTTGAGAACGTCGGTGTGAAGTTGTTTAGTTTCGATATTTCGAGCGGTGTAGATTTTAACTAAAAAAAGAGCACTGTTGCTTTTATATATACAGGTATATACGTATATAAATTATGAATTGTATTAGCGGCGTAGTCAGAAACATTTTCGGGAGGTATTGAATACGTATGAGTTGAAACTCAGAGTCTAATTACAGTCAGACAGTTAAAAATATTGTGTTGTCATATATAATAATTTATGAAATATTTTTCAAAAGTAAATACGACGATTCAGACACAGTGTGTAGGCATAAGCGCAAATAGGGGGGGCTGGGGGCTAAGCTCCCTTAAATGTTGTATAGCCCCCCAAAAAACTAATGACATATATGCACTACATCATGGTATATGAAATATTTTTCATTTCTATTTTTGCTCATCCTCATCGAAATAATGCAAATATTTTATTTCATCAAAAGCAGTAATGATGATTACAATATTACGATACAATTTAATAAATTAAACTACATTAAAAATGTACAGTATTTTCTACATATTTTTTTCTAATATTCTTAGTTATTGGGTAATTGAAAGTTGATGACCTTTTTTTTTTTCTTTTTCTTATTTGGGTAATTTTGTGGCATAAATCAGCAAAATTTCTGAAAGTGAATACTTTTTTTTTGCTTATTAATTTTTAGCCCCCCCCCCCTAAAATTTAGTGCTAGTTGCGTCTATGTGTGTAGGCAATAGTCATGCAGTTTTATATCACTATAGGTATTTTTTTAAATATTTTTCGTTTTCACACACGCGATTTCGTACAAAATACATTTTATGAACACAGTTTATGTAATTCTGAGCGAAGCGATGATATATATTTTTTTTCGTGTACAAATTTTTGACTATAAAGAATGCTCAGATGATCTCTTCATTCGTTATGTCCCGTTTCAAGTCGGTACTTTGTTTGAAACGTTTTTCGATTTTCTCAGTAGTTATTCCTTATGCTTAACACAAACCAACTAAAAAAATTGTAAGAATAACTATTTTCTCAATATTTTTTACACGCGGTACAAGTATGTAACAAAATAACAATTAGAGTTTCGAAATTCACATAGGAAAGGCATGTAAAGGTTTTCAAAAAATTTCCTACTGATTTTTGGCCATTTTTGACAATTATTAGACGTTGAGCTATTTAAGTCATAAAAGGGTATAATTTTTGTTTTTAAGAGCCCTACCAAAAGGAGTGCTCCAATTTTCTAAAGTCATAGTTCGTTTTCAATAGCAAATCGCACCCAAATTTTACTTTAGATAGATCATTTTTCGATTTTCCCAATATTTTTTTCGATCGTCAGAAAAAATTATCGAAAAATTACATAAAAACGGTAAAACGGGATTTCGTCGAAATCGCGTATTTATTTATTTTTATTTAAGTTTTAAACGGGCCAAGCCCAATTACATACAATATATAATAGTGACAATCGTTCGTAATAATATAATAGTAATTTACAAGAAAAAAATAAAAAATAAAATAAAAAAATATATAGTGAAAATGATAATATACAATATAGTTAATAATATTTATAGTTATGTATTAACAAGTATGGAATTACAATAATTTTTAAATGAGTTAAAGTTTGGTGATATGAAAAAATCAATTTTTAATTCATTTATAGTTTTCATAATCCTATTGAGGGGGGTTTTGTTTGCATAATTAGTTACTTCTGTGTTTAAATAAAATGCATTTTTAGACCGGGTGTTACGAGTAGGGGAGTGGAAAGAGAAACGACTTAAGAAGATAGGACAGTCAATATTACCTGTGAATAGCTTATGCGCTAAGTACATACCTAATCGTAAACGACGTTGCTCAAGAGTTTCGAGGGATAGGAACGTTAAAAGTGGGGTGTACGAAGAATGAGGTTCTCTAGGTGTGGAACATGTCGTTATTTCTTCGCGATTTTGAAACTAATGGTCATAGAAACCTGCAATTTTCACCGAATATGTAACATTGGGCTGTGTACTATGTGTACTAACGACATACATTTTTCAAGAAATTTCTTTTAATTTTCGGCTATTTACAGCAATTGTAGATTTTGAGGTATTTAATTCATAAAAGAGGCAATTTTTGGACTTAAAGTTTAAAAATCTAAATCAATGACGGACGTCTGTTATTCCAACTATATTTTAAAAAAAAACGAATATAGGAAATTGAAACATTCACCAAATATATTAGATTAAGTCGGGGGAAATTTTTTTTTCAAAAAAAAATTACATTCAATTTTGCGATATTTATAGCAATTTTAAAAACATATTTAATTCGTAAAATTGGTGTGTTTTGGTTTCAACGCTCGGAAATTTAATACAATGTCAGACGTACGTATATTTCAACTGTATATACGGAAAAAAAAAACACTTGAAAATCGTTGGTCGCAATTTTCTTTTAAAAACGTTTCGAGTTCTTCGAGACAAGAGGTGTATTTAATTTTTTTTTATTGGAAAATTACGTTTGTTCGTCAGTTATTATTATTGAGTAACAAATAACAAATCACGCCGAAGCTCCGCTCAGAATCGTTTTATCGCACGCAACGATTTACCGCGTCGTTTTCAAACGGAGAAAACTCTTAAATCCTAACAGTGTAAATCAATTAAGCGAAATCCACAGCGTGCCGCGGCCTTTATTTTTAAATTCGATTTTTTTTCCTAAACACTCGAATACCATAACGTCACCGTACAGCGTATTTCACATATTAAAATAATATGTAAAATGCGTGTGTGTATAATATACATGTATACTTTGTTCCCGGTTAGATTCGAAAGCGTTGCGCGCATAAGCCGATCACCGGCGTTAAATCGTATTTATGGTTTCGCGCACTCGGCAGAAACGCGGCGCGCCAGACGATTTTGTATACGCGAAAAACTGCACTTGGCGAACGTTGGTGGCCGGGCGGGGAGACACACTCGTCGAACGTATTATTGCGCGCGCGCGGTACAAAGAGAGTCTTGAAATTATACGCGGACGAGACGGGTTATTATTATTATTATTATTATTATTATTAAAATTCGTGTGTGTGCGTGTGTGTGTAAAACTCGTGTATAACGGTGAGCTGGATGCTGTACGGCGTGTGGGAGACCGGTTAAATCGGCTACAAAGAGAGCTTAACCCGACGGGAGACGGGAGGAAGAGTGCACGGTCGTATAATGTGAATACGATCTGATCCCGATTCCGTTGATCCCGAACGCGGCAAACACTGCGGCGCGCATATTATACGGAACAACCGAATTTCGCGTCGGGAATTCGTAAGATATTTTATATTATATACCGCGTACGGAGAGCCTCGTGATTCTTCGGAAGCCTCCAGGCTCCGGTTATGTGTATACGAGAGATTAAAAAAAAAAATACGAAACCGGCGGTTGAGAGTGGGAGTAGGCGAGAAAAAAAGAAAATCGCGAGTTCCATAATATAAGAGACGAGTCGAAGAGATTAACATTCGTGTACGCGTGTGTACGGCCTCGAAGGATTATATTGCCCGATCGTATCCCGGTATATAAGAGATAGCGTGTGTGTGTGTGTGTGTGTGTGTTGTTAAGAATTGCGGCCGGTGGGGTCTGGCGAATAATAATATTCTCTCCGTATGATATAGGGTTTAACGCGTTCTCGCCACTGAATCAAAATACGACCCCAGACAGGAGGCCGCCTGCATATACATTCAATACGGTATAAAAGTCATGGAGGATACGGTGAAATATAGTTTTTTCCATGATATTACTAACAGGACACGCAAAACGACGGGTTATCAAGTTTTACAGAGCCGGACTAACGGAGGGGATAAGAGGGCTATAGCCCGGGGCCTCCTAAGAAATAGGGGCTCCGAAAAAAATATTGGGACTATCATTTGTGTTTCTAAATGTATATATATATTGCATCGAGATTGTATCTGATAATACCATTAAATAACTGTTAAGTAGAGCGCTCGTTTTCAAATTTTGGTACTTGTTAAAAATCGACTAAGGTCAGTCTGCGGATTGAAGATAAGTGATGAAAAACCCTCATTCCACAACGTTTTGGACAATGTTTTGCATTAAGCAAAGCGAGAAAAAAATGTTCTACATAAACCATTTTATTATTTTGTAATAACTAATATAATAATGCAAATAAAATAATCGAACATTAACTACGGTTTACTCGATCGGGGAATAATTCTGAACGACTGATTTCAAAACTTATATTTTCATTATTTCCTTAATGTTTAATCGCGTCCCCGTTTAGCCCCATGACCCCGTTTTGCCCCACATATTCCCCTACATATTTAATCGGCGGCGGCAATCGTTTCGTGCGGTGGTGGATTGTTAATATAGTACTGCGATTCGTATAGATTCGTGCGAGAAAACTGTAATCGATTACATTGAAGTGAAACATTTATGATATAAATAAATTCGACGGGTAACGCGACGAGACGGTTCCTGCGTCGCGTCGTCCTGAACGCGTTTTGATTTACGACGCCGCGCACAATAATAGTAAACGCGAACAGTCCGGTTGAAATTACGTGGAATTCGTCGTGTCCCGATTTGATTCGGCGCTATTACGAAATCGTTATTCTAGAAATTAATCGTTTCACGGCGATTTACATACTTTCGGTCTTATTATGACATTCCTAATCACGCGGGCTCTGCTCTGTACGCCTCCTCCGCCGGCGGCCGTTCCGTACCGTCCGTTTTAAGACGATTGTCGCCGTAATTGAATCGATCCGACTGGCAATTGCAGAGAGACAAACAGAGAGAGACAGACAGACAGAGAGAGAGAGAGAGAGAGAGAGAGAGAGCTGGAGAGCTAAAAGAAAAAAAATAAAAATAAATATCCAAACGCCCCGGAAAATTCCGTCGATGACACGCGCAGTTCCGCAATCCGACGCCGTCGCCCGCGAGAGTTTTCCGTTGCGTTTTTCGTTTAGCGCGGGGGGGCGTTTTCACGGTCACGAGACGGAGGAACGCCAAGGTGAGACCTAACCGCGCGACCGACCTTCCTATGCAGCGCGCGGCCGCCGCACACTTTTATCCGTATATAAAATAATACATATTATTATTATAGTGGCGCGCACATTCCAGGCCATCACGTTCCGGATGGTCTGGAAAAACGACTAATTCACACACACACACACACATTATAAACGAAAGTATAAAATACCTCGCTATTATAACATTATTTTGACGAGCGGTGGCGGAGAGGAATTCCTGAAAAACGCCGAAATAATTCCTGATACGTATATAATATGAGCGAGAAAAACCGGAGAGTTTTTTTTTTTTTCTATTTCTCTCCGAATTCTATACGAATTCCGAATTATCCTCAGTCGGCGGCGGCGGCGGCGGTGGCAAAACGCGTTCCGATCTAAGGCGCTGGATAAGTGTGCATCGGCGATATTATAATGACAGTGGCCGCGAAACCGGCGATTTGTTTTCAACGGGTGCGGTCCGTTTAAACGCAGACGTTTCGATTATGCGGAGAAAAAAGAATCGTCTGGTTTATTATCTCTAATATTATATACAAATCTCGTGTCACGGTGTTTGTGGTCGCACTCCTCCGAAACGACTCGACCGATTTTAACGACATTTTTTTTTTTTTTTTTTTGTACATTTTGTACGTACGAGAATAGGTCGTAAAGTATTTTTCACTCTCCTGCCCCTCCCGAGAGTGGTAGTTAAATACGGGAAATTTTAGGATTCTAGGCGTTAAACAGTTACCGTGGTGACCATTTAAATCAGTGGTTCTTAACGGGGGCGGTACCGCCCCCTTGGGGGCATTTCGGTCTCTCCGGGGGGGGGGGGGTAGTTTTAAAGGGACCGTTGAGCTTTTTCAAACTCTGAGATTAAAAATAATACAATTTATTAATATATTAATATTTTTATTAATTTGATTTTTCATGAGGGGGGCGTTAGCGGTTAGTTATTACGATAAAGGGGCGCTGAACCGAAAAGGGTTAAGAACCACTGATTTAAATTGTTATTAAAAATTAATTTATTAAAAAAAAGCCACAACAACAGCACACTTTCAGTTTCAAATTTAATATTTCACTTTCGATTTATACTTACGTTCGATTTATTTGACAATTTACAGAACAACGTTTGCTAGGTCAGATAGTATATATATATATATATATATATATATAAAACAAACGAAATCGTTGTTGGAATAAGGAAGACTTCCTACTTGGCGCATTGGGACTTCGGTTTTAGTTTACCTTTATAAAAAAAAAATAAAAAATTCGTTAAAAATATTGTAAAATTTGTTCATATCCGAACGCTTATTATAGCTTTTAGAATTTTAAAATTTTGAGAATCAAAGTGAAATGCGCCCAGTAGGAATTCTTCCTTTTTCCAACAACGACGAAATTAGCGAAATCGGACAACTCTAGGAGGCGTGAGAGGTTTTCCTGTAAAGCGTACGATATCGAGCTTTTCATTTTCTGTCTGTCGGTGCTGTGCAAAATAAAATTTTGAGATATCAAATGCGCCTTGCAAAACGTTTTCCTCTTTCCAACAAAAAAAAAATATCGAAATCGAATCACTCTGCAAGGCGTGAGAGTTTTTCCAGTAACGTACGTATTTCAGCTAAAATACAGCCATACATGTCGGGCGCAGGCCCCTTAATACGTTTTTCTCGAGAATATTATTATTTCTTTTTCTTCTACTTGGGTTTGTCGGCCATCAAGACCGTCCGGTCACACGTCCAATTCTCCAGCCTTCCCTATCAGCCGTGATTTCCAATCCAGTCCTCCATCCAGTGCCTCCACGCCTTTTCTTACAATAACATCTTCCCACCTCAATCGGGGTCTCCCCGGTGATCTTTTACCATCCGTATGAGTGTTCGATTTCCGTTTACTTTCCGGAATATCCTTTCCAGTCCATCACTTTTCCTCGCTCTCCACTCTCCCGTTTCTTTGTCCTTCACTGGTCGAAAAATCTTCCTCCTGATTTTCCTTTTAAAAACCGGCGGTTTCCTTTCTTCAATTTTTCTTAAGTGCCAAACGTCAGCCTCGTAAGTGCTAAATGGACTGTGAAATACTATTATTTCATTTAGGTTTATTAGATTAAACGTGAATGATACGAAGAGGTTGACATTTCAATAGAGGAGGGGGGTAGCAACTACTATATATTTCATTAGGTATACTATAATTAAGTGTAACAAATATCGCCGCTGCAGCTTTTGAACGTATTATACACACGCGCCAGTATAATAAATGTACGAAAATGTTATCTCTGTTGAGTTGGGCTGATTCGCGCAGTAGGTAATTAATGCTCGTGTAAAAATACGATGAATTACGAAGTACGAGAAAAAAAACGGCGTTTTTCACACACTCTCTCGGGCGATTTAGACGACATTTACATTATTCAGATTATGTTCGGTTTTTTTAACAATTTTTTTCACGCATTTAATTGTTCTGAATACGACTCGGTGGTGGCCGTGCAATACGCTCGTGCGCACGTACGTATAGCAATGCGACTAATTCGTTTCCGGCGCGCCGACGTGTTTATCATCAGAGACTGAGCCTCGCGGGCATCGGCACACCGATCGGCGACAATAGCTGCTGCGCTCTCCTTAAACGAATTATCTGCCGCTGTCGAAATGGAAATCACCGTAAAACAGTGGAGAAAATCGTTTTCAATTGAAGTTTTTTTTTTAAAATTTTAATCCTTTATATCAATTATTTATATATCGTAAAAAACATACGGGGAGGGGGGAAATCATTTCATCGTATTGTTCGGTAAAGACTGCGGTATACAATACATTATTGATAATTATACTGTACGTAAGCAACGGGTTCGTATTCTTCTGTTTTTTTTAACCGACTTCAAAAAAGGACGTGATTCTCAGTTCGGTTATATTTGTTTGATTTTTTTAATGTTTGTTATCTCAGTCATTTATAAACCGATTCGGACGAATCTTTTTTTTATATGAAAGAGTATCACGTCCCGGTGGTCCCACATACAAATTTCGTAAATACTGGCCTAGTGTTCGGCCAGTAATTTAGTTAATTGTATTTTCTTTTTTTTTCATATTTTCCGATTTCATAAGGATTTAGGTCTAGTATATTACCTAACCACCCAAGAAGAATGAAATAAAAATATTTTTTTAGAAAAAAAAAAAACCGACTTTTAAAAAAAAATGCACTAAAAAGTATGAAATAATCAATAACCTTTTTGAAAACGGCGCCGAATTTCAAACAACATTACATTGCAGAAACGCATTTTATTAATATATGAATTTATTGCAATATCTATATTAGATTAATAAAATGCGTTTCTGCAATGTAATGTTTGAAATTCGGCGCCGATGATATTGATTATTTCATACTTTTTACTGCATTTTTTGAAGTCGGTTTTTTTTTTTTCGAAAAAAATATTTTTATTCATTTCTCGTCTCTCTCTTTTTATTATTAATAATTTTTATAAACCTCTATTTATACATAACTGAAACGTTCGACACGTTTCGTTTTAATAACAACGTAATTGAAATCGAATTTTAAAAAAAAAATTGTTTTAAACCGTACATAAACGACGCGCTGTACAATATCTGATTTCATTATAAAATAAAACGATTTTGCGCGCGATTTTGTTATATATATATATATAGTAATGTATATTATACAGCTCGATGGACTGTGTAGTAAGGCAAAAGTATTAAAAATGATTAATGAACTTATATTTATAATAATTTTCACAAAAACTTCTTATCACTAAACGGTTTTAATAATATTACGAAAAACGCCATTTTCAATATATTATAATTATTATTATTATTACGAGCGTATATACACCAGTAGGTATTTTATGCTTCGCGGGAGTTTGATCTTTTGAAGTCTCCGTCTGGAGATTTTCCACTAATATTATATCAACTTATAATTGAACATTTCTATATTTGTCTTTTATAATATACAGGATTATTATTATTATTATTTTTAATCATAAACCAGATTATATCTCGGGGAATATAAATAATAAACGTTATAGTATTTTTTTTTTTTACAAAGTATTTTGTACGTTCCATTCCATATTTTTTTTTTTACGTTATTTTCATATGTACCCCGCGCATCTATTATTTCATTTTGACTATATGAAATTTTCATTTATTTTTTTATTTTTTTTAATTGGAATGCCAACCTGTGATTTTAATTAGAAATTCTTTTTTAAATTTAACACAACGTCGATTTTTTAAATTCGTCGAATATTTCCCGAGCATTTATAAAAACGAAATATTTATAAAAGCTTTTTCATTTATTTATTTTAGTCACATAATATACCTAGTGTAAAAGAGTAAATTTAGATGGCCATTTATAAAAAAAGATCTATAAATATTTCTTAAATTATTTTAATGGCAAAAAAAAAAAAAAACACCGATGTCAAATTCGTTTAAAATCTTGGCAGATAAACGCTGGTTCGTGATAAAAAAAAAAAAAATCACTCTGTATTTACATATTAAACATAGGTATTAAACAATATTTAATGTTTCGTGAAAAATTTAATAAAATTGATTTATACGTATGTATGCACTTGTAAATTGAGTACAAATTTAATTAGCATTTTTACCCAGTAAATTTGTCATATATTTCGCGAACGATGATACGATGATACTGTGTGCTTTTGCGCATAAACTCACGGGTTATCTATGCAAAAATGATTTCATCAACTCGCACGATCCTCAAAATTTGTTTTGGAAATCATTTTAATATTATTCGTATCGTAAAACAAAAAGAAAAAAAATATTCAATAAAACCCGTTTTATTTTTGTTGTTGTTATTATTGAAATTACTACGCGGCATAAAAGTATCCGCGCGATAAATCAATATTCGTTCGAATAATATAAGAGTATAGACAACATCTTAAAACCAACCGTCGCTTCGACAAGCAAATATAATGTTTCGTTGGCACGTTTACACAAAGAGACGAAACTTTTTTTTTTTTTTTGTTACAAATTAATAAGTGAAAAGCAATGCTTCGAACAATTTTTTTTTTTGTTAGTTTGTAACAGTGGCGCACCCAAGGGGGTGGACTCCGGGTCCGGACCCCCCTTGGCTAGTGTAATAGTATTTATCGATGAAAATCCAAATTCTGATACAACTTTCGTATTTTGCTGTCAACATTTCGAATACGATATAGATAACACCGGTTGTCAACAACCATGAACTAAAATAATATGGACTGGCAACGACACTGTTATCTGTTCAAAGTTATGTTTTTCATAATGTAGTTTTTAGACCCCCCCCCCTTGAAAAAATCCTGGATGCGCCACTGGTTTGTAAACACGTTATAATATATTTATTAATACAAATGTGGGAGTATTTAAAATCGAAGAGGGATTTTTTTTTTCTTAACGTCTTTTTTTTTATATTTTCGATGCGAAATTTCACGGACAAAATGATTTGAAACAAAGTAACCGTGCTTTACGTAGGCGAAATAGCGGTCGTCAAACCTTTCAATCGGGAGCGTCAAAAAAAAAAAAAACCGTTCATTTTTTTTACATTCGTCAACGTCAATGAAAACACCAATAGCAGCAGATAAAAAGAGGCTCGTGTCAAAGTGTAGTATAATCTACCACTCGTATGGTAATGCGTTCCAAAACAAACAAAACGCATAACTGTGACCTACATCTGTTTTAAAATGGACAGGTGGAAGTCGACGTATAGTGTTGTTGCGCATCGATTTGGTAAACGTCCAGAACAAGAAAAAAAAAATAGCGAGCCGAAAAGGACGAGAATTGACGAGTTATATAATAATGTTTCGAGGATTAATCGTAAGTAATACAACCGAGGTCATCGTTTACGTCTACGAGACTGTAATTATAAGCAAGAACCTAATCTAATACGAATCAAATCAGCGCGGCATAACTGAGAAAAAACTGGGGCGATGGGTAAAAAATTCATATCCATTAACCGCACCTCCTCATTTATAATTTTAAATATGAGTTTTTAAGTTGCACAGCACGTATGTACTGCTGTACACCGCTAAAATCGTATAAAATAAACATATACGTATTTAAAAAAAAAAAATCATTTCAAATATAAACATTATTTATATTTTGTTGATTATTTATTAAAAAAACTATAAAAAATATATATATATATACATTTCAATTAATATTTTGAAGCCAGTTTTCGGTTTTCTCCAAACGTGATTTGCTATGAACTCATCAATTACCATTTCAAAGTCCGATGCAGACACAAGTGTATTTGTAATATGGCCAAGCTATTCAAACGATCTCGGCCCATCTCAAATGAACGTTTTAAACGCTTTGAACAAGAAAATGATCCATCACAAGACGTAGTATTAGTTAAAAATGTTTTTGACTATTTTTGTTATATTAAATATTAATAGATCCCACTTGCAAGTCACCGGGTGTCAAATATTCAATTTTTTTTTTTTTTATTATACTCTTTATACTTTTATACTTTTTTTTTATACGATTGAATATAGTAAGTTCAATTTTTATTTTTACGATCACAAATTCATAAGTTCTGCACACAAATTTTATTGAACATTACACTAATACCTATCGTCGTTTCGGCTTGCACAAGTAAATAGTAAATAGCCCACAGGAAAACATTCTTTTATAAAAGGATCGTGGTAGATATAAATAAAATATGTTCTGTAGTATAAATAAACATTCCAAGTATTTCTGAATATTTCTGTAATTAGGATGATTCGGCGTTGTGTACTTACAATTAAAATATCTGGGGGGGGGGGTGTCAAAAAGATATCTTTGCCCCTCTATACAATTTTAGGGGACACACACCTACAACAGAAAGAAGCGAAACGTTTTGTTTTATTCATAGTCTATTATTAGTAGTAATTTTTGCGATTAGGAGTAATGCGCGTGTAAAGCGTCGACGACAAATTGAAAACAAACACGTGTTGAGCAAACACGTGACGTTTAAGCACACACCTGTTGTATATGCGCCGGATACTAGACTCTGGTAAAATTTTTTTTTTTTAAATATTTTAATTACTTACTTCCAAAAAAAAAGTATTCAGAATACGCATTCGAACACTTTATGATAATAGCATTTCCCAAGTGTTTTGGATATTTTACCGAATAATTCTTTTTTCTAGCATTTAATAATACAAATATTAATAATAAAGCAATGACATAATTATTTAATCGATATATTTATGTAAACATTCATCAATGTGCGTTCGGAGATTAAATTTTTTAATTTTGCGTTTATCAATTAAAAATTCAACGACTAATAATTAAATTGGCAATACGTATCGTGTTAAAGTCCAATAGCAATAATAACGTAGTAATATTAAATGATAACAATTTTAACGTTATTCTATACGAATACTAGCTGACCCGGCAAACGTTGTTTTGACAAAAAAAAACAATCATCAAAAAAATTGTAAAAAAAAATTTTAAAAAAGGGGTTTTCCAAAAAAAATTTTCGTAAAAACCTTCTCCTGGCAATTACGAACAATTAAAAAAAAATTGAGCTAAATCGGCCCAGCCGTTCTCATTTGATGAATTGTTATACATTTTTGGCTCCATTTATATATATATATATAGATTTAATATTTTTTATTTGTTGGCTACTATTCAGCACACATACTTTTTATAATATGTCGTATTTTTTTTTTTTTTTTTTTATACTTAAAATTATAAATATTTAACATACTAAAATAATTTTAATTATAATACAGATTTTCTTTTTTTTTACTGCCAGGAAACACATCAATGACTTCATTGAACTTTAATGGCTCTACGTATATGAATATCAAAAATCTATAACTGAATGTCCACACGATTATATTGTATATTATTATTATTGCATAATTGAAAATAAATATGCAAAAGAATAAAAAGCTTCTCGGGGATGGGAAAGGAATAAAACGATCTTGTTGCCCCTCTCTCCCGCCACCCCTAAAGCACGCCACTGTCGCCTACATGCAATCGCTAAACCGTCGCTACTACTACTTTCATAATATGGCTTTATTAGTCAGCAAAAACAAACAAAATTAATTATAATACGTATATAAAGTTATATGAATAAACATTAAAATAAACTAAATAGTTTCGACTGTAATTAAGACAAATTAATAGATAAGTAAATAAATTTATATAAATATATAAACACGATAACAGTTACACAACACATGATGTTTAAGTAAGTAGGTAGCTGTTTATCACAGCCACGATCGTATTTGCAATTCCTTCAACCACTCGATACCGTTCAATTCTGCTGCATGTCAATTTTCTAGTCCTTTTTCATAGTGCGTTCTGAGGCGATCTTCGATGATGTATGTTATGGTTTGTACGCATCATTGACACTCACAGTTTTGTGTTTCGCTTACACTCCATTTGAGTAGAAGATATTGGAATCTCCGTTCGAATCCGATTTAAGGTAGTCCGCAGAGATCTCACGAGGTGAAAACCCGGGACTCTGCAGTGTGGGTCGTTCATTAATTTAGCATTATTTACACCCGAGGTTTTCCGTTTATCTCTCCAAATATTCTCTAGAGAACTTTCACAAGGTATTCGCTCCCAGACCGGGTGTCTTGAATTCAGTCTTACAATTGGGGGAGGGTTTCATGATATCGAAATGTATAGGTATAAGAGGATTGTTTTTCACTCTTGCTAGTGTTCTGTCGGTATGCATCCTCCGCCGTATATCAGGTGGTAAAATATTTCGTAGCACCGGTAGCCACTGGACTCGAGTACTCTTCAAAGTACCTGATACAATGCGCATTGTTTTTGTTTAATTCCGTGTCCACCTTTTTGCAATGAGCACTCACTCCTGTCCCGAAGCGTATTGCTTCACCAGCTTGTGCCAGCCAGTTTTTCCCTATAATATTATTTCTAGTCCTGATTACGATTTTGATTTATTTTCAGCGTGTGGTTTAGTGATCTACGAAACCTATAGATACCTTGATAACTCGAACCGTAGCTAAAGCGTCGTCGGTGCGTTTTATATGTTTTTACCGTGCCGTGGCGTTACGGCGCGTGCCATACGCGCACGTGCTGGCACTACTCAACGCCGCCGCGCTACACTAGCCTTTTCCCTTTTCTCTAAAAGGTTTTCACGGAGGCGATTATTACGTATGCGCAACAGTAGTATTTGTATTGTATAATCTCGTTAGCCTCGGAGGAGGAGGAGGAGGAGGAGGAAGAGGATCAGGAGGTTCGCGCGTCCTGAGGAAATCCTTTTACCCGTCGTCGTCAGCTCCGGAGCGCGCTTCGGCCGGGATGATTCTCGGCGAAGGGTGTATGTAGTAGTGGCAGGGACGAGAGAAAGGGGGCGGGCAAGAAGGGACGGAGTGTGATCGGCGGGAGTGATGTGGGAATCGAGCGAGACGTCGGCGCGTCTTTTGATATACACGTTTCTCCGGTTTTATTCGGTTAATGTTGCTTCTGTGACTGTTTTTGTTTTCTGGAAATCCATAATCCTTTGATGACACTCCATTTGCATGCGCAACCGCGGCGCCGAACGGCTGAGCTCTGTCCCAGCGCGCGTATATACAGTCTAAACGGATTTCGGTAATATTTTATTTCGCGTTTTTTTTTTCTTCTTTTTTTTTTCGCTTTCTACGCGTATTATAATATCCTTCGATTCGCTTTGTACGTCACGTCACCAGCCGCCGGTCGCTCGCTGGTGTCTCTGGTTCCCAGTCGAAAGCTTTCAACGTCCTACGCGTTTCACTCGGTCACACAGGTCCAAATGAGTGTGTAAAAAAAAAAAAAAATAAATGGGAGAGAGAGAGAGACAGAGAGGAGAGGGGAAAGGAATACGGGGAAAAAAAATAGTCCGCACGGAATTCGCACATAAAGATTTAGAGACTCGCGCACCACGAAGACAACGGTCAGGAATTACAATACAATTTTTTTCTTTTCCGCCGATTTCGAAGTGAAAGTAAGCATATATTGAGCCGGATTAAGATTCACGGGGCACAAACGGATAAGGTTACGCCAATTTCATAACAATCCATAAAGAAATCAATAAAATAAATTATATTTTATACAACAGAATCGATAGTAAAAAATTTACCTTTTCCGCTATATTTATTTTTTCCAACGATTTCACTTTTCATCCGAATCAATAATTCGGGAACAAAATTTAGAAACATTTTTTTTTTTTTTTACTCGCTTATTTAATAATATTTTCTTTCGTCATTGTTTTTATTTTATTATAATTAGCCTCGTGTTTTTCGAAATGAATTCTTTGAAATGACTTCACTTTCGACGGACAAAATCGTTTTGACGTGTTAAATCTTAAAGTACTTTTTATTTTTTGTAAGTATTAAATAAACACGACAAGAGCCGTAGTACTTTACTCCATGAGTTATAATTGTGCAATATTTTATCATCGGGAAATGTCGTAAAAAAAACGTTGCTTCTTTAAAATGTATATATGGACCACTTTTTTCCTGGGACGTAGACAATATATGGTCTATTTCGCTTGCCCGTCGACAAAAATCCATTCGATTTAATAACGGAACACAATATACGCGATAGGATATTATACTATGTATATAGTCGGCTATGATTACAACTGAAAAAATAAGAGAAAAGATTATATTTAAATTGAATTAACCATGTCGTAATAATGTGATATTTTGGTAATACTAAGCGCAACGAGTGTTGTTAAAACGGCCATTATTTTAACGTTATATTTCTATTCGATTTAAAATTTAAATCCTTCGAATGAAGTAAAAATCGACCGAGTTAAAATCCCGATTATTGATCCCGACATAATATTTATCGCTGTGGTATTATTTTTAAAATAATTCGTTTCTCGAAATTATGATAGACGAACGCAGTAAATTACGAGTTTTCAAACGTCGAATTAATTTCAAATTGTTCTTTCAAACTCAAAACCAATGGATACGTATTTTTATGGAATAAAAAAATAACAACAACGCATTTCGTATATTCTATAGTGATGAATAAAAACGTTTCCTATTTGCGATGGCTAATATGCATTGTAAAGGACTCATAATTATATAATAATTATATATTGTCTAGACGCACACGTTCGTATGTGTTTAAAATAAAACGACTCTATATAATATGTTATGAAACGAATTTATTTATTTCATCACGTCGTTCTTGTTCGAACGGGATTAAATATGACTTATATTTATTTTAACTCCGTTCAAAAATCATATATATATATATATATATATAAATGCCTATAGCAAGGGCGTATTTATGGGGGGGTGGGCTGATGGGGCTCCAGCCCCCCGAAATTTCAGGAACTTTCTTTACTAATTCCTATGCCCTATAGCTATAGGATGTAATATTTTTAATACATTTCTAATATGTTGTTGTTTTTAAAATGTTGCGAATTTGGTAATTTGTCCTTTTTTTAAGATTTAGTCTTGCATTAGAATTTAGAAATAATTCAACAATGATATTTACTCAATGCCTCAGCCCCCCAAAAAAAATTTCTAAATACGCTCCTGGCCCTATAGTGTGTGTAACTGAAAACAATCGATATGATATGGCTAGGAAGTTCACTGTCGGTGACAGTGCCCGAACGAATTCTTTTCTTTAAGCTATTTTTTAAGTACCCAATCAATTACCGTTAGTTTTTTAGTACGAATAATTTATACGATTTTACGACGTCTTAATAACAATATTGAATTCAAAGTGTTTACTGTGCCGTACACCGTTTTTGGAAAAAGAAAATATATTTTTAAAAAAGCGTCCGCGAACGTTCAATCTGTAATATAGAATTGTACGTTTAATCCTTTTATGTTTATGTAATTAGTTAGGTATGTATATATAGTACATAGTAAGTATTAAGTAATAGTTTCACATGTTCGTGTATGAAAGTATTCGAAACGCTACACTTCAGACGTGAACGCCGTGCAAGTCACTGTTATTCATTTCACGAAACGAACGAAGATAATAAAAAAATTAACTTTGAGATATTATCGTAAATCTCGACGTTGCCTTTGCTGTAAAATATGCATAATGCACAATATTCTAAATACTGTTGATCGTTTCTTCCTACAATGTCGTGATTAGGAATTTATTCCTAGGGCGGGATACAATTTTTATATATTAGAATTCACGTAAAATAAAACAGAATAATACATTTTTTTTAATGTTTTATAAATAATCCAATTTTTTATTTTTTTTTTAAAGAAACTATCGATAACCGTTTCTGTCCCCTCCTCTGCGCTCACTGCAGGTTTCCCACACATTTGTTATCTCCTCGTGCCTACTTGCTTTTCAAACGCTTGTTCAAATCACTTAATAAACAACAAGTGCACTTTATACGGTATGATATTCAAGACACAATATGATTCTAATCGATAATTTTACGTCGCGTAAAATGGGTAAACATTTCAAATGTATGTACATAAAGGGCGTGTTTATACGTTCATTTAGAATGTTAAATGGAGTCGAGAATTTCAGCGGATCACTCTGTTTATATATATATATTACCTTGTTTTTCAGCACGTGAACTGGAGAACAACATTTATCGTAGCCCGTTTCACGATATAAGCGAGTGATATACACTGTACAATTCGTGAACTGGGCAATTTCAACATATTGTAGTGTAGCCGATATAGTAGTAGCGGTATGTTTGATGTTTATGCGTAAATAAAATAATGTGGATTACACAGACAGAGGAAACGATTATAAATAATTTTTTTTAAAACGCTCCACCTCAATGATTTAAAAAATAACTCGTAGTTTATTTCTAGAATAATTGTATTTGTTGTTTAATTATACTTGAGGACAGTGTGGCAAGTGTCTCGCTTTAAAAAATATATATTTACCGTGCTCGGGAACTTGTATAGGTATTAAAGACGTGATTGTACATCGGAGTAATGTATTTAAATTTATTTATATAATATTCTGTATACGCGAAACGTAAATTATACGGATATGTCCAGTAATTTACAATGAAAATACAAACGACCATTGCGTGACCACACTGTACTGTATAAAAACCGTAAAAAAAGAAGTTTAAAAATTTAAATCAAATAACGTAGAACGGTAAATTAATAAAATTATTCATTTGATAAAATATGGTAAACAAGTCATTATTATAATACTAAAATATTATTTTTTTTATCGTAATTTTTAGTAGTTTTTTTTTGCTGTTTTGCTGTTGTAAAATGAGATTAGTTGGAACAGAAATTTACGAAATATCCTTATTACGACATTTCTATTGATAGAACCGAATTTTTTAATTAACATTACTGAACACACACACACACACGCATTACAAGACAAATTTTCTTATTTAATACGTAATTTGCAATTTTAAAATGTTATACATAAAATGCATACACATAACGTAAATTATATAAATTGAAAAAAATGTATTTACAATATTGAAAAAAAAATATTTTTCACGACAATTACAAGTAAATCGTCACGAAAATATTACGTGTATATAACATAATTATAAATGATTAGGAACAAAACGTATCGTCCAATACTATAACAAAATGGTTTTGAAATATATTTCCGTAGTATATTTTTAGACTGCTCGATGTATATTATAAACGGATCTGCTTGTATACTGTATGCGCTTTAAACTATAACGGGATGATTTAAAGTCAAGAAAATTCATTATCTCTTGGTGAGGATAGAGTTAAACTTATTTTAAGTGTATACAACACAAAGGTAATTATTCAAATCGGTAATTATTATACGCGACGCGGTGCTTATGCGTTAGTTCGGGTCATCCGATTTATTGGATAAATTCCTGTTTGATAATAAATTAAAATTGTTCAAATGAAATACTGTGACAATTTAACGAAAAGCTTTCATGTAAATCTTGATCGTTTCAAAAGAGAGCAGCGAGTTTATAATTATCATTGAAAATGAAATAAAAACTTAAGAGTGTCAGTTATAAAAAAAAAAAAAACGATCTAACGAGATCTTCGTTTTTGAGAGTCCTATGCGCGTAACTTATATTGTATCACTAAATTAAAAAAAAAAATTAAAAAATTAAAAATATTCCGGGGTTAGGGCCGACAAATCGTTTGATGTAGAATTAGTTTTACAATTATCTAGAAATCGAACGATATAACGATACAAAGTGAAATTCGGATTTTCTGAAAAGAAACAATTTCAGGTCAACGACATACACGTACAGGAAAATAAGAAGAAAAAAAAAATTTATTTAAAATAATCTCGTGCACTAAAAAATGAATCCAAACACTTCATTATTTTATAAGTACTTTCATCGAGATTTGTTCGAATGGATTTGTCGTTTTATTTTTAGGAACGGAGAACGAGGAGATAAGAATATGACGCGCGCTATTAGACTTTTTTTTAAATTTCCCAATTAGTATTTAAATAAACGTAAATTACTCGGGAATAATATTATAATTGAATAGGGCAAATTTGAAAAAAATTTTTTTCACTTCAACAGTAAACGATCGTTAAATTGAGACGTTAGTGTATGACGTGATTGCATTTTTAATATGTCGTTCGAGGAGAAGGCCAGAGAACGCGCGGTATGAGGTAAAAAAAACATAGGAATTTAATCGTATACACGACAATACTTTTGTGTTATATACGAAGTTCGACGTTTTCATAATCCGCCGTGGCTTACGTTATTCTTTTTTTCTCCTCCGCTAAACAGTACGAGAAGACGGTTAGAACGGAAATTTCAATTTCATATACCGATTTCGCATATTATTATCTTTTCTCCGGCGAAAACAATATAACGGGTTAGCGTTTGTCAAACGAGGTCTTACGTGAAACGGCGGCGGCGAGCAGGAGGGAATGTACGTTCGGGAACGGTAGGGGACTACAAGTCAAAGGGATAATATTCTCCCGTGGGGAAACATTCGACGTACCCGTAAGAACCTCTCTTCTCCGGCGAGGTGGTTGTAATGGGGGGGGGTGGAGAGAGGAGGGTGGTAGGATGAGCTTAATCCCTTCGGTCAGCAAGACCACATCTATTTAAGCTACACCGAGGCACGGCTTTCAGGCTTTCCCCGAGCATTTAGCTTTATCCGGCTTTCGGGGCTTTTAATATCGTCCGTACTTTTGTTTGAGTCGAGAGTAATACTTTCCAGTGTGTATACGACGCAGCGGACGATTCTCTAGTTTTTTTTCTCTCTTTTTATAACGGTCGGGCGAGCATATTAAAAAACAAACAAACAACGATGAAAACATAAAGAAAGGATAAAAAAAAAAAAAGAACAAAAAGACTGAGCGTATAAATATTGTAATTACGCGAATTCGACTTTTAAATTAATTTCACGTGTTTTCGATTGATCAACGGAAAAATTTCTATACGCTGTACACTGCAGCAGGAGTTCATAGCATGTTCATAAGTGTTAGGTTCGCCCGTTTTTGTAAATGTTTAAATACAGGCGATTTTATTTTTTGCTTATACGGATAAATTAAATACACAATGTATTTGGTAAAAAAAAAAAAACTCGCATTAAATAATATACGATTTATTACTGGAATAAATCAATATTTATTTACGAATAAAAGGTGAAAGGCGATTTTTCGGACAATGTGTGTGTTCTCATCGGCTTGACTAAAGCAAGCAGTTTGGCAGTTGAAATTTGTTTCAAATATTTAGTTTCCGTTTGCAACCGTTACCGTAATCCATAAATTTACAATATTTTACGTATGGATAATAATCGGAAGTATTTAGCAGGAAGCGTTAACGCGAACGGACCACCGGAACTTATTTTCTAATTGTCATCGAACAGATCAACGATTAAATTCTCCTTCAGGTCTTATCGATAAACGATATTGGTCGCGTGAAAATTGCTCGCCACGCACAGTCCGAAAACCCTGTGCGTAATTGTATGATTGGCAGCGTTTGCAGTTAAACTTTATTTGATTTCCATTGTAATAATATTATTATTGGAAGTGGCGAAGTCGTCATGGTTATGTTAGGTAGCAATAGCAGTTTAGGTCAGGTCAAGTGTAACCATGATCGCCCGTAGAAAAAGTTTGGGGGGGGGGAGGGCAAACAATTTGTTCAAAATGTAAATAAAATAAAATAAAATAATAAATATCGGTAATCGGATTTATTATTCGATAAATAAGCACTGCAAACAAATTTCTTTGTTTCATTCCAAACATATTTCAACACTTCCAAAATGAAATTATCCTTGAGCACGTTCACCCTTTCAAGATGAACGCTCATCATACACAAACCGTTTAAACGATTTTCCCAATGAAGTCGAACGAAACCACGTTTTTACTTTTCTCAGTGTACTGAAAGATCTTTCTGTTGTGTACGATGTTGGAGGCAGTGATTTTCGGTACTCGAAAAATTGCAGGATAATACTCACAACGAGCCGAGAAATCCAAAAACGGAATCGCATCACATTGGGATTCAACCAAATTTTTATCAATCCAATACTGATACCAAATAGTAGATCCCTCTATAATATTTTCAATTCGACAGTGTTCACGAATAAGTTTTATTTTTTCTTTAAAATCGTGTTTTTTAAAACTTATTTCATACACTAATATTGTTGATAATAATGATATTTTTTAGATTACAAATTCATATTATTTTTTCCAGGAGAGCAAGAGCCCCGCCCCCCCCCAACGGACGCTCTTGGGTATAATAGCAATACGGATAACAATTTCCAAAGGAAGAGTCACAAGCAACGGGCTCGATTAACATAAGAGAGAATCTCGAAGACTTGGATTTTATCGATAAAATATGTCATTACAATATTGTATCCGACTGCAAAACGTCAATGAATCAGTTTGCACGATTACACAAACGTCACATTCCGGCCGATGGTCATCGTGCAGTGTGCCGTGTATGTGCGTTATGTCATATTTGCATAATTCCGAGTCAAATCACCGCGACGGTCCTGAAAACGCGACGCGCGGCTAAAGCGGATGATAAACGGATATCCGGATAACTAATAATAGTTTTCTCTCTCTCTCTCTCCTCTCCTATCCACAGATACTATTATCATATATTACTAAGTGCGCGCCCCCAGTCGGATGTTTGGTGTCCGGTCGACGTGTATATTCGTTATTTCGTAATATACTGTGGCGCACGCCACAGATAATAATAATAATAATAATAATATTCAAGTAATTATTTCTGCATCGTTACTGACGCAATAACGCTGTTCATAAAATATTATTATATAACTAATATAATAACACGCGACTGTGTAATATACACGATTTCGATATTAATCTCGACTATCGTGTAGGAAAAATTTTACTATTTTTTTTTTTAATTTTTTCCATCCGTAAAATTTGTTGCGACCGATTTCAGACGTCTCTGTATACAAATATTATGTGGAAATAACTCGCGTGTACTCACTCTTCGTTCGCGGTGCCAAAACGCACCGAAGCGCCCCACCGACGGGTTGAGTCGCGTCTTGCGCTGAACAAATGATTATTATTATTGAACGGAATTAACGCGAGGCGCGCGTGAAAAATAATACAAAAAAAAAAAAATTTAATAAATAAAAATAACGCTTGTAGGATTTGGTTAGAATCCAATTATTCATCGCGGAAACGATTTATTTTTGCAATTGAGAACGTATACGAAAAAAAAAAAAACATTTTGCGCGTTAAATCCTTCTCTCATACACATATGTCGCGCGATAACCGTACACATATTATACGCACGACTATATACATTACTACGTTTTAATCTCTACTACGTTTCGATTTGAAAAAAATAAAAATAAAATAACCATTTAAATTTCCTACAATAGTATTGCAAAAGGATGTGTGTGTGTGTGTGTGTGTGTGTGATCTATTCTGTTCGTTTCGATTTTGTGACCGAGTATAGTGAATTCGTAATACGTATAATTCCGATGATAACATATTCGGTTCGTGCAAAATCCATCGGGAAATCACTAAAGACATCGTGTGCCTTAATTAGAGTTTTTGGGCCCTAGAGCAAAGAAAAACTGAGGGTCCCTTCTTTGATTACGTTTTACAGTACACTACGAGCGATTTCTTTACAACACGAGAGTACAAAAAAAAAAAATGCCAAATTATAAATTATTAATGTTTTCTATATAATTGTTATAATTGTTGTGTAGGCGCGTTCAATATACTTGTGTCCTACAGTTTTTTTTTTTTACAATGTTTTAAAGCATTTTATTAAATCGATCAACGAATATCCTTTAAAAGTCATACGCAAAACCCAGCAGTATATGCCGCGTATATAAATGTTATATACATATATATATATATATTATATAGTAAGATAAAAAACGAAAAAAGAAATATCTTAACTTTTGTCACAAATCGAAAACTCTACTGTCTATACTACACTTTACGTAATCATTTTTTTCACACACCTATAGGCAATGGCGTACTTAGGGGGGGGGGGGGTTTAAACCCACCTCAAGAACAAAAAAAAAAAAATGATTAAAAATTATATAGTTTATACTATACAAATATTATTTGTTTTCGATTTATTATACCACATGGCTGAACAGATAGACATGATATGCGAGTATATAGTATATAATTTCTAATTTGTATAAATCTAATAACCGATAAAGAAAATTTCTAGTATTGCCGATAGGCGATAGGCGATAGCACATTACGTTTGTTTTTTGGTCGAAAAATTACCAGTTTTATTCACAAACTTTGTTTATATTCGTGTAATCGTGTGGACGTGTTATAATTCGTGACATTATTATATTACATAACAGCCGGTTTATTCGATTTCTTTTAATAGTATGATTGAATTTGAAACATTATCGGGATGAAGTTTCGATGTTTTATATAAAATTATAAACCCCTCCACCCCACCAGAAAGAAATTGAAAGCACGTCACTGCCTACGGGCAGTGGTCAAAGTGGGGGGATGTCATCCCACCACCATTTTTTTTTAGTTATCATATTTCAACCCCCCATCACTTATTTTGTTTAAAATTATTCATCCTTATTGGATTTAAACAATTTTTTTTATAGTTTATAATAATTGTTATGTTGCCTAATTTTTTTATAAAAATATCTTTGAATCATTTTTCTTTTTCTTTTCAAGAATTATTTCTTTTTCTAAAATATTAACGTTCAGTAGATCTAAACGTCACTTTATCAAAATGATAAAAAAAAAATACAAATTCACCATCAAGTTTGATAGGAACGGTGTTATAGCCTTTTGCTTATTTTTCAACAATACGAACAGTTCCCCCTCTTTGAAAACTTAAAACAACCACATTGCTTCCAATCCCCCACTTCGACCACCGCCTATAGGGTCTGTATTATCGTGTCTAATTGATACATTTTAATTAAATACGCAATAGTAGCGTAAAATATATTCTAACCGGGCGTACAATACTGTTTACAATATTGAGGTTGCGACTTTTGGATGTGAAAACGATTGTTCTGCCCGGATGCCATACGTATTTTATTTTATTTATATTCTTTTTTTTTTTTTTTTGCTTCTATCGAACACGTGTACTTTTCCGTAGTATTAAAATATATTACAAAATAAACATTGTTTCGTATTGTGCACGATATTTTATATGGGTTTTCGACTGGTCAGTGGAAACCCGTTTTATCATCGTCTGTTGGGCGATTTGTTTTCAAAGTCGTTGTTGTTACGCGTACGTCGTCGTGTTGTGTTACTGTTACACACTCTTTAAAACATTATAAACTATAATATTTCTCTTAAAATTATATATCACCAATTTGTCATTGTCAATGTTTCCGTTGCTGTTATCATTGTTTGTTGGGTCGTCAGTCCAGATGCCCATTAATCGTGTGAGTTGATTTTTTAACAATTATTTTTATTGTATAATTTATAATATACGTCGTGTGTTATTTATCTTTGTTACCTTTATTATATAGAGTATTGTTTGTAATGCAATTTATTTATTTTTTTTATGTAAATATTATTATTTGTCACACGCAATTTAATATGTTATTTTAATTATTATTATTATTATTATTATTATTGCTTCCGATTATTCCTATACATACTTACATATATATTTCCCGTAACCTATTTTCTTTACGATCGTGTAAGGATCTGGTACGAAACAACATACTCGGTGTATTAAAAAAAAAAAAAATACGGGACCCTTAAATTCAGCTCGAAGCCCTTACCCACGGGACATTGCGGCACTGCGTCGGACATCGTTACACCGCGCGAGAAACAGGACGAAAAAAACAAATAAAAAAATGTACACGCCGTTCGGGCCGGACGAATTAACCGGAAAATGCACTCGGTTTTGCTGCATTTGGATCCGTTCCAGATGGACGTCACCGCGAGAACACGAGTATATCGTGTTACGGGTGTACGCAACGAATTTTATTATTTCAGTTCGCGGACGTATACACCGCGTTCGCAACGACAACGACCAGACCAATCCATTATTATTGGTTTGTACTGCAAGATACACGGCGATTTTAGGCGATAAACGAACTTCCAAAGGGTTGTTTCACGCTTGAAATGCGACAAAAAAGTTCCACTCGACCGTGGTCCGATTCTCGAGTATAAGAAATTTGTGGTTTTTTTTTTTTTGCGAAAAAGAAAAACGCGATTTTTCTCGTTTAATCGCGCAGGCCACGTCTCCTGAACCATTGCATATAATTCTATAGAAAATTTGAAAATTCCGTGGAAAATCTCGTGAAATTTTATTCCATATCAATCAGCACGTTCCGGCTGCACCATTTTCGTATGTACAATCCTAAAACTTGACAATCCGGAAATAAATCTAAATTTAAAAAAAAATTGAATTCTATCTATAACATGCTATTTTTTTCGTCACTCGGATGTGTGCGAATTTCGCAAAAGCTTTTTTTTTTTAACTTCCAACGGATATACTCGATTTTTTTTTTTTTTTGTATCCCGACTCGGGACACTTTAATTATTAAAAGAAAAAAGGCACAGACAGGAGAAGAAGAGTGAACGGGAGAGACAGCATAACAAAAAAAAATTTTCGATCTTTTAATTTTGTTAACGAGTATACCGACGGAAAGTTTGTTAATAGAAAATAGGTTCCTGCGAACATTTTTGCACCTCCGAGTGACAGAAAAAAAAAATTGTTATAAGACAATTTTTTTTTGATAAATTTACGAATTATAAAATTGTAGGATTACGTTTGCGCTCGCCTAAATGACGTCGGAACCTCGTTTGGTATGTTTTCTCGAATAAAATCTCGTTAGTTTTTCAGTGGACATTTCAAATGTGTCGTTATAGTTCAGGGGACACGTCCAGTTAAAGAATAAAAATTGAGGTTTTTAAAAAAAAACCGCCAAAAATCGAAATGTCCACCTCGTACTAGAGAATCGGACCGCGGTCAAGAGGGACATTTTTTTTTTCTCCGTTACGTGCAGTGGCGGCGCCAGAACTTTTGCAGAAGGTGGGCCAGGCTGAGGCCAACCAATTTTAGAAGGGGGGGGGGCCAATATTTTTACTCCGTCTAATTGTGACGCTTGAATACTTTTTGGATACGGTTAACATAATATATTACAATCGAAATACCTATACGTTACAACTTTTTAATATTTCTAGGATAATTTTTAATGACCAATCACGTATAATTACGAGTCTTCGCATAATTTACATAAATTTTAGGGTGGGCCAAGAATTTGGGCCCCGACCCACCACTGGTTACGTGTGAGGTGTACAATAAAAATCCCTGTGAAGTTGGTACGCACGCTTTCGCCGGGAATCGACTTCGTTTCGGGAGAAGAAAAAAAAAATTGTTTTCGTCAATTGGTTATTGGATGACGACGACTTTAAAAATCGCCAAAACTCCTTTTGGGCAATTATAAAATTATCACCGCGGGAGTGCGGAAAAATTCGATAACGGGTCGGGGAAACGAAATTACTACGCGTCGATACACCGCGGCCAATAAAACTCTTCGAGTAAACCGACCGTAACTAAAACGTTATACCACCGATATATAATTATGGTATATAATACCGCGCGGTATATGAGCGTTATAATAAAACGTTAGTCGCGGATAAAGCGGCAGGACGTGCGCGTTGTTATCTGCTTCGGACCAGTAGTAGTATTATGTCTCGAGCGTTTATTGTAACGCACATGCTTGTGTAACACATGAGGATAATCCGGACGGCAGCGTATAAAAAAACGTGAAATTATTATTGTTAACAGACTCCGGTGAAAGAAAAAACGAAACAGAATTCTATGCTTTTCCGCTCGTTATTATACGCGAGACCATTCTCTCTGGTCGGCAATACCGGATCTAAGCCGGGAGCGTGCCCCGGACGCGAGTTATGCGGGGGCGCATTTTTGAAAATTTGAAATTTGTCATATTTTATAAATATATATTATCATTATTATTTTATCGAAACTGTGTATAATATTATGGAATTAGTCACGACGATTAAAGATTCGACAATTAACAGGTTTTACATAAGCAGCCCGGAATTCTGAAAGAACGATATGGTGGCTATAATGACAGTAGGTGATTTAGAAGAAAGTATATGATCGAAAGGAATATTGAGGGAATTTAATAAAGAGTGAAGGCGTCTGCGTTCTGTAGACAAAGAAGGGGGCAGTTGAAAAGAATATGATTAATGTCACAAACAGCAGGGAAGTTATGAAGAATACAAAGAGGAGAATCATTTAGGGCATTATTACCTTAAAGTATATAATTTTTCTTATTAACATATTTAGTATTTCTACGTTTTAATTTTCAATAGCATACGTCTTTAACTAAACACGTTTCACGCAATTATAAATACACAATGTGGATTATTATTTTATCGGTGGGTTTATTTGGTGATATTATTGCAGGTATTGTTACAAATTATTTTATATAGATAAATATTTTAGTACCGATAAGTTAGTGTATCTAGTGTATGGTGTGCCCAATGGCGTATTTACGGGGGGGGGGAGGTCCAGGGGTACTGGACCCCCCTCAGAACCAAAAAAAAAAAAGATTATCCAAAAGTATTTTTTATTAAATACCTTATATCAATAAATCCTGTTGGAATTTTCAAAAAAAAAATTTGGACCCCCCCCCCCCCCGCAGAAAAAAGTTGAAAATACGCCACTGGGTGTGCCTACTTTGTATGCGTTGTGCAGTGCGTGTGTAAATGATATATAATAATTAACTGTGTGATTGTGCGTAAAAAGAGTATTTGTTTATATAAATAATGGAACAATAAAAAAAATAATAATTATCTGGTTATTTTATATTATTAAAAAAAAAACATTTGGGGGGCGCAAGATAAATATCTTGCTCCGAGCGCCAAAATATGTAAATATGCTGGTCGGACAAAACCCGCGTATACTCGTATGCACGAGCGAAACTATATAGACGTTTATTAGGACAGGCCTGTAAATGATAAATATATGACAAAAAAAAAAAAAAAATTAAAATTTCCGACTACAACACTATACGGTAATTAATTTTTTTAATGTAAAGCAAATTTTTTTCAATTTTTATTACGTGTCGAGTATTTAATATCAAATCAAATATAAATAAAACAATAAGTAAATTATTATTTATAATAATATAGGCGACGATTGAATGGTATCAATTTTTTCGGCGCGAGTTGTAATAATTACCCGTGAATTACATTACATATTAATTATTTACTTGTTTAAACAGAACATTATATAGGCGCGTTTTAGATGCGGAAAATAAGTTTTTAATTTTAAATTTAAAATTCTATCAAGTCGGTAATAGATGAGGCGCCGTGGCCTGACTTAATAATAATATTACAATATGCAGTGGTGTAATTTCAATTTCTCTCTGGTGGGGGGCAGTGCCGTCCTAACCACCAATAATGTCCTAGGGCAATAATATTTGACCCCCCCCCCCCAAAAAAAAAAAAATGTACAACTAACGTAATATCTAATTATATAATTTTATATATTTTAATAGTAAATACATTCGTCCTCGAAATCATCATATAGATAAAAGGAAAATTAATATCTAAAATAAAACAACAAATTTTTTCTTTTTGTCATTCATTTTTTTGACGCCCCCTGCATTCCTAATACTTTGGACGCCCTAAGGCACTTGCCCCATTTGCCCCCCCCCTTCTTGGGACGCCTATAGGGGGTTACGTAAAACATTGAAACTTCGTTTCCCGATAATGTTTCCGATTCAAACTTGTTATTAAAATATATCAAATGTAATACATACGTTTGTCGAAAAATGTAATATGGTTACCAAAAAAAAAAAATAAAAATAAAAAATTTGCGACTTAACGATTTTCAAAGATTTCTTAGAGTCAAAAACGACTTTTGGGTAAACTCCCGGATTTTCGTTTTTCACCTAATCTAACCGCGCCACACTTTTCGGACACCGAATACCACTTGTTGCGCGTCGCACACCACCAAATCCCAGACGCGCGCGCGTTTTATTAACAAAAAACAAAACAAAATAGTCGCGCACGTATCTATTACGGAACCCGTAGGGCGGGTTTACCGCGTTCGTCCGGTTGTTGACCATCACACACTCACCTGCGAGTTCCATGTTCCCCCGGCCTGTGGTGGTGTAACTGCACGTGTTCCTGCACCGGTGCGCGCGCGCGCGCGCGTTTGTACGTTGTCGGCGGACTGCGACGACGACGGTGCACCGCGCGGGTTGTTTGACCGACCGAGACTAACGCGCGCGCACGCAACGCGGATAGTCGAAAAACCCGTCCGGCGGCGGCGGCGGCGGCGGCGTCGAAGCGAAGGGATCTCTCTCTCTCTCTCACTCTTTTAGCCGTAATACCGGGTTAAGAGCATCACCGTGCAGGACGAGTCGGCGGCGGCGGCGGCGGAGAGACCAGAGGGATTAACGTGGTATTCGGGGACGAAACTTCGGCGGCGAAGGGTAGCGACGGGCGCGCGGGCTACACACGGGTGGCGGGGTGAGATTAGCCGGGAACGTAGCGACGGCCGCCCCGCTTCGCCCTTAATCCGGATTACGGTGGCCGCCACCGCGCACCGAACCCTCGGCCGCGCGCGCGTAACCGTCCGCCGCCGGCCGTTGCAGCGGCCCGCGTCCCTTCCCTCCCTCCCTCCCTACCGGCCACCGCACACTGCGACGGGACGACCGGAAACCGATACGCGCGCGTTACACAATATCCTCGCGCCTTTGTCACTGCAGTTATTCGTTTATTATTATTATTATTATTATTATTATTATTATTATTATTATTATTATTATTATTATTATTATTATTATTATTATTATTATTATTATTATTATTATTATTATTATTATTATTACTGGAAACGAATCAAATCAAATACATTTTTGTCCTTAAAAATCCGTTCGTTTTTAAGGCGCGAACGTCGTCATCGTTTTTAGCCGTATGCCGAACTACAACATGACAACAGTCCGCCTGGTGTGTGTGTGTGTGTGTGGAAATCTCCAAATACCATCTCTTATACCGGGCCCACGACACTGTCTACGTTCCTGTATACACTGAAAATCGGGCACCTTGACGGTTGAAAATGACAGCTGTTGATATATTTTGATAACGGATACAATTTTCTGCTACCATAGACACATGTAATATAACATAGACTTATAGTCTATATAGACATAACTTAGATAGTTATGTGCTTTTTTTTTTATTACCTACTTTCATATTATAGTGTTTTATATCTAATATTTAAATATATATACTTTATTAAAAAAAAGAAGATGTCTATAGTTTTTTTTTTTTTTTGAATGATCATCTGTGTTGTTGAAACATGTAAAAAATTAAAATGTTGTGAAATGGAAATAGTACCTAAACAATATGATTTTTATGAATTAATATTTTGCATCAAATTCTTTTTTTTTATCATGTATATGTCTAATGGCTGGGGTCATTCTATACATTTGTGCGACACCGAGAGCGTTACCATGACGTCATGAACCCGGCTCTACTCGCCACCCGGCCAGGTCCCCCCACTTCTATACCGTCGTCGTCAGTTACATTGTAACGGCGATGACAGCGCTATCTATATATAGATATAGATATATGTCTATAGGTACGAGGACTAAGCTATAGGTAACTTTTTGTCACGTGTGAAAAATAAATGTGATATATACATGTACGGATATGTCTGCATTCAGTGTCTTTCCCGTAATACACTACGAAACGACTTTTCAATTAAAATGTCTAAAATACGTTTTGGGTCATAAACATGTAATACCGATAACGGCTGAGGTGGCGGAGGTTGAACTCCACGATCGGAGGTTTTGAGTTCGCCCCCTCCCCTCTTTGACTCTGATATAACCGCCACTGGTGTATGTATTTTTTGCGGGAGGTGGGGGAGGGGTGTAAGGCCTATTTAAGGAAAAGCGGCCTATTTTCTTTATGGCGCACATCATGCCAAATGTGTGCGCACGCCTATGTCCACGAGTCGTTTTTCAACGAGTAGTCTTCTATCACTTGTTTCAATTGCGAAATCATTGACATTTTCCTTGCGATTTCAGGCAATTTTCGCTGACATCGTCGGTCATTTGACATTTCTATTCAACGAAACGTTACGCGGTACGATCGCATATTCGGCATTTTTATTAATAACCGATTTAATATACATTAGGCATTATTTGTCTTTTTTAATTTTCCGTTCGTTTACGTGTATACATTTCCATTACATTTGTATTATATTTGTTTCTATTAACATTCAGAGTGAAATTTTCGAGTTTTATAAATGAATCGGACGAACGAGACGAGTGTGCGATCGAATGATCGATAAACCAAACGTTATAATATGTATACGATTAATAATTCGTTGGAAGTTAACAGTATATTATTATTTATATTGTATACACTTACGGGCACGATTGAATTCCAAGACCGAGAAAACCGAGACGAAAACAATTTTGTTCGCAGATTTGGAGATTTTGTGACGTAAACCCGTGTTAATATATACGATTTAATTACAATCGTACATAATATCCTTATTATAATACCTCGTAGAATTTTTTTAAATTTTTTTTTTTTAATACAATCGCATCGCCGAGTAGGTTCTTTAACAAAATATATAAACGTTAAACAAATATTTAGGCGTTGAATTGACGACGGGAGAGAACAGAATATTTACTCGCCCGAGAAATTACGCACAAAGTCCGAAACGCGATAGACTGTTACTTATTATAACGTTATCGAACCGCTGGACATAATTGCAGCAACTGAGGAGAAACAAGAATTAGTAATATTTTTACATAGTATTGATTTCATTTTTTTCAAATAGTAACTATCATATTCAACAAAGTGCATAGTATTGTCTTTAAAAAAAATATTTAAACATATTTTGTAATTGGCTTCCCGTGAATTTCATTTATTTTTGGCTCTTTTTAAATAGGAATTTTTTTCCGTTCTTTTTCCGATATAACAGCTGTATTATAATAGAAAAAAACGTTTCACTGCTATTCTAACGGAGATACTCAATATAAAATTGCACTGTTCATCACGTTATCGACTATTCAATTCTTTTAATCCGACTAAATTCGAATTAAAAAAAAAAAACAAGAGTATCATATTACGTATAAACCTACTTTTTGAAATTATGAAATTTATATTTTGAAATTAATGTATATACGTATACACAGCGTATTGCGTACGGTTTACAATACGGACACCCTCTAAAATCGTCATTGAGGAGCGTGCACCGATGTAGAATATTTCTATACATATGTATTATATTTATACGAGAATTGACGACCCCTTTTATTCACAGACAAAGTATACTGTACAACGCTTAAGTACAACCCATAACATATACCTACATAACCAACGTAAAAATATAACCGCCGTGTTGTAATCGTAAATAGTGTTTTCACGAGATATGTTCTCATCCGTTTGTGCAAAAAATCAATGATTTTTTTTTTCAATCATCAGCTTTTTTTATTTTTTAAGGGTACCTCCACTGCAATAAAACGTCCACTGGCTGAGTCTTTTGACCGCTTTCACGCCTTAAGTTTTTCTAATCGCGCGGGCGTTAGAAAAGCTCACTCGTTGCGTTATTTGTAGTATTTTCGTTTTCTATATTTCTAGCAAAACGCGACAAAGCTTAAACCATATCGACAGTCATTAACTACGGACGTTAATTATATAAATATTATATTTTAATAACGGACTGCGCATTTAAAAAACCCAAAGACTTCTGACTGTGGGACATTCTTAAAACGCACATATTTTACAAAAATCCAATCGAAATTCGGTTGATATTACGTAAATTTTTCAAAAATACAAAATATTCCGTTACGAGTTACGAAAATAAAATGACTTGTATTTTACCAAATTTTTACATTTTTTTTTTTTTTTTAATTCTCCTTGAAGAAAAACGTCAAGTATAACCTGTTTTACGTTTATGTGTCAAACGGACGTCACTCACGGTGAATTGTGGTATTATACAGTTCACATCATATAAACAATAAAAAAATAGATAAAAATATATTAATAGATAAAGAAATAATAATTCGACGCACGGCAATTTGCGAATAAAACGTTTCGTTTTTCCGTTTGCCAATATATGTATGTTACGGTTAATGTTAACATTTGGATAATGTAGACATTAGCCATGCGTTTTGGCTAATGTGTAATACTTCGTTTATAAACATAGAATATCAACACTGTCCGGACAATGTAAACATTAGCCAGTCAATAACGGATAATGTCAAAGACTTGAAGAGTTATATGTTAAAAGTGATTGTAAAAATTTTTGTTGACACTCTATACACTATTATAGCGATAATAAAGCGCTGGTCTGCCTGAGTGTAATAACTTATTTTATCTTAACTTATAACTTATTTCAATGATAAAGTGAAGTATTTATCTTAATTAGACGAAATAGTTGTTATAATTTTATACGCTATACAATATACGACGTCGATCTGTAGTTGGACGGTTTTCACACATTCGCGTGATAGGTATTTGCAATACAAAAGTGTGAGTTTTCAAGTGTTATTAATTTTTTTTTTTTTTATTAAAATAAAATGGAAACAAAGACCGAATTTTATCATTTATTCGAGAAAACGTTGACGGAAAAACGGGAATATATTTCATCTTATTTATCAAATGAAAAATACTCAAACAAAATATTAATGAATTGAAATCACACTGATACCGTCTTATAGTTGTTATAATACATTAGTCAATATCATATTGGATAATGTTAACATTATCCAAGATTTTAACAATATGCGTGGCGGTCAATGTTAACATTTGGCTAATGTCACATTATCCGGCTAATGTCGACATTATCCAAACGTTAACATTACCCGTAACATATTATGTATATTATACTAGAGCGGAAAAATGATTCAAAAACGTTTTTATTTCTCCCCACGGAAAACGTTCGGGAAACGTTTTCCCGCTCGTCTGTCATGTGAATGTTCGTCCGGACGATCGATTAATGTTTTAAATGTCCGTAGATCACGAAAACACGCCGATTTTCGAAAAGAAAAAAAACCAGAATTCATTTGAACACGTAATATTTCGTCGTTAACATTCTACACAACGTAAAAGGTAAAATTATTGACCTATTGCACGAATAACAACAAACAAGACGCGCGTGTAAATATTTACGCGTCTTGTCAAATGGTAGTAAAAACAGTAGACGAATAAACGAGAGTCGGCAACATCCGCCGTTTGTAGCAGAATAGTTTGTGTGCGGAACGATCCGTTTACATATTTTTGAAATATGTAAAAAAAAAAAAAAAAAACCAGAGAACCGGTCCGTCGTTGTATTTTTTCCCAAAAACCGAGTGGATTGAATTTATTTATTTTCCTAAAATTATCAAAATATTGTTTAATCTGAGCGATCGATACGGTATTGTCGATTTATACACAATTTATGTAATATTCCAATACATCAAGCCGCCAGTGATTTGGTGCGGGGTAAAAAGGCGTGTCGTTCGCTCGCCGATTCCGTTTCCAGGATTTTTCCTCTTCACACACTATATTATTATTATTATTATTAGAGTCAGTACTGTTTATTACACCTCGACAATAATTACAACATTGTTTAACAATGACTTTTAAATAGAATAAGAATATTGAAAGAAGGCGAAACGGAAACTAAATAAAATAATAATAATAATAATAACGACAAGAGAAAAAACCCTAATGTCGTCGACAGAAATGCAATGCCTAAATATTAAACGCACAGTCCCGAACCGTTAATAAATTTAATTGTAACCCTAATAATATTATTAGGATTTTAGTGTATCAATAATACATAAAAACTATTATGACCAAAAGAATTTTCACGGTTCTCACGAGTAAGTATATTGTTGACTGGGGAGCCGTGAACGGTGCACAATAATAAATGTGTGAAATCAGAACGCCCCCAAAACATTACAGTAAGCGGTCAGGACGATAATGTTGAGACTTGGAATTTCTCACAAGACGTAACGTTATATTATGTAAATCGTAACACGGAGAATACTTGTGTTGATATCGTTTAGGAGGAGATAAATCCGACGGTACAAAGTACTACAAACTGTCCGAAACGTCCTCGACTTGAAAGTATTAATTACAAAAAAAAAGTCGCGAAACTTCGTTTTTTCGAAATAAAATATGTTAAATTTTTTGCGGATAAAAATTTAATAATAAATAATATTGTACGCGTTATTGTGTCCTCTTCCTGCGGCGGACAAGGATGTGTGAAAACCTTGCGTCGGCTAATCCGCGCGTTTTATTCAATTTAATTTTTTTTTTTATTTTCGTCGTTCACGCGCCATTAATACGCGTACACAGCGAATGTACCTATCGGGCGCATTATTTTCGGACAATCGTTCGCCGCCACGGTTATTCGCGATTTGCAGCCGCTTTTCACTGTCCGTATTTCTTTTTTATATGCTCATTATGTTCTCTCATCACATGCAGGCAATTCTTTTCGAGTATCCACCCAGGCGACAAAATGGAGTGTGAAATCTGCGGCCAGCGCGGTGCCATTCCTTCGTTATTTTTTCTCTATAAACCAGTGGCGTGTCCAGCACTATTTTTTTTTTTTTCGGACGGGCCACGAAATCGGGTTCAAAACGGTTTTATTCCCAATTCCCCCCTCCCACCTGTTATTAGAACCATTTAATTCATAACAGACACTTATTATAATACTAAATAAGCAATAACACATTTTAATATTTATTAAAACATCAATCACATAGATTATACCTGTCCTGCTGGTGATTATTAAATAGGTTGTGGAATTTTAAACAGACGACAAATTTAAGAATCACAATTACGTCAAAAAATGTACAAGATTTTGTAAGTTAAAAAGGTTATGAAAACAATTTTTTTTTGAATACTTTAGGTATTTTTAGGTACTTTAATTCCGGTTGAAATACGTCTCGGACCTTTACACAAATGTTACTCACGAATTAATTACATATTCGCGTCGTTTTTAACGTGTATTTTTTTTTTTTTTTTATAATAAAAGTATAACGCGCGAAATTCGACATTCGAACGGGGGAGGATAAAAAAAATTCTAATAGAAAAATATATACTACGATAATACACGTATATTATGTGTGTACAGAGCCGAGCACAATGGTAAAGTATTCGTAATAACGCGGACAATTATTAGGTATTATACGATTTTTTTTTTTTTTTTGAACTCTAAAAACAAACCGAAAAAAACCACAGCATCAGCGATTTGTAAATCCTGTTTTTTTTTAAACGTTTACACAGGGAAATCGGTGAAAAAAATAATAATCGGTACGCGATATAGGTATAGTAAGTGCGCGCGCGGTTTTTATATCAATCCTTACCACCGCGGTAAACAATGCGGAATACTATAATATTATATACGTATTTTTTAATCGTTACGCCATGCGAGTATTATAAATAATAGTACAGATCGCGTACACATCCTTATGAAAACGATTGAATCCTCGACGTGGAAAAATCGAGTGGAAATATTATTTATATATTGCTGCGGGGAGGATTTGAATATACAAAACGTCCGCGTTTTGACTATATACGAACGAAAAAAAACATTACCGTAAATACTTTCGGATCGTTAAATTTTTGTTGAAAATATATACCCACGTAAAATTTTCCATTAGTTAGGTAAATATTTTAATTTTAAATAGGTGTACACGAAATTTTAAATGAATAAAATGTTTGTAAGACACGCTGCAGGGTTAGGATTGTAATACAGAGTTACCATACCTTCCACCGAACTGCTCGTCACTGCTGATAATGGTGTACGAGCATTACGAAAAATAACGTGAACTTCCGCCTGAAGATAAATTAATGCGTGCCGTTTTATTGCGTCCAGGACTAGAAAGCGTGCTCGTTATTTATTTTTGTTCGAATCTTATGTGTAAATAAATTCTACACTGAATGATAAGAGAAATATTAGTTTTGTGGCCCACGTGCGCTACGAAATCCAATTAATAATGAACAGTAATACGTGAAAGATATGTCGTACTTTTCGTAAAATAATATTTAATACAATTTTTTCTATTTAATTCCTGAAAAAAATGTTTTCCCTTGAAAAAGTAAATTTTTTTCATCTCCTCGAAACCAACTACAGTTTTATTGAAAAAAGTGAATTTTCAATTATTTGGAAAAAAAAATTAATTAAATTATCGTTCACGCGTTTATGGCGAAAAATACTGAACGTCCATAAAGTGATTTTATTAATTGTGATAAAATTATGTTCCCGACTGTTATTGCTTATTATTGAAGATTTCAGTAACATTATCTACCAACGACGACTGCGTCGAAAATCTTTTTGCACATTACGTCTCTTCAAGACCTACACCTTCGTTAATACGATTTGTGAGACTCGTTTGAATTTAGCACTGATAAATATTCATACAGACATATTAGTGTGACACCAGACGAAGTTTTAGACGAATTATTTAAAGGAACGTCGATTAAATATTGGAAAAAAATAGTTTTTGTTTTAATACGATTAATTAATTTATAGATCGTTGTTTGTTGTAGGTAATTGCCGAGGGGTAATAACAACTATAATAATCGCGGTAGGGAAATATAGGTATACGTTTGCAGGATTAAATGCAGAACATTTGAGAGTAGTGAAATTGGGGCTAAGCACTGGTGTAAAAAATTATTTGACGTGGAGTCCGGGTGGGAACAAGTCCGACCCACGGGCTTCATACGACTGACTGATTCCTAAGCGAACTGAAATCACGCGTACGTTGAAAGTCGACGGTAGAAATCCAGCAACTAAAATAGCAATCATTGGAAATATCGGAAAACTCTCGGTGACAATTCGTTCGATTCATGACAATTATTTGTCTACACGTAATTGAGTTAAAAACGACGGGATATAATTGTTGTAAACAACAGATTTCCTTTTATTTTTTAATCGCTGTCAGTGGTGTGCTGCAGGCATGATCGAGACATCACGACGGAGAGAGAGAGAGAGAGAGAGAGAGAGAGAGAGAGAGAGAAAAGTAGAAGAAGAATCGCCACTACAATGGTATAAGTATATTATTATAATATTATTTTATACACGGTACTGCGTAGGACAATGGGCACGACTGAAATGACTGTAAGAACGTAATATATATATATATATGTACACAGAGCGATAAAAACGCCCGCGGGCTCGCGTTGCAAGGGAAATCGGATTAAGTCGGAACGAAAATAATATTATTTGCCCGAGAAATAAATCTGGATTGAGACGGCTATATGCGGAGTTTGCCGGATTACAGTCGGCCAAAATGATTTCGGCTATCGTCCTCGTCGTCGATTATAATAATCCGTAACGAGTTTAGATGGTATAAAAATATTTACGCGTACGGATATTCGCCGCACGGTCCTCGAGGCCGAAGTGACCAGGTTCGAGTGACGCGTTTCTTGAATTATTATCACCGTCCGGCTTTTAAATCCGAAATATGTAATTTACGTGTAGGATTTAATCCGACGTTGAGACAATGTCACTACACAGCAGCACACTACGGAATTCGAACGTTTTGTGTAAGAAAAAAAAAACATTATTGTGCGCGAGCGAAAACGACTCGGACAGTCGTCGGTTTGCGACTTATGATATCATAACGACGCCTAGTTAAAAGATCCAAAGACGCCTGGTGATCCAGAGTCAAAAACGCAGCGGCCGAAAACTTTTCGACGTACTTATACATTTTATAATGAAAATATATCAGAAAAAATAAATCTTTTTTTTAAAATGTTACGCGTTCATAAATATTATGATGCGCGGGCGGACTTATGTTACGACCGCTGTGACTACGCGAATTTAATCCGCACTGCGTGCGTGAAATCGGTTTCTAATGTATTATTGATACGCATAACAGTAGGTACCTACGAAAAGACAATTCAGTTCGATAAATACTATTTCTGCCAGGTTTCGGTGTCATTAGCCCCACTGTGCGTCGTAGTAACACGTTTTATTTTATTCTAATACGTTTTTTTTTTGTAAACGGGCGAGGCTCAATTACGCGTAGGTATTCGATTAATCGTAAACAATCGTTTGCGAGACGAACATCATAAAAAATACTGCAATGAGACGATAATAATAACAAAACGATAAAAAAAAAAAAACGTTTTACTATACCGTGTGTTACAACTACGTGTGTACGCCGAAGGAGCTCTTAACGGGCAGTTGGCCCCAACGACTCGTATTGCGAGAGACCCACGTCGACATGACGATTAAAACGTGTGTATAAATTCGACAACGTACCAGAGTAAAGGGTCATATATAAATTTTCGTATAAACAGATATGCACAAATTATCAAATAACGCAAAATTGTTCTTTTACACCCGTCGAACCTCACACATAATCTGGAAACACGTCACCTGATAATATGCGGATCTCGGCCGGTTATGCCGAGAAATGTCACCTCCACGAACCCCTTTCGATCCGATGGCCCCTAAAACACGACGATTTCGCGACTAACTTGCGAAACTACTGAATTCGTGACGAGAAAAGGACGACGACCGACCAGACAACAGTCGTCGCAGCACTTCTTTCCTGGTCACTGGCCGACTACGCGTAGTATAATTTCGCCCGACTATAGGGCGTGAGGGAAAACGGCGGGTGAAATATCGAAAGTTCTCGAAATTTCTACGTTTTATTTCTGGCGGACCGGTTTGGAGAACATCTCACAATCATCTTCGCCGCTTCTTGATCGGGGCAGAGGAGACGAATAAATGTAACGTTGACAGCATCACGAACCGACGAAAAGAAACGTTTACAATTTAAAGGATCTGGTACACAACATTAAAAGTAAAAAAAATAATAATAATACATTGTAAAATAAATACAAAAATACAAAAATAATCACAAAAAAATGACACAAAACATATTTATAATACATAAAAGAATTAATACGTTCGTCATCATTACCGACGTATGAACAACGGGAAAAGAAACTACAAGAAGCTTGTAGACGCTGTTCGTGTATTTCAAACGTTGAGAACGGACAAAAGTGAGGAGGTTGTATGTGAAACGTTTAAATGAAAGGGAATTTTTAACGAATCTTTTCCGATTTAGATTCATGACGTAACTGATCGTATTACTGAATCGTGTTCACAAGTAGAACAATATAATAAACAGTGTTTATCAAGCCGAATCGATCGTTAGGAATTCGGAGAAAAATAACTGCAGGTCACTATACACATCTATACCCTCTCACAGTAGGTACCGATTTGAATTCTCATTTAACCTTCGATATTTTCAAAGTCTTATTTATCCTACACTCTTTTACTGTGGAGCACGACTGTTTGCTAATATCGTTTATGTTTAATTATTGTTTTGGTTTTTCGCGTATTTTATACGTTTCGTTTGACACTTTTGAAATAGAAAATATTATAATTATTTCTGAACGGATCGAGTGAACCGGATATCACGCGTACAGCGGTACTGATGACGATTTATGATGATAACGTTTCATATAATCAGTGGAGTAATTAAGAACAAAGAAAAAAAGGTTACGATTTATATGGTTGTAATAATGACGTGGTTTTTTTTTTTTTTTTTTTACGTCTGTACCCAAACATTCTACCAGAAGGAGTGCTTCGACCTTTACGTGTAACACTGTTTTCCCGTAGCGAAATACATCTAGTTGGTACTTTTAAAGAGGTGATTTTTTTTTTCTCAATATTCTTATGTTAAGCGTCAGAAAAAACTACCGAAAAATTACATAAAATTCGTCATAATCGATTATCGTTTTTTATTCGTAATTTTAAAACTAACGGTCATAGGGACCTGAAATTTTCATCAAATATGTGACTGTGCATTGTATTACCGAGACAAATTTTTCAAAAACAATCTTGAAAATCGTTAAATCACAGTTTCTTTTTATGTAATCATATTACATTTTTCGACAAATACACATATATATATATATATATTTATAAATAAATATGTTTGAATTCGAAATATTATTAGGACGAAGTTTCAATGTTTTATATAAACCCCCTCCCCCTTCTCATCCGAAGAAAAATTGAAATAAAGCCACTGCATGCAGTAGTAACACTATCGTTCGGAAACGGAGCGAGAAATCAATTCAGTTAGCGACGAAGACAGAAAATTTTAAAACCGTATTGACAATCGTCAGATCTATTTTAGAATTATTTTATGCGAAAAACATTGACTGGCGCACTGGTGTTAAGAAGAAATAGAGCGCGATGCCTATACCGCAAGCTTAATAGCACTACTAATACCTGTTAACAATGTTATACAGTGACGGCACGAAGCGCAGTGGGGTCAATAAGGGCAATTGGCCCGGGCCCCGCGGGGGTTTAAAAATGTATAAAGGCCCCGTTAAAAAAGTGGACCTTATTTTTTTTTTTTTTTGCTTATTTGCCGTTTTGTCGAGTTTTAGGAGAAAATTTTACGAATTAATGATCTAATGTGGGCATTGGTTATTTGACTATATAACTAATAATAATAATAATAATAATAATAATAATAATAATAATAATAATAATAATAATAATAATGCCCACATTCACGCATGATTTAATGATACATTAATTATGCGTCCACGGTATATAAATTATAACGGAACATTTGGAAATGAGAATCCCAATTACCAATGTCTTACTATAATGTGGGTGTATTCAGTGTTTGGAAAGAACGACGTTCATGAACGCACGTTCACGCGTTCACGTTCAAATTTTGTGAACGTCACTCATTTTTTTCAAATTGAACGTGAACGTGAACGACTTTCATAGTTTTAATGAACACGAACGATTTTCAGGCCGTTCAAATTTATTTAGGTACCTATAATATAAATATATATATATATACATTATATATAATGAACGACTAAATGAAGGCCGTTCATTTTTTTTTTTTAAAGAACGTGAACGTGTCCTTTTAAAAAAATATGAACGCGAACGAGTTCCTTTTATACGCTTTGAACGCGAACGCGAACGAATTCAATTTTTAAGTGAACGTTCCGAACGCTGGACGTATTTTATAACTGTGCACCTGTGTAATATATAAAGTGTTTATAAAGGCTGTATAATAATTATTCTTGTGGTAATCAAAAATATTATACTGTTTGCACGACGAATTCGAGAGTCGCAATGTATTTAAAATAATAAACGAAAATCATTGTATTTGAAATTTGTCTTTTCGTTTCTTTTTGACCTCTACCAAAAAAAAAAAAAAAACAAAAAATTTCTGGCCCTCCCCCCCCCACGAAAAATATATGCAAAACCTTCGGCCCGTGCCGATGTTTCAAGTTTGACAATTTTTATTTTATTTTATTTTTTTTCAAGTTTCGGATCAAACGAAATACACGAATTAAACGAAATTTTTTTCCTTCCCGTTTCGAAAATACCCACTGACGTTTCGTATAATATACGTTATTCCGTAGGTTATATACGGTATACCTTCTCTACCTTTATTACGTTATACACCTACGGTAGTGTGTGTGTGTGTGTGTGTGTGTGTGTGTGTGTGTACGGCCAGAGATTATCGTCACGCGCGGATTACTCGACGGGGCATTCTGGACGGTCCGCGGCCGAGCACACTCGTCTGCCTTGCGCTGCTATAATATCGCGGTAATCCTCGTGCCGGTCACATACACAACACACACACACACACACGTATGTAATACGGTCTTTTGTTCTATGCTGCTGAGCAATAGTAGTAGTCTTCGGGTGGCGGTGTTGGGGTGTAGGAGTGCGGTGGTGGTGGCGGTACGTCGGTGGTAGCGGTGAAGAGGCAAAAGGGATTTAAGCCGTTATCCCTGGCGTTCATTAGTGCGGGATTACCGGGACGCTCCGGGCAAATACCGCGCGCGCGCGCGACGGCCGAAGGGCTATTAGGAAACGGATCCGGCAAATCCGGATTACCTCAAGGGCGGTTAGACGGTCTTTGCCGCGGCGGCGGCGGCGGCGGCGGCGGATACTTTGTGTGCGTGTGTGTACGCGACGAATCGCGTACGAGTGCGCGCGCGGTAAGGACAGTGAAATAAGTCCGGGACAGAAACGAGGGCGAACGAAGGTTTTTTTTTTTGGCCGGCACTCGATACGGGACGAGGGCGGCGGAACGGGCCGGGGACAGTGTATAGGAGTCTCGTTAAATCGCGTGTCCGCAGGGATGATTTTTCTTTTCTCCTTTCACAGAAAATGTTACACACGCGTACACACTGTGTAGCTCTGTCGTTACAGGGGCGCGCGACGTCCCGTCATCGTCGTCGTCGTCGTCGTCGTCGACACACGCGTCTCCTGCACGACTCCTCCGCTCGTCCGAAACCGTCGCAGGGCGCACACCGCCAATCAAGGCCGTAGCCGGCCAACATTTTTTTTTTGGGGGGTTGAGAATATAAATTTTTTTTTTTTTTTGACTGAAAAATGTTAAAAAACATAAATATTCTCAATATAGTACGAATTTATGAAATTATTATTTAAATTAAGTACGTGGCATTTTTTAAATTTAGATAGTTACATTATTTTACATTTTTATTCAATTTTAAACTTTATACATTAATATATTATATACGAGCTAAATATTTTTATTAGGGTGTCCGTTATTTACACAAATATAAGAAAGATTTTTTTCAAAAAAAATTTGTTCAACGGTATACCGTACTGTGCGATCTATAAATCTACACGTGTATACAAATTTCAAATTTAATAGATATTTAAAATAATTAAATTTTATTTTAAAAAAAATTTCGGGGGGGGGGGGGTTTGAACCCCAAATTACCCCTGAAATTACCAGTCTTGTAAAGTATTTAGAATAAAAGCACTTAAATACTTTTATAGTATTTACAATACTTTTTAAATACGTTTTAAATAAAGTATTTATATGTTATTTCATAGATATTTGCACTAGAATTACAAATACTTTTATTTAAATAATTGTAAATAAAATTTCTTGCAATGAGTTTTAATTCTATTATTACATTTCATTCAATTAAAATAAATTTTCAAACATGTGCGGGGCGATTTCAAATTTACAATTATGTTATCACTGATGAACTGATGACAGACGGAGATTTACATACGAATGGGTATATATAAAGCTGATAAATATCGAAAACCGCTCCCGTGTGAAATGTGTCTTAAAAAAATAGGTTAAAATTAATAACCTACTGAGAAAAACTATTATGAAAAATATTGGTAAAAATAATTATTACTACTTTTAAAAACACTGTAAAAGCTAAAATGTCTGTAATAATTTTAATTATTTATTTTAAATAATTTACTACATCAAATAATTGAAAACATTAAAGTTGAGTAATAGAAAGGTTTTAAGATCTATACAAAATATAATTTAAATAATACGACTGTTATAAAAATAAATTTAAAGCTCCGTTCAAATAAGTATTTGTATTTGTATATTTAAGTACATATACGAAGTATCCGTATTTGTTATTAAATACTTTTTTTTTTTTAAGTATTTTAAATACGTCTTAAATACTATATTTATATCAATGTATTCGCATCTCTATTTAAATACAATTTTAAAAGTATTTTTTACAAGACTGCCAATTACACGCGCAATAATATTATATCCGCGGAGACAACAACAACAAGAACAACACGCGTAACGCCGAAATTCCATAACTCCCCCGTATTTGGACGCACGAGCCGCCACCGTCTAATCCGAATCGATCGCGCCGCACCACATGGCCCTTCTAAATCGTCTCGAGCCCACCGCTACCCCCCTCCAGTTTTATATTTTTATACAATCATTTCCGTAACGAACGATCGATTAAAACGATAAAATGTATGTCATTCAATTATACACGATTACGCATTTAATTGATATTAATATTACGACGGGATTGTCCGAATGTCTGAGCTAATCGCGCCACTGTCGTGCACGACGAGAACTTGTGATTTACATCAGTGGAAGTGCCGAACTGTTGCTTGCAGCCGATCGCCCAGAACAGTGGTTCCCCGCAATTCCCTCAATTCGAGTCGCACCCAATTTTTGCAAAAAAAAAAAAAAACGTTCAACCACCTCGGACCGTTACTTAATACAGGGGCTACAGCCCCCCTCCGAAATTTCAGGAACTTTCTTTGTGTATTCCTACGCCCTATGACTATAGGATGTAATATTTTTGATAAATTCCTAATACGTATTTGTTTTTAAAATGTTGAGAATTTGGTAATTTGTCCTATTTGTAAGATTCAGTCTTGGATTAGAATTTAGAAATAATTCAACAATGATATTTACGCAATGCCTCAGACCCCTCCCCCTCAACAAAAAAAAATTTCTAAATACGCCCCTGACTTAATAAATGCGCGTCTCCTAATAATCAGAAGTCGATGTGGGGGTGATGCCAACCCCCCCCCCCACCATTTCTTTTTTGTTTAAAATTATTTGTCCCTCTTGGATTTCTAAAATTTTTTTTTATATATATAATTTGTATTTGTTATTTCACCAAATTTTTTTTTTTTTTACAAAAATAACTCTGAAACATTTTTTTTTTTTTTTGTAAGAACTATTTCGTTTTCTAGAACGTTAACACTCAGTAGATACTTAAAAGTCACCACTTAATCATAGTCATAAAAAGTATAGTTCGCAATTAAGGTTAATAGGGCCGGTTAATTGTTAGAGGTTTTTGTTAAAAAAAGATTCTTTTGCTCATTTTTTAACAATATGGGACCGTTTACAACTTCCCCCCCCCCACTCTTAAAAACTTGAAATGGCGACACTTATTTTGATCCACTTCGACAACTACGTATATTGAATGTTATAGGAAATTTAATAAAAAAAAAAAAGAAGCGATATCTCGGAGAAATATTAAAAACGTATTTATTGAAATCAAACACAGATTTTTATAAAAAAAAAAAAAATTTCAATCTATTCGACCGATGTGCCGTATAAAGCTCGCATTTCTTTGATGTCGTCCTCGGAACGACGCTGATGTTGCTTAGAACAAACCGCGTGTAGGAAAAAAAATGTCACTCCCTATATTCGTCGAGCACAACGCGACGTTGTTTATTCATTAATTTTCAAGTTAAATTTTTTTTCTTTTTCTCGTTGGAAACCACTGACCTATGATGACGGGCTCCCGGCCAAGTGTACCGGGGAAAAAAAAACGTAAAACACACACACATAGTCGAGCTCGTCTTATTTCATTAAGGAAACTAAAGCGAATAGTCCAATTGGACGGAATAAAAAAAAATGACATAAAATTTCCCGGCAGTAATCCAATTCGAAGTTACGTCGCGTCAGAAATAATACAGTCAGTGGATTGCTGCAGTGAAGTCATTGGATCTTTTGCAGAAAACAAAATCTGTACGTTTGATTTTTAGTATACGTGTATATAAATAGAATTTGTTACTTAAAAATATTACACGAATAAAGCGTTTTTTTTTGTTTTTAATTACCTATACGAGGAGCCGTCTTACTACGGTAACTAGCTCTGTGACTCTTAAATCCTGCCCCGAATACACACTACCTCATCGTCCTCCTTCGAGTGTCGTCAAGATTTTAATATTTTCCGTTTGTTCTCGTCCTATAACGATTCGCCTAATATTGTTTTATTACTACAGTGGAACATTTGGACTTTTCGCGCGCGCGCGTTCAATTTGAAACGTTATTCGATTTTCTAGAGACGAACTCGAGCGGAATCGAATTATTCCATTAAAATCACGGCGGTGCGTTTGAAATATTAAATGGATTGTTATCAATTGAAGCCGCGTTATCGACGAGTGTATTTCACTTGCGCCGCGAGAATTCCTACAAAATCGACGGCCTGCAACATAAAAATAGTACGCAAAACACTTGTATTTTCCTTCGAAACCTGTTGAGAAATCGTTGCCGTCAGTAATATTGTCTCAGCAATATTTTTCGGCGCGTCACCAGATGGTTTACAACAATTTGTAATTTGTCCGCGATACACGAACCTCTTTAAAATTCCGCGTTACGCAACGGACCGTAATAATTGTCATAATTTATTTTAGATTTAAACAATCTTTTAAGGGTACGTCAGATTTGAAAATGACCAGTTTATAATGAGTACGCTTTTGTAATACATATTATTATGGACACTAATTTCATCGAGATGATGATTTTTACGATTTTTTTACCTACCGATCAAATAATAATAATATTAATACCGCGTCTTTGTCATAATCGATTAATGTAAATAAACAAAATCGATTTCATCGATTACACGGAGTGATAACGAAATTTGATACGTGTGAAAATTTAAATAAATACTTGATAAAGGAAACAAATATGCGATATTTAATGTTAATTTTTCATTAAATGAAAACGATTTCTTAAAAGTCGCCACCTCGATAAAATTATAAAGTCGATCTATCAAATTTTTCATAAAATTAGACTCTTCAAACAGGAGGCTATATCTTCGAATATAACGTTACTAAAAATATATATATATATATAATTATTTTTTAATAAATTTGTAAATTTAAACAAGTAGCGTGAATTATATTATTATCGTCCGTTGCATAATAATTTCGAAAAAAAAAAACGAGAAATGAAAATCGTAGTTTATCGGCGGAGGAATTGGAATTAGTAAATCATCCTGAGACGACACCCTGTATATGATATACGGATTATCAACTTAGGAAAATGTCACGAAGGACTTTGTTGAAAACGGTAATTGAATGCAACGTTTCAGAAACGATATTGAAAAAAAATAATTAATTTTTAAAAATTGTTTTCTTTCCTTTTTGAATCGAGTTCAATTTACACCAACAGTTTAATATTGTAATTGAACTGACAACACACTTTGGGCTTAGACAATCGAGTGTTGTTATATAAATATATCGGCTTTTACGCGTTAATGATTATAGACATTTTTTTTTTTAAATTTACTATATCGTGTTGATTACTATAAATTAATATTAAAGCGTTCCGATTTCCAAAACATATTTTTTAACGGTAATAATATTATTTTACACTTAAACGGCTTGCATAGAATATTACGCTGTATTCTTTCACCTTGACATTTATTTATATGTCATCGTTACTACGATTATTTTCATTTAATATTTCTGTTAACTGTTAGCAATTTGTTTTGGAATTCAGTCATAATGTTTAGTTTAACCTTAAGTATTATAACAGTCGTCGACTGGAACGTTATTATAATACAATAACAATTTTATATATTATATATATATAGGGAACACGTTTCTAGCGTAATTTTCGTGTTAAATGACACGATTCCGAATACAGTTACATCGAATACAATCTACAAATGACTACTATATAATATTTTATTTATTAACATATAAATCGAATTTGCTGAAAAACGATTCAATAATCGAATTATTATTTTAGAAAATTCTAGCTGACACATAATAAATGCCGACAATAATATTACAAGTATAATATAATAGAAAAAAATATATCAATCGATAGTAGGTGGATAAAAAAAAAAAATTATATTCCACAGGTTTAACGATAAAATAGTAATAGGGTTTATGCGTACGCGTTTTTTTCTCAATGATATCTATACAAATATTATTGTTCAATTACCAAAACGATTTCCACACACACACACATACATACATGTAAATAGTTGTTTTTTTTTCCGCCGCCCGACAAAATATTCGTATTCGATGGTATACTACGTTAAACGTGCTTATAGTGACCATCTGTGAGATCAGTACGGTGATACAGTTTACTACCCTATTATTTCCAAATGCATTGAAAGGTTTAAAGGATGACCTCGTGTGCGTTTTTAAAATCGACTTGACAACAGAAATTTCATATACGAGTGTATATATATATATATTCGGCATGTTGTAAACGGTTTTTGTAGTTTTGTGTATTAATTATTTATGGCGGGACCAGCAAAAGGCAAAGATTTTTGACGTTAATAGCCGATATACGAGTATTTTACAACTTGTACATTACGTTCACGTCATGTCTTTAAAGACGCATATAACGCGTATATTATTATTGTTGCTTTGTTCTGTACGCCCACGTCGAATTATAAACAGATACTATATATATATATATATATTCGAAATTCAAACGTTTCACACACTGTACAATCGGAAAATAAAAACATTATTTTATTCAATACGCACTGTCGCATAAAGAAAATCGATCATTAATAATAATATTGAATTCGTTAAGAAAACACGCCTTCTACAAAACACTATATAGCTAATATTATGCGCTTCCACTATCATGCGTACAGTTAAAATCGTGATTTATTATTATCTAAATAATAATTTAAAACGCGAAAAGAGTATTGAAGTATATCAGATTATATAAATTGTACTGAAACGATTTATGATATTTTTAGATTATTTATTTGCACGTTCTTTTTTTTTTTTTGTTTTATTGAGAATATGTGACATTATGGTTTAAAACGTTTTCTTCGATATTCTAGATTTTAACTGAGAAATCTTCCCAAAGTTTGACCCATTAATAAAATTATGATTATTTTTTCGATTATAACATTTAGTTTAGTAAAACAATGTTCCAGAGTACGTATACCGCTCGCATGTGTACCTATACTTTATTACGGTAAAGTATTTCACGGTCGTAATGTCTGCAAGCTTTCTTCTTTTGTGTTCACTGTTGTAACACGTTACGTTAATGAAGTACGTGAAACTCCGAGAACGTACCAATAATTTTAAAACGCATATTTTACAATTTTGTTATGATTACAAGGTAATCCAGTATAAAAAAAAAAAATACAACCGAGTTTTTTTTTGGTAAAAATGTGCTCGAGTCGATAAATAATTTCATAAAAAATTACGATTATAAATTTAAGAAATTCGATTCACACGGTAAACAAATTCCCAACCTCGGTTATTTAGACTATGCGATTGCTTTTAATTCTTATTGAAGGCAAACTCAACAAATATAAATTTACGTTATTAATATAATAAATGAAAATATGTTTATTATGAATGAATACAGCAAGCCGCTAATAATGTTGATTTTTTTTTTTTTTTTTTTAGGAGTATTAAATATTAATGTATCGCCTTATTATTGAAGAACAATTAAAATACCTTTCGTATTTGTGAAGATAAAATTTAACTAAAAATATGACCCGGTTTAATTTGATATCCATAGCGAGAGAAATCTCTAGATTTTCGAGGAAATCACTTTGCATATCGCTTTGACAATTAACGAAACAGAATGAAGAAAAAGTCGTTATAGAAGAAGGAAAAGTGTTTAGTAAATGTGCTTCACAAAAGACTGAAACGCCGTATTGTATACTTGCAGAGAATGGTCATTCCGCTCCCGCACCACTAACATCACACATTTCATAAATGCAACCGAAAATAGAAATAATTTTTTTATCCAAAATGAAGAAAAATATATAAATATTTTTCAAATTAAAATGTTATAACGTACAATATAATATTTAAATGTATATCCATAAATGATTGGTTGATCTTATTTTACACGATTTACTTTATTTGGTATATCGTTATATAACCAATTCTAAACATAAGAGACATAAAGAAAAAATAATCAGACATTAATATATAATATTATATGCTCAAAAATTAGAACGCCGGTTGTTCACGTTGTTGCGATTAAATTTCTTCACTGATTATAAACGTCGACACGAACGTTCACTGATCTCATATTATATAGATGTCCAACGTTTTCTGTCCGATAACGATATGTAAAACAAATATTTCTTGTATTCACGCGATACAATTTTAATATAAAATTCAAGCACTGCGGCGGTTGTTCAATTGTGATGAATCAAAGTCCAACGCGTCCTGCAAAATGTTTTCCTCTTTCCAATAAAAAAAAAAAAACTTAAAAAAAGGTGTCTGCTAATACTCGGCACATTCATGTGTAAACGTCGCGTGAGCGGTGAAAATTGAACGGAGTTGTGATTGGGATTTGTGAATATTGGTATCTTTATTCAAAGTAATTTCCAATAATAAATATTATTATTAGTTTTCATGACAACGGCTTACACATTTCCGTCCCATTTCCCGAGTTTACCCTCATACCGCCGTAATAGATGTTTGCACATCAAAAAACAGCTCTGTAAAAAAACCAGTAGATTCCTCGCTCGGCTCATAATCTTTAAAACACTTTTTTTTTTTTTGAAATCCAGGAGGATAAACAATTTTAAACAAAATAAGCGGAGGGGTGGTATATGCTAATTAAAATAAGTGGAGTGACCGGCATGTTGTTCGTTTATTTAGTTTTCGTCCCTGAATATCGTAAAACGTGGATTGATCGTCGTAGACGTGCATATACTATACCGAGTATATGTATAAATAGCTGAATTACCCGGCGTTGTCCGGGAAAATAATTGCGCGTTCAACTCCTTTTGGGTGTAACTCGCTGTGGGAGCAATGCCTTTTTTAAGACTAATCGCCCGAAATAACGGTTAAAATATTTTAATAATTTGTATTGTATAAGGCAAACATTAATTGAAAATAAAAAAATTGTGAATTTTATTTATTTATAGCTGTATACATATATTATGTTGCATAACTTCTGTGCAAACTACGAGATATGGCCGTAACAGACGTTTACACATCAATAATATCGAAATCGGATCATTCTAGAAGGCATGAGAGTTTTCCCTATCTGTAACGTATGTGTTTCAGCTAAAATACAGCCGTATACAGGCAGGTGCGGGTTTTACTGCTCGCCAAGAGCCCCCCCCCCCTCTTAATAGGCCCTCCGGGAGGGCGAATATTGCACGGAGAGAAACGCGCAATACCTACAACCAATGATATTTTATAGCAATTAATTGGTACATAATATAATAATAATTGCTAAAAATTGTTATCGATTTTGTTTTATAAAATACTGAAAATACTGATTCGGCATTTCTATTGTCATACGTCTTGTGCCTATCGTCGCCGAATATTAATGCGATTGTACATTGAATGAATAAAAAAATATAATAATATGTATTACCTATGCCTGATAGTCGGACGGCTTGTGATACCGGTAGTGATAACTGTGATTAAGTGACGTATGCCGGTGGGCGCCGGATGGTGGCTTTAACGCACGACTGTCAAAACCACAAGCAGCTGCTGCCGACGACATTCCAACATTTAAGAAAAAAAAACACTTATTAGACTTTTTTTTTTTTTTTTTATTATTATCTAAACGATAGGTATAGCAATTCTGATTCGGAATGTGTGGATCTTGACGTAAATCTTATATTTAAACATAATGAGAAAGACACGTCCCGAGGGGAGAAGGGGGGTGATTGCCCCCTTCGCCCCCCCCCCTTAACGGGTTGACCGCCACTGGTTTTTTTTCATGTTACTTAAATCTGCTTTGATATTCTTTTTGGGGTCCCAACTATATTACTTAAAATTGTTATTGAGACTCTTTTGGGGATCTCACGTCTAGTTAGATTTATACGCTGATACTTCGAATAATAGGTCTCACTTCTCGTGGTTTTTATCGCAGAATCGGTTTCTACAGTGTGACCACTTTAATATTTTTTTTTTTTGTATTTGTTGATAAATTATTTATGTTTATTTATTGTTAATTATTTATGTTGTCATAAATAAAAATCCCTTACATGCATCTAAATGTCCTAAATTCAATTCTAACTATATTTAGTGGAATGACAATAATTTCAATTATAATTATTATTTTGAGAACCTATTAAGGATCTCATTTTGTTAGGAACATTCATCAATTTTTTTGTGAATTACTCACCACCGCCATGAGATTTCATTAAGGGTCTCAGCTAGAATTTGTTCAAAATCACTATATATATATATATATTATATTAGACAAGAGATACTGAAACTACATTTGAATTTCAAGCTAGATCCAATATATTTATTTTTTTTTTAAATCAAATTTGAGTAAACCCATAAAAACTGTATGACGTCAGGGGATAGATGAACGAAGCTCCAAATAAGGTCTCATGGCGGTCAACCTGTTAAACCCGCCCCTGTATACAGGTCGGGCGCAGGACCTTTCGGAGGATCGTTCTAAACATCCAAGGGTGATCGTGTCGTTGACAATGTCGCGCGTATAATTCGATTGTGATTTTTTTTTCTTTTCACCTCTCATTACAGACCGTCGTACTCGGCCGTTACTCATTATTATTATTTTTTTTTGTATATCGCTCACTACCGAATATAATGTGTGTGTGTGTGTGCGCGCGATAGAAAAAGAGGCGCCAAAAGAACAAAAAAAAAAAAAACCGAGCGTGATGTGTATTAAGACGAATATTACGCGTACGCACGCGTCGCGACTGAGAATTTTAATACGAAAATTCCACACGGAGGCTCCGACCACGAGGAAATGCAGCATCAGCAGCAGTCATCTGCAGTATACCCGTATGAAGTGAGACACGGGAATCGCGTGATAATAATAATAATAATAATAGGTACCTACCTAATCGGTTGAGAAAACGACACCGGCGACTACTATTATAGGAATATCATCATACGTACCTACGTATACAGGCGTCGTACAGATTTCGAATACGAAACAAATCGCGAACATAATATTATCATCGCGCGTCGTATAATATTATTACCGTCGTCGTCGTCGTCTTCGCTACTATTATTTTATTGTTATTATATTGTGAAGAAGATTATTACTATTTTTTTTTTCTCTACACTCTGGTAAAAAAAAAAAAAAATCCGAATCCCCGAGAATAATAATAAATAATCTATATAAACTAATAATAATAATAATAATAACGGCGGCGGTGTGAGTAATGATCGGCGGCGGCGGCGGCGGCTGTGCACCGCGACGAATTCGTACGGCGGCAAACGGTCGGGATTTTTTTTAGCGCCGCCGCCGCCGTCCGGACCGCAGTCAGTCGTTATCGGCGACGGCCGCCAGTGTAAACAATGTGGAATTAACCTTGGCCAGGCGTCGCGATCGCGATCCGGTGCACTGGACAAAAAAAACGCGTCCGTATACGGACACCGCGGAGGAAATATTAAAAAAAAACGATGGTAAAGGAGGAGGGAAAGAAGCGAAAATCGAAAGAAAAGAAAGAACGACGGAAAATCCGTGTACGCAACAACAACAATAATAATAATAATAATAATAATAATTTTTTTTTCAGGCGCGCATTCCATCGGGCGGCGGCGCTCTTCTACGGGCCCCGGGATGATACGCGCATTAGAATTCCTTATCAGCGTACCTGGGAAACATCCTTGGACAGACAGTCCGCGCGCGCGCGCATTTTTCTAACGATTTTCATCCGTTTCTCTCTCTCTCTCTCTCTCTCTCTCTCGTTTTATTTTCTTTTGTTACTATTACTGTCTCTCGCTTTCTCTCTCTCTCTCTCTCTCTCTCTTGTTCGCACTGCACGCGCGCGCGTAATGATTTTCCGAACCGTTTATAAAATACTTTGCGCGCGCGTCACGTGTTGATAACTACGCGGAATTCCGTAGTGTTCCTTTCCCGTATAGTTTGTTTTTTCTCCGTCGTCTCGTACCTAATGTCGCGAGAGTGCCGTCGAAACGGAAAAAAGAAATTTTACTAGGTACTACGGCGGCGATTGATTCTCGGTTATATAAAGAGATTTTAATAAAATATCGTTTATTTTTTCACTATAAACAATATATTTTATAGTGTAGTCAGCGTTCTACTATTGATCGGGTCCACCGAGTTACACCAATAACGGGAGAGAGAGAGAGAGAGAGAGAGAGTGCATTTTGAAGAGAAGAAATATCGTTCTGCAGTATTTCTTGACATAGGTATAGCTCGAGCGTTCGACCGCGTACGGCACGAAGGTCTCATTCCCAAGCCGAACACCGTGGTACCAATCACGCTGGTGTCGCTCGCTGAGTTCTTCTTACCACGTCTCAGACAGACGATTCCGCGTATCTCACGATGATGCCGCCGAGTCAGACTTTTATCCGACACGGGCAGGAGTTCCACGGGGCAGCGTCCTCGGGCCTATCTTTGCACCTCTTGCGGTATACGGCAGACGTACCAACTACGTCAACGACCACTACTGCAATGTTTGCAGTACCTGTCAGTGAACCTAACCTGTAGTGAATCGCAGGAAGAGGCAACTGTAAAGTAGCTTTAGACCGTATTAACCAGTTGGACGAAAAACTGGAACATCTCGAGGAGAAGTCTGTTCACACAACTTTCGCCTTAAGAACCAACTGCTGAGTCGCCAAAATACTTGGTTCTACATCTAGATGCTAAACTGACTTGGTAACCACACGTCGAGTCTTAGGCACAGCAAACTTGAGAAAAAACGCGCCATCTGTACCGGCTCGTCGGGAGACATTCATAAACGAGTCTCGAGATCAAGTAGGAGGCCTTGGAGCTTTTACTTACCGGTGATGACACTAGAAGACTTGAGCGCTTCAAACCGAACGATTTAGTTTTGTAAATAAAAATAATGTATATATATATATATATATAGTAAAGGTTAATCGATGGATTGGTCCTTTACAACGTGTTAAACCACTTTGTCATAATTATTACTCATTTAAGAAATCAGTCTTAAAATTGTAATATTCATACAGTTCCTCTTGAGAGGCTGTTAAAAAAAAAAATTTTTTTTAAATCCTGTTCGGCGTGTACTTCAAAATAAAATATATTTACAACGTCATAAGATACACGCTTCCCCCAAAACGGTCTTTTTAAAAATTATTCACAACTTAGATACGCGTCGATTATAATATATCGCGTATAAGGTCTTATTCAGTACACCAGAGTCAGTATTTTTAACTATTTCTAGTGGCGTATCGACAGGGCGACGAACCCGTGACTCTGGGGGTGACCCCCGGCAATAAATGTCGCGAATCTAAAAAAAAAACCGGTTTATTACAAAATATTTAAAATTACGGACAATCTCATGAAAAAAATTATTGTAAAATTGAATTGTTTTGAAAATAAAACAAATCTACTATTTCGAATAACGACTGAAGCACGCTCATATTTTATAGATTATATTTCTATCCGTCAACAGTGTTATATAGACGTAGTCGGCGATATTATTATAATATCAATTATGTTGTGGAACGATAGCAAACAGCGCGTTTCAACAAGAGTTCTTGCTCGGCTTTTAATGGGAGGAAAAAATCATTCTTTAATAGTATAATAGTTTCCTAGGAGTAAGTACTGCTCTTTTATTAGATTCCTGTTAGGTCGGCAAGCGCAGTAGTTTTTCAAGCTAAAATCTATTAAAGGACATTAGAAGTATAATAATATAACAGTGTAAGCTACTCGGCGGAAATATTCTGATGTAATTTTCGTCTACAGTCTAATAAATGGCACACGATAGACAGTCCTGAGTTTTTATCACAAATACAGGTTTTAGAGTCACTGCGTTTAATTCTAGAAATAAATCGCGCAGATATTGTGTTTGAATGCATTATTATAATAATTTTCAATTACTGCGGAGACGTTTTATTAATTTTTCGACTTGGCGCGATTTCCCCTTAGACGTACTCGCCGCGGCGATACTTAACCGTAATTACACATTTAAGACGTTTAAATAACGTCTTTAGCGACGTTAACCCGACAGTATATAAATATTATATATATATATATAAGATTTATGTATATAATATTTATTAATTTATTATAATATAATAATAATACTCGGCGAATCCGTCAGCGCCAACGCCGGAACAGTAAACCGATTGTTTTCGTCTTAAACACACGATCGTTTTCCACAATATTATTACACACCGCGTGTAAGTATTTAATTTCGTTTAATTATATAGGTACGCGCGTGTATATATACGGCAACCCGTTATTACTCGTTCGAGCGTACATAAATATATAGTCGGCCGATATATTTAATTGAATTTAATAGAATTAAAGCGTGTACGATTAAAAGGACGCGAGACGCGAGAAAATAATTATTTACTAATAATATTATGCGCGCGCGCACGAGCAAAGATTTTAAATAATATATTTTATTTTACACTGTACTTATAATAATGTGTTGAAAAAATGAAAATAATCTTTAATAAAATGATAAAAATAAGATTTCAAAAAAAAAAAAACAGGATATCCATCAATGCGGGGCGTCGCATTGGATACAGTGGCGCAACAACCGGGGGTGAACGGCGGTGCCAAACGTCGGGGCCCCGGGGTTCAATGGGGCCCCCTTGTCTAAGGCTTCTTACTGCAAAATGATAATAATGACACGTTTATGCGTAAAAAAAATATTTAATATTTAATCGGAAAAACGTATAGGTATCTGGTATATTAACGTTGTTTGCGCGAGGGCTTGATTTTATTATGAACGTAACTTTTATACTGTGTTACTGTTTATATCGCATTGGATAATACTTTTATTTGTATTTTGTTTGTAAACGTTTTCGTGGTATATTAAATAAATATTTTTAGTTTTTACTCAAATTTTTATATGTAATTAAATTATGAATTACTTATTTGTAATCCTTTTTTTCTTATGTCATAAAAAAAAAAACAAAATCTGATTATCTCATTAGATATCACAATAGGTAAATCCTTGTAAGACACCCTGTATTTGAACAACGTAATTAATACCCAGGAAGGAATAAATGTAAGACAATATTATATTTTAAGAAAATTAAGATAATTCACGATAGAAAATGACGTAGGTGGTGGGGTATTTCGAGCGGAGGGAGAAACAATTTTTTGTGTTCTTAATGAATCACACCATTGCCGCCGTGCTTCAATCACCAGATTTTTTTTTTTGTTCCGGACAGCCGTAAAATTTAGGGCCCCGTATTTAACTTCTCATCGGGGCCGCAAAATCCTAGTCGCGCCACTGATTGGATGTCGCATAAGATAACTTGGACACAGATTTAAGAGTTTTGTTATTACTGTACATTTAAAAGCTGCAACGCGGTAAATCGTTGCATTCGATAAATCGATTCTGAGCGGAGCTCCGGTGTAATATTATTTTATAAAAATAAACGAAATAACGTAATATTACACAAAAAATAACGTGCACTTGAAATGTTTATAAAAGAAAATTGTGACTAACGATTTTCATGATAAGTAAGGCGTACGTCTGACGCATTGTATTACATTTTTAAGCATCAAAACTAAAAATTACCTACCTCTTTTATGAATTAAATACATCAAAATATATAATTGCTATAAATAGCTCAAAATCGAAAGTAATTGATTAAAAACCAATTTTTCCTAATATGATATAAAGTTACATATATACAGTGAATATTTCAAGCTTCTATAACCGCGTTAGTTTCAAAATTACGAAGAAATAATGATAATCGATTTCGACGAAATCGCGTTTTTATATAATTTTTCGTTAATTTTTTTAATTTTTTTTTCTAAACGCTTTTGAGGAAATCGAAAAATACCAATTAAATGCAATTTTGCTACCGGAAACAATTTATGGTTGTAAAGATCGGAGAATTTTTGGGTACAGACATCACTGTAAAACCAATACATTCTTCGCATCGAATCAGAATAAAAACAACTATGAATTAATATACTCCTTATTATTTAATATTATACAAATAATATCAATAATACACCATAATAAATTGTCCATTTAAAATTTAATTGTCTTTCAGTGACGCACCCAGGGGGCTTTGGAGCTAAAACCTCTCAAATTTTTTCTATAAGCTTGTACATAATTCTGGAATATTCATTTGTTAGAATTATTTTTTCGAAATTGATTATTACGATTTTATATTATTTAAAATATATTATTAAAAATGACTGGTTGTTGTTTACTTGTGTGTAAAGGAAAGTAGAAAAATTTGTAAGTTAGTACCCCTCCCCCCGCAAAAAAAAAAATCCTTAATGCGCGCCTGTTCGCCTTATAAGCAATTTAATCGCTTTCATTTATTGTATATTGTATAATATACAATTAAATATATATACATACATTGTAATCCTTATGTAATCAAGGCCACTTGGCCGTATATGTTTAATACACATAATTTCCTCCATGAACTTTTGTTCATTTTTGTTCTTTACTTTTGTTGTTGTATTTTACTTCTCACTTTATATACATCCACAGATGATAAGTTTTTTTCAAAAACGGTAACAAAATAAAATTTAAAAAATAGTATACAACAACGCCTATATTATTATATATATTTTATTTTTATTTTGTATAATTATATGACTTTATTTAATATATTCGTATCAACATAAGTAAACAATTTTTTTGTGACATAATATTATTATACAAGTAGTGAATTTCTATTCAACGGTTACGGTAAGTAAAATAATTTTTTTTTTTATGTAAGACAAAATTAATTTATATATTTTTATTGAAAATTGAAAATAATATCATTTCGAGGGAATTACGTAACTAACGTTCATTTATTTTTTTTTTTTTTTTTTTGATACGAGAGTAAACATTTTTTTAACGATATTTGTATTAATTATAAAGTGAACAAACGGTGGCGAAAAAAAACGTAAATCAAATATAGGCTTTACAAATAAGCTGTAGTTAAATATGTTTTGATTTTTGATTTGTTATTCATGGAATTTTGGCGTTTCGGTCCATTTAGAATTTTCAACTAGAGCTGAACTTTTTCAACTATATCAATCGGCATTTTATTCAAATAACTGACATTTTACTTTCCAACACCGTCGCGTTCGATTAATAAATAATATACTCGTATATAGATAAATTAACAAAAAACAATACTTTAGCTCAGTATTAATCGAAACTACGATAATATTAAAATTATAATCGAAATCTACGTAAAAATCGATTATTTATTCGACATTCTACACTCATAGAGCAGTTTTAAAAATTTCTATTTGAAATACACAACAACTGTCAATTTTTATTGTAATAGGTATTGTGTTAAATTATGGGTAAGATACACTGAGAAAACCAACGTATCTCACAATGATGATGTGATGAGTTTTCATGAAAAAATGCAAAAGAGGCGAGATGATGGTGTCCAACCTCCGTGTCCGGTCCGTAATTTTAATTATCTGAAATTTTACAGGTTTTTTTTTTTTATTTCAATTGCATTTGGAAAACGATTAAAACTGGTTAACGTTAATTAGTGTTAATTAGACATTATGAGAAGAAGAAAAAACGCGTACAGCTAGCGTTCTAAATTCAGAGTAAAAACAATTTCAGTTAATTCTGTACGACTGTGTGTGTAATTATAATACAAATAATAATTTTCTATAGTGACTTATATTTATATCGATTTCTATTTTAACGAGTTTCTAGTAAAAGTGATTATTTTTCAATCGCTGCAGCAATAATATAAGGAAATAGAAAATAAAAATCTAGTCGTTCCGACGACGAGCTCGAGACGCCTATTCTGCTTAAACATATTTTTAATAGCCCGATTAAAATATTATTTAAATTAAAATCGCGAATAAGCGTGCCAAGTCGGTTGTTTAAAAAAAAAAAAAAAAAAAAATATTAATGGCCTACATTCGGATACTCAGTCGTTCTTAAACGTATTTAACAAGGTCATTAATTACGAGTATTTCGATTAATATATACACACTTAACTTCAATAAGACATAACATTAGTTTCATCCGTGTGTAAGTACTATATTTATCGCGCAATCATAACGATTTACATAATTAGATCGCGTCGAATATTAAAAAAAAATCAAAAATTAATGTGAAACTCGATTTTTTTTCCAAAATAAATCACGTTTTCGGAATAATGAGGAGTGCACAAGCGTTTTAATAAAATCAAAACTATATTGCAGAGATTACGTGCATATGATGTACGTATACAAGTCAATTTTCGGTATTTCAATTGGCGAATCAATTGGTTTTAATAGACGACGTTTCGAATCGCGGCGAAAACAAAAAATATATATATATGTAGAAGATCGATGTTAGCGTTCGTTGTAATACAACTAAAAATGAAAACGGTATATTTGTTACGGATTAGCTCTGAAACTACTCATCCAATTGTCATGCGGTATTTGAAAAAAATTACAGAATACATCGCGGAGCGAATTTGATGCATAACATAATAATTTCCATCCGATAAATTATAAATTATCAAATTATTAAATGTTTATAATAAAAAACAAAATACGTTGGTGTTTTTTTTCAATATATTTTGACGCAATGAAAGTATTGTTATTAACAATTTTAAAAACAAAATTCCTACAATGTTTCACAAGTTAATCGACAAACTTATTTCTTTATTGATCGAGATAATGAGTCATTGATATTCCGATTGAATTTTACAATTTTTTTTTTTAAATCCGGCAAGACTTCCTCCGCATCAACTCAACATGCATCAAACGGGAGTGCTCTGATGGTCACCGAGAAAACGTTGATGGCTCCCAGAAAAATTTTAACATTATTTGCAATTTTATTTTATTAGCCGTCCCGCCGGGCGCGCGTTGAACAATCGTGGTGTAAAAAAAAGTTATATAAATACGTAAAAATAAACGGAGCTACGATTTTAAATAAGCATTTTAAATTTTATTATACTTCAATACAATGGAAATTCTTTAATCGTTATTTTATAAATGATGTATATATATATATATATATATATATATCTGATACAAGTGGTCTGCGGAATTTCAGTAGTCCGAAAGGTTGGCGATCGTTAATATATACAATTATCTGACTTTTCGATCTATACATTTTATAAGTTTATAATATGACCTACTCTTTATTATCTTTATTCGCCGTCTAGATAGTATTTAGATGTACCACAGATTTTACACACGTATATTTCACAAAGCGGACGGCCAAGAGATGAAAAAAAAAATTCTTAACATTTTGTCGATCATTTCACGAAAAAATGCGTTCACTTCGTGAAATTTTTTCTTATAAAGTGTAAAAAAATCCATTTCTATTCGACTATACGCGTTTCGTATTTCAACTTTGTGACCCGTTTTGCCGACGAAAGTTAAACGTTTTGTCCTGTTTTTCAAATCTGTCCCGTATTAATCTCGGGTTTTCTTTAATTTTTTTTTTTATATAATTTTGTTTATTGTTTTATAAAAAGAAAAGAAAATTTTAACAAGTCGAGTGCTACGGAGTATAATATTTCATAATGTTTTCTCGGGTCCCACTAATAAACCGTCCCGCTTGGGAAAATGTTAAAAAAAGTTTTTCAATCGAAAAAAAAGACCAAAATATATCAAACTTTAATTTGGACGAAGACATATTTCTTTTTTTTTGAGGAATATACAGAACGAGTATATTTAAATCGCGAATTAATGAATGGCGAAAAAATTCAACTAAAGTGGAAGTCGAATGGTGTGAAATATTTGAGTACACTAAAATTCGTTACATTAACATCATAAGCAGCAGTTGTCGAATATTCTTTTGCGATGCCAGGCACAAGTGAAGCAGTGGAAATGATTTTTTATCTAATATTAGTGTATTGTTGACGGACGAAAAGAATCGTTTTTTTTTTTTTGGTCGAAACCATCAATGCAATAATTATAGTAAAAACACATATTTAAAAAAAAGACTATTCTTGTATGTAATGAGTATTATAATATTTTTTTTTTTTTTAGAAGAAACGTATTTAGTTTAGCAAATGAGTGTAAAAAAAAAACAGCAGTAAAAGAAATTAACCGAAAGTAAGCGTCAAAACAAAATTATTTTCGCGTATAAGTATATACACTAGTACTTTATTTCTAATTAAAAGAAAAAAAAATCACTATTTTAAATTTATTATACTATTCAGTATTTATTTAAATAAATTAGAAGTAACGTCACAGATTTATTTCGTTTTTTGAAAAGTACAAGGTGTGTCTCAAATGAAAGTGTACACAATTTTTCTTCGAATGAAATGGCAATGTCGTTACATCGTTATGTTTTGTATCAGCGCATTCGCAAAATAGTTATCTACAAGTACACAAGCAGGATTAAACCGGATAAGTATTCAATAATCGCTATTCTATGGGCTATATCCATGTTTTAGTATTACTAACTGGACATCGAACGGCTGTACGATTTTGTGTTAAACTAAAAAAAAAAAAAATGAAATTCGACTGAAACGTTTGAACGTCTAACAGAAGCTTATGGAGAATCTACTTTATCCGGAAATGTGGTGTTCAGACGGCCACAAAGCGTTCAAAGTGCCCGATTCAAACGAATCAAAGTTAAAAAAAAATAATCATTTTCGTTTTTTGACCACCGCGGAATTGGGTGCAAAAATAGTTACTTCCTTCCAGACAGACGGTTTTTTACGAAGACGTCCTGGAACGACTTGAAAAAGTGACCTGCAACGAGTCCGAAGTGACATCGCAATTACACACCAGCGCCTGCTCACATTTGGTTTCGTGAGTTTTTGAGAAAAAAAAAATATATGCCTACACTTTCGTATAGGGCTGACCCAGCTCCTTTTCTTGACTTCTACGTTGGACGTCATTACGGACGTTTTGAAAATATTAAAAGTATAGACGAACTGAAAAAAAAACGATGAAACCACTGCGCAGCGGATCGTACTTCGAAGGAGATAATTCATATACATAGGATTTGTTGTAAACTCGTTAATATTTTGAAAAAAAAAATAAAAAATCAGTACACGTAAATATCATGACGCGCCCAGGAGCGTCATTTGAGGGGCGGCAGGGTGTGCGATGGCACGCCTCGCTTTTTATATAGTTTCAATTGCTTTGGTAATGGTATTTAATGTCGCAGAAGAATAGTTAACAATATTAATCTAGAAAAAAATGTATTTGGTAAATTAAAAATTATCCGGTTTCCGCTTATTTAAAATATAATTAATTTTTTTTTTTAGAACTTTACGCTTGTAAAAAAAAAGTTTTAAATATAGTTGTAAATATTACGC